>OX422219.1:133200224-133662724 GCA_949130495.1 Sambucus nigra | reverse complement strand
ACTCCCATGGACGACCCCCTAAGCAGGAGTCGATATGATATGGGATAATCTAAAATTAGTTGGTGGTATACACTTAGACACAAAATTACAGTAGGTCCTCCAAAGAGGAATGCTATTATTTTATGGGAGCAAAATTAATTTTATTTGGTATAGTCTTTGCCTAGATGGTAAAATTAAAGGAATAGGGGTGCCTAATGTGATTATGAATAGTAGGTTCTTCAAAGAGGAATGATAATCAAACATTAGTTGGGATGCTTACAAATTCTTTTAAAATGGTAGAGGGAATCAACATTAAATTGAATTCAAAGTTAATTACTTGTCATAGTATGTTCTTTATTATGTGATTCTCTAGTTTTAAATGGTAACTCCAATATCTACTTGTTTCATATTAAATTTTATATAACTTCTAGTAATAATTAAAATGACTAAATTTTAAATGGGAAAGAGTGTTTATGGTAGAAAATGCACATGTGTATATTCTCAGTGTTGTCTTGAATAGTCACGTTATAAGATTTTTGTAAGGAAATCTAGAATATAGGTGAACAAGATTAATGAGATGATACAATATGACTTATTCATTAAGTCAGATATATTATGACATTAATATGAATCAGTGTCCACTGCTTACGGTGTGATGATTATCTCACATCTAATATTTGATAATCAGGGTCATATAGTTAAGGAATATGGTTTAGATGGAAAATGACTAGGAGGTATTATAGCTACAAAAATATTAAAAATGATTTATTATTATTGATGTAATTCTATAACTACCTATTCAAAAATATAAGAATTACATATCAGTAGCTCGAATTATATCCACAAAGATAATGCCACAAGTTACTTTCAGTAACAACGTGTCAAAAAGAGAAGAATTAGATTTCTTTCACACGTGATAAGCTTATTGATAAATTATTCATAAGATATAGATACACATATGTGAAGATTGTTTTCCAAGTTAATTTTTTTACTCTTATTAAAGATAGTGGAATATGAAAGCATTAGAAAATTCTGTTACATTTTGTAATAACCCTCTCTTTTGAGAGCCTATTTTATATTTATTTACTATATGTAGTAATTAATTATAAAATAATGGATGTTGAGTAAATATTAATTTAATATGAAAAAGGTTAATATTTACTAAAATGTTGTATGATTTCCTGATGAGTGGGTAAAAATATCCATGTGGTAATTTATAGTGTCATAAGATATAAAATGACATTTTAGTTTAATATGAAACCGGAAATTAAAATGAGTTATAAAATTTCCAAATGATAATTTGGATAGTGCAGTTAGTCCCGGTAGGTACGAGATAGTCAAAATAAGTGCTATACTGCATTTTGGTATTTCGGGCACTTTTGACTGGTTATAGCTTAAATGTGTAGTTGCGATTTATTATATCGCGTATTAGTCATTAAAGTTGAGACTTTTAGACGTAAGCCACATTTAAATCCCCTAACCTATTTCTATTCTTCCATTACACACAATTGAGCCTTAGAGAGAAAGAGAGAGGAAGAGAACTTTAGGAGAAATTGGGAGATTTGGAGATTCAAGCTTGGATCATTGCCTACAACAAATCAAATCTGCATTTGCATGACCAAGGCAAGTTATCTACTTGCTATTGTATGATTTAAGGAGAGTAATTAGTATTGATATGGGTGAGTTGTTATGAATTATCATTTTAGGGTTTTGTTAGATTATTTGGGTATTAACCCTTAGAGATTGATTTGGATGATAAATGTTGTTGATGATGGTAGTTATATACATTTATGATGTAAAAGTTGAGGTAATTGAGGTTGGTTTGGTTGATTTTGGGTTTAGGAAGAAATTTGGAGTTTAAAACTCCATAACCAAAACTAGGAATTTCTGCAGAACCGAATCGATTCGGCCTGGCCGAATCGATTCGCTGAGAGACAGTTTGCAAGCCTGGGTCCTCCGAATCGGTTCGGCTCGTCCGAATCGATTCGAAAATTATGCCGAAAGTCATTTTTCCTGACCGAATCGATTCGGCTAGTCCTAATCGATTCTCTTCTCTTAACCCAAATCAATTCGGCTAGGCCGAATCGATTCGAAAACCCTGTATTTTTCCTTTTTGTTTTCCTTTTCTAATTTTAACCAATTTTTTTTTTGGATTAGGACCTAGGAACCTTCTTGAAAGAAGTAAACTTAGAGTCCTAGAGTTGTAATTGAGTTTGGTCTCCACCCTAGACTAGAATGGGGTCATCTGTGGTGTATTCCGGGGAGGTTTAAATTGATGTTAAGGCATTACTTATTTTAATTCAAACTTTTTGAAGTTTGGAAGTTAAATGCCCATATTTGGAGACTTGGGGGCTTATCGGAATCCTACGAACTTTGGGGATTGCAGGATCATAATGTTTATTTGGAGATTTAGTCGGGACTTGTAAAGTGAGGAATGTTAATGTCAATATTCGATGGAAATTAGGTTCACATAAAATGAACCCAAATGTGTTTAAAGATGATATGTTCAAATAAAATGAACCCCGTTGTTTAATGATGTTAAGTTCGAATAAAAAGAACCAATCACATGGATAATGGAAATAGAAATTGGTAATGAATATTGAACATGATGATGAGATTAAAAATGTAAATGTTAATTTACTGTTACACACCTCTCTAAATGACATCATAAGGGAAGTTTGCGCGCATGGTGATGCCCCCTGGCTAATGAATGCAGGGTGGATATAGTCCTAGGCCATGTGAGCGTTTGTTATATATATATTTTTTGCGATGGGTAGGAGATTCTGGGTGTGGTCTTGACTATCCCGCAGGCACATGGCCGCTTCCCGACGTCTTGCGTTGTAGGATCCCAGGTTGTCTTATGATAGGCCCTGGAAGATGATGGTCATTTAGGAGTGCACACAGTGAGGAAACCCGGACGGGCGGTCTTAGAATCGTTATATGTATATGAAAATAGCTATTTTTCATCAAGTGGGACTTGATGGTTGTTAAACGCCATAAAGAGCGTATGATAAATGCCATAAAGAGCATGTATACGTGCCACAAAGAGCATGTGATTGATATATGTTCCATAAAGAGCACTTGATAGAACTATATTCCTAATAAGGAATGGAAAGATAAAAATGGATATGATGAAGGTTTTTATTAATGAAGTTAAATGACGTCTTCTTAATTAAATCGAATGAAATAATGTATTCCTAATAAGGAACGTAAGAATGATATGGTATTATGATTAATGAGAAAGGGTTTTAAATTAAAGTTATTTACTTATGTTCTCTCATGTAGATAACATGTCATTTTATCATCCTTGTCATACATGCATAATTGTTCATTCCTATCATGCTTTTTATTCTTCTGGTGATCATATAAAAACCCGTCCCTAACCGTCTTATTTTTCTTGTTGTGCATATGATTGTATCCGCTCAGGTGCTCCACCGCAAGGACGCCCGTTTTGATATTTCCCTTCCTTTGTTTTGACGGGCTGTAAGATTTTGCGAGTTATTACAGGTTATTGAATTAGACGCCTCCATTTTTGGTATTCTAGATGAGATCGGGTCTTTTCACTCGGGCGTGTGGCCCAAACTTTTGTACTTGTTTAATGAATGTAATAAGTAAGATATTAAACTGTTGTACTATGTTCTATGTAGCTGTGGACCGACAACCTATTCGGTCCTTTTGTGTATATTCGTATTAGATGTATTGTGTATATCCTTGTGGAATTCCACTTGCTTATCAGTTTGGGTTGTTTAAATTAAATTTTCTTAACTGGTTTTAAATTTCTAAACTTTTTGGCAACCCGTTTTCTGATTTATTGGGTTGTTTTCTCGTATACTCAGTTTATATTTTGTGATGCTGAGGATGATATCCATCCATGATTCCTGTTACATTTGGGTATCGAGCTGGCCACCCCTTATCTCGGATCGCGGGTTGTCCCAGATGGTATCAGAGCATCAGGTTCTAGAGTCTTTAGGATCTATGTGGATTCGTCACGTTCTACCGTAGCGTTCTTTGATATAGAGCCTAATGTTAGGACTGTGTAGTTGTCTATGTTTGCGATCTTTTGCAAGAAAGATAGTTTCAAGTAGTATTTTAACTCTATTGTTTCTTCATCTCGAATGCCGCCTAGAGAGGTCGCCTTGCGAGACGTTATAGGGTTGTAGAAGAGGAGGTAGATTCTCCACCATCGCCACAAGGGACCGTAACGCTGCAGATGTAGCAAACATAGTAGCTCAAGCGATTAACGCCTCCATGACCGCAGTGGTCCAACAATTTGCCATAGGCTCAATAATGGGCTTACGATGTTCAAGCTCCTACGGGACTTACTCCGTGGGAAAGGGTTAGGGAGTCCTTTCTAAAGGACAATTCCCCAGAATTCGAGGGAGGTACGAATGTTATTATAGCCAACTGCATGGAAAGAGAAAAGACAACGCCACCTTCGAATGATAGAATGTAGCGAGGAGAGAGATAAGTCCTTGCCACTTTTAAGCTAGTCGGATCTGCGTTATACTGGTTGGAAACAATAGCCACGCCAGAGCAGAGAGACACAATGATGATCATTGAGTTTTGGGCTTTGTTAGATCGTGAGTATGTTCCTCCCGTAGTTCATTGGGAGATGATAAGGAAACTCCAGGATGGTGTGCAAAGAGAGAGATCTATGGCGGAACATGAAGAGGAGTTCACCCGCTTGGCGAGATTTGTACCGAATTAGGTGACTCCGGAAGATAGGAAGATCTCAAAGTTTATGTGAGGTCTAAACTGGAGAATCGGGCAATAATTGCTGGGTAATCCAGCTTTACAAACTTTTGGTGAAGTTATGAATGCAGCATTGCTCCATTGCCATGAGCATCGATTATATACACCGGGTAGCAAGAAAGCTATTGTCGTGGGGAAAGTAGGAAATCCTGGAAGGTATGGGATTTGAGGAGGAGCATTTCCCTCATCCCAATCTTCGGGTAGTAAGCAAAAAAGGAGGGACCCTCGACAAGGGGTTTCGTCTAAGAGACAATGTTTTGGAGGGTTTATTGTGAGTGGCAATAACATTAAGCATAGTAATGGTGCTTTGCAATACATAAGTCGGGGTGGTCATGGAGGTAAAGACCCTTTGGTCCAAGGCATTACCCTATTTAGAAATAACGGGGGTCGAGGTCGAGAGGATATGAAGGGACGGTGCTTCCTATGTGGCGAGGCAGGTCATTTAGGTGGAGTGTCCTCGATGGGTTGGGGGTCAGTTTCTTAGGACTCTGCAATAGCCATACGTTCAGTTTCTACCTCAGCTACCTGATCCGGTTATTCCCATGCAGCAGGGACAGTTACTGTATGGGAGAGTTTATCAAATTTGGTAGGCTATACTTCCTCCAGTTTCGTTAGCGCCGCCCGCTATTAAGGGTAAGTTTTTTTTTTTTTAATTTCGGAGGTACTTGAGTTATGTGTTATTCGATGCGGGTGTTACGTGCTCATTTGTTTTATGAGCTCCTCTCAGGCTACAGATTTGATAAAGTCTGTTGAGAGTAATTTTTCTAGCGTTGAGCTTTCTTCGAGTGATGGTCCGCTCAATTTCTTATTTGTAAACACATAGGGATTTCTTGTGGTACTTTGTGCTTTGAGGCCGATTTACTCGTCCTTAACATGGTCGGGTATAATGTGATTTGTATGCCTTATCCCCGCGACCGAAAAAGTTGAGTAGTAGCGTATAGGAGGGGTTCCTTGTTTGGATTCCGCTTTTGCAGGACGCTCCACGCGTGAACCTCGACGACGTTGGAAGTGGAGAGATGTTGTTCTTTCTTATGTTAGTTAATTTCATTTTATTTTAAGTTTATTTTTATTAGTTAAGAGATGGGTGGAAAGGTTTAGCCGAGAATCACGTAGAAGAGTGATTAGTGGCTATTAAAGTGCGAAATAGAAGCACTGTATACATTTCTCTCCTCTGAACGATGTGAGGGAGACTGGGATACAAAATCGAGTAAAAACTTCGGGTTATGCCTTGATAAGAAGGCTATTTAAAAAAAAAGGTACCTATATTGTGGGATATATAATTATAGGGCTTTAGTTTGGATTTGTTTGCTTTGTTAAGTCTTCAGTAATTTATATGGTAATGTATATAAGTAGAATCTTTTTGGTCCTGAACATGTGTCTTAGACCTGTATACCTTGATGACTGACAACGCGAGGTAGTAGTGTAACGGGAGGGTTCCTTGTTTGGATTTCGCTTCGGCGAGACGTCCCACGCACGAAACCGAGAAAATGTCGGGAGTTGAGAAGGGTCTTGGGCACTAGGGATATACTTAGTATTAAGTGCATATGACTTAGATAGGGTATAGTATAGGTAGGTAGACTTTAGGATTGTATGGACATAGGGCCTTTAGTATGTGACATTAGTTTAGGAGGACTATTGGGGGTTGACCATGAATAAGTCGTGTGTTAACTCTAAGAGGGATTTGGTTCCCTGATAATGAGATGTGGGAAGATTTTGAGAAGTTTGGTAGTTAAGGCCGAAGGAGATGAAGCCTCTCGTAGTAGAGTGTTACGGAGGTAATGTAAAGGGTGAATTAACTCGCACCCCTGAGCCATGTTGTTAAGCTCGAGGGTGGATTCAATTGACAAGCCTTTGCCAGGATTGGGAGTAATAATACTAGAGCATAGACCAAATATTTATGCGCCTCATAATCTAAGACTTGTGAGAAGTATTATCCCATGCTTGAATTAAAATTCAGCGTGGGGGTGACCGCTCTGTAGGAAAGGGAAGTGCTACTTCCTGGGAAGAATTTAATCCTTCGTGCGAGCAACATTTTTGTTGCAAGATGTCGTAGGAGTGACAAGGGTGGTTAAAGCCACATACACAAGTTGTTGATTGAGGGAACAGAACCCTGCTCTATTGATTTTGGAGGGAGGGGTGCGTTTCCATAAGAGAATCTTTATCCCGAATGAGAAGGACTTTAAAAGGGCAGATATGGAGAGATCTTGCAGTTTTAGGGTTGCGTTAGACCCGGGTAAAGACATAATATGTCAAGTTATGCGCCGCCAGTAGTAGTGGTCGGGCATGACGAGGTTGTCGGACTGCATGGGGTGCCCTTGAATTTAGTTTCTGACTGATACAAGATTTTCATTTCCCACGTGTGGCAGGTTTCCAAGAAGCCATGGGAACCGAATGGAGGTTAAGCACTCCTTATCATCCTCAAACAGATGGCCAGACCAAAAGGGTAAACCATATGTTGAGGGATATATTCCTTATGTGCGTGCTTGACTTCAAGAATAATTGGGAACAACGTCTCCCATTAGTTGACTTTGCTATAACGATTCGTATCAATTCACTGTTGGGATGGCGCCTTGTGAGGAATTATAGGATAGGCATTGTGGATATCCCGCTTGTTGGTTAAAGGCACGAGATGATAAGTTTCCTTGGACCTAAAATGATCCGGGATACTTTTTCAAAGATCAAGCCCATTCGGAATCGCATTTGTATAACCAAGATCGATAAAAGAGCTATGTCGATACGGGGAGAAAGCGTGTGAAGATGGAGGTCGGAGACCAAGTGTTGGTGCGAGTGTCGCCTATTAAGGGCATTAAGCGTTTTGGGAAGAAGGAGAAACTTGCGTCACGTTATGTTGGACCTTTCCTATAAATGTTAAGGTGGGTCCGATAGCCTATTAACTTGCTTTACCGAAACAATTGCAGCAAATTCATGATGTGTTCCATATCCCATCTGTAAAGTAGTACAAGAGATGTGATGGTGCCCTTAGGCACATTCCTATCGAAGTAGATGCAACTTGACGGTTCTTATTAGAGGTAGCCGGTTGCTATTTTAGAGCGTGTAGAGCGGCGATTAAGATCGCAGGTAGTACTTTTAGTTATGGTGTAATGTAATCACCATAGTGTCGAGGAATCGACATGGGATCGCGAGGATGGCATGCGGGAAAAGTATCCGCATTTCTTCTTGTATGGTATGCCTGAATTTTGGGGACAAAATTCCCTCATAAGGGGGGGAGTATGTAATAACCCTCTCTTTTGAGAGCCTATTTTATATTTATTTACTATATGTAGTAATTAATTATAAAATGATGGATGTTGAGTAAATATTAATTTAATATGAAAAAGGTTAATATTTACTGAAATGTTGTATGATTTCCTGATGAGTGGGTAAAAATATCCATGTGGTAATTTATAGTGTCATAAGATATAAAATGACATTTTAGTTTAATATGAAACCGGAACTTAAAATGAGTTATAAAATTTCCAAATGATAATTTCGATAGTGGAGTTAGTCCCGGTAGGTACGAGACAGTCAAAATAAGTGCCATATTGCATTTTGGTATTTCGGGCACTTTTGACTGGTTAAAGCTTAAATGCGTAGTTGCGATTTATTATATCGCGCATTAGTCATTAAAGTTGAGCTTTTTAGACGTAAGCCACGTTTAAGTCCCCTATCCTATTTCTATTCTTCCATTACACACAATTGAGCCTTAGAGAGAAAGAGAGAGGAAGAGAACTTTGGGAGAAATTGAGAGATTTGGAGATTCAAGCTTGGATCATTGCCTACAACAAATCAAATCTGCATTTGCATGATCAAGGCAAGTTATCTACTTGTTATTGTATGATTTAAGGAGAGTAATTAGTATTGATATGGGTGAATTGTTATGAATTATCATTTTAGGGTTTTGTTATATTTTTTGGGTATTAACCCTTAGAGATTGATTTGGATGATAAATGTTGTTGATGATGGTAGTTATATACATTTATGATGTAAAAGTTGAGGTAATTGAGGTTGGTTTGGTTGATTTTGGGTTTAGGAAGAAATTTGGAGTTTAAAACTCCATAACCAAAACTAGGAATTTCTGCAGAACCGAATTGATTCGGCCTGGCCGAATCGATTCGCTGAGACACAATTTTAAAGCCTGGGTCGTCCGAATCGGTTCGGCTCGTCCGAATCGATTCGGCAATTATGCAGAAAGTCATTTTTCCTGACCGAATAGATTCAGCTAGTCCGAATCGATTCACTTCTCTTAACCCAAATCGATTCGGCTAGGCCGAATCAGTTCGGAAACCCTGTATTTTTCCTTTTTGTTTTCCTTTTCTAATTTTAACCAATTTTTTTTTTGGATTAGGACCTAGGAACCTTCTTGAAAGAAGTAAACTTAGAGTCCTAGAGTTGTAATTGAGTTTGGTCGCCACCCTAGACTAGAATGGGGTCATCTGGGGTGTATTCCGGGGAGATTAAAAGTGATGTTAAGGCATTACTTATTTTAATTCAAACTTTTTGAAGTTTGGAAGTTAAATGCCCATATTTGGAGACTTAGGGGCTTATCGGAATCCTACGAACTTTGGTAATGACAGGATCATAATGTTTATTTGGAGATTTAGTCGGGACTTGTAAAGTGAGGAATGTTAATGTCAATATTCGATGGAAATTAGGTTCGCATAAAATGAACCCAAATGTGTTTAAAGATGATATGTTCAAATAAAATGAATCCCGTTGTTTAATGATGTTAAGTTCGAATAAAAAGAACCAATCACATGGATAATGGAAATAGAAATTGGTAATGAATATTGAACATGATGATGAGATTAAAAATGTAAATGTTAATTTACTGTTACACACCTCTCTAAATGACATCATAAGGGAAGTTCGCGCGCATGGTGATGCCCCCTGGCTAATGAATGCAGGGTGGATATAGTCCTAGGCCATATGAGCGTTTGTTATATATATATTTTCTGCGATGGGTAGGATATTTCGGGTGTGGTCTTGACTATCCCGCAGGCACATGGCCGCTTCCCGACGTCTTGCGTTGTAGGATCCCAGGTTATCTTATGATAGGCCCTGGAAGATGATGGTCATTTAGGGGTGCGCACAGTGGGGAAACCCGGACGGGCGGTCTTAGAATCGTTATATGTATATGAATATAGCTATTTTTCATCAAGTGGGACTTGATGGTTGTTAAACGCCATAAAGAGCGTATGATAAATGCCATAAAGAGCATGGATACGTGCCACAAAGAGCATGTGATTGATATATGTGCCATAAAGAGCACTTGATAGAACTATATTCCTGATAAGGAATGGAAAGATAAAAATGGATATGATGAAGGTTTTTATTAATGAAGTTAAATGACGTCTTCTTAATTAAATCGAATGAAATAATGTATTCCTGATGAGGAACGTAAGAATGATATGGTAGTATGATTAATGAGAAAGGGTTTTAAATTAAAGTTATTTACTTATGTTCTCTCATGTAGATAATATGTCATTTTATCATCCTTGTCATGCATGCATAACTGTTCATTCCTATCATGCTTTTTATTCTTCTGGTGATCATATAAAAACCCGGCCCTGACCGGCTTATTTTCCTTGTTGTGCATATGATTGTATCCGCTCAGGTGCTCCACCGCAAGGACGCCCGTTTTGATATTTCACTTCCTTTGTTTTGACGGGCTGTAAGATTTTGCGGGTTATTACAGGTTATTGAATTAGACGCCTCCATTTTTGGTATTCTAGATGAGATCGGGTCTTTTCACTCGGGCGTGTGGCCCAAACTTTTTTACTTGGTTAATGAATGTTATAAGTAAGATATTAAATTGTTGTACTATGTTCTATGTAGCTGTGGACCGACAACCTATTCGGTCCTTTTGTGTATATTCGTATTAGATGTATTGTGTATATTCTTGTGAAATTCCACTTGCTTGTCAGTTTGGGTTGTTTAAATTAAATTTTCTTAACTGGTTTTAAATCTCTTAACTTTTTGGCAACCCGTTTTCTGATTTATTGGGTGGTTTTCTCGTATACTCAGTTTATATTTTGTGATGCTGAGGATGATATCCATCCATGATTCCTGTTACATTTGGGTATCGGGCTGGCCACCCCTTATCTCGGATCACGGGTTGTCACACATTTTTTGGACCAAATTATCATTTGATCACTAGAAAGAATTAACTTTGACTTGTTTAAGTTATAATATTAGTGTTGTTCTTTCGAGACTTTGTTATGCAATATTCCAAGAAAGACTTTTACTCTTTCAGATTTGGAATTTGTATAACTCTAGAATAGAACATTGGTTTGGGTAGAATATATATTCAAGTACGTGAAAATGATGAATGAATATGTATTTGGTTGCCAAATAAAGAGGTTAGTAACATGTAGGTTACTAACTCATGTATTCAATTAGATTCCAAAAAGTATAAAGTACTACTTGTATAAGAAATTATATATAAAGGTGTTTCTAGTGGTTCTGATTGCATTAGTTCACAACCGGTAAGCCTCTTACTTTAGGTGTGAGGTATGGATGCTAGATGCATGGTTCCATGTCTTTAAGTATAAGTGGGAGATTATTGGTATTGTATACTAAAAGTCATGGTACACTAGTGAATTTTAGTATGTTTATTTAATGATAATCTTCACAGTAATGTTTGCATAATATTATTTATATATTTATAGGTGTATTTTATTCTACCTAGTAGATGATTCGGTGCGTAGAGTTTGACTTATACATGGAAGATCAAATCATTAGTCCTTATAAAATATAAGTATCATTCAAAATCTTATATGGAGATGGACACACCATCGGTAATATTGCGGCATAATATTTTAGTAGGTCTATCTTGATTATAGGAAATGATATAGTTTCTACTTATTATGATAGTACACTTTTTGTGTATTAAACGGGACCAATTTGAGATAATTGATTTTATAGTCACTATATAAGATAATGCACATCTCATGGTTATTATGAGTGCTTAAGATCTTAATTCGGACATAATTGATGGACACGTGCATCAACTGTTCATTACATTGATCTATTGGGTGAGATTCATTTACGGATCAATAAGCTTGGAGATTGGATAATGGTGATTAGTGCTTGGTGAAAGTTATTAATGAATAGAATTAACGTCTTGGTATAAACATTGATGATACCCTTTTGATGTAGCTTATAAGTTTTGATTATGTCAAACCCGACTGATGGATTTAATTATCCCACATATCAAATAAGTTAAGCGAACGATCTCAAGGAATTTATAAGAGGTCTATTAAATATAATTGTTAGTAATTTGATTTAATCGACAAGAATCTGTAATCATAATGTGGGGAGATTATTAAGCATTTAATGGCGCGGTGCTCAAAATTATAATTTTGAGATAGTAGACTAGAGTTCAATTATTATTCTTTTGTGGAATGAATAATGATTTATAAATTTAAAGAATATATTATATAGTTTAATTAGGATTTCTAATTATGTAGGAAGCTAGTCTCCTATTTATCCTAGAGTCCCCATGCTAGCCTATATAAGCAATCCCTTATCTCCTAATAGGTAGGAGATCATAATAAATCAAAATAATACCTAAAAAAGAGTGGTTGGGTTGTGCTCCTTCGTGCCAACACACCAATGACATATTGTCATAAATGAATAATATGGAATATGTCGAGGTCTGTTTTAAAGCTCTCATATTGTAAAATCAATTTTGAACAATTGAAGAATCAAAAAGTTATAAAATTGAAACCACCAGTTCCTGGTATGTAAAGGAAGAGGCAAAAAAATTTAAAGTCATTCGGAGACTGTTTTATCCGCATTCTTCATAAATATTTACAAAATAATGATTCACGAAGCAGATGTGACATCACATATTAGATCTGGAGTCGAATCAAGAACGAATCAAGAAGGTCGATTAAAAATTAAAAAAAGTGTTATAATAAACATAAAACATGATATAAAACTTTGGGAATCTTGGATATGAAGGTTTGGGGATGAAATCAATTCAAAAATGGGAATGAAATATTTTCTGCGGGTTCCAAAGGCTAAAAGTTATAAAAAGTCATGAAAGATCTCATTTGTTGCGCTGTTAAGATTAAAAAAAATCATTTTGATTTCATGTTTATCGCACCGTTACATTTACGACACGTATCGGTGTATCATGAAAGTGATCAATTATCCATGGTTCAAGACAAAAGAAACCATAAAGGTATGAGATCATGAATCTCCTATGAAGATCCACCATAATTATTTATTTATTAAAACCCAATTATCATATAAATTAAATGATTCGATATTTTATTAAGTCCTCTAATAACAACAAGCTAGAGTGCATAAGACTTTTTAGTACACTAGCAAGACATACCGCAGAGCAGATATCCGGTACCCTAGGCTGGAGAAGTTAGCATTGGCTTTTATTGAAGCTTCCTGTAGAATAAAGTCGTACTTTTAAGAACATACAACTATCATCTATACAAACATTCCTCTACGACAAGATCTTCATAAACCTAAGAAATTAGGTAGACAAATGGCTTGAGCTTTAGAACTAGGAGAGTATAACATATAGTATGAACCTAGAACAATAATTAAAGGCTAAGAAATGGTCGATTTTATACAAGAATTTACTTATGAAGAAAAGACTTATGATCAAATATCTACGTAAGAGAGCTCAGCATCAAAAACAATAGAGTAGACTTCTTTGGAAGAGAGCTCAACTGCAAAGCCCACTTATCGACTTCTTCGAGAGAGGGCTCAATAAAATGAGCTTACCAAATCATTCACAGACCAGAGTTATCAACTCAGCACGAAGAAAGGACTCGCGATCTGGAGGAAATAAAATAATTATTTGTGACAACCCGTGATCCGAAATAGGGGGTGGCCAGCCCGATACTCCAATAGCAGGAATCATGGATGGAATCGTTCTCAGCATCACAACAATATAAAAAGTATACAGGATAACCACTCCATATTTTAGAAAAACGGGTTGCCAAAAATTTTGGTTTTAAAGTTAAGAAAAGAATTTAAACAACCCAATTTAAAAAGAAATTGGAAACCCCGGGTATATAATATTACATCACCTCAAATATACAATAAGGGACCGAATATGTTGTCCGTCAACAGGCTCATACAATAATATTAAACAAGTTTAATAAATTACAATGTACATTACATTAGACAATTACAAAATCTTGGGCCTCACGCCCGAGTAAATGACCTGACCTTAGCTAAAGTACAAAGATGGCGGCGTCTATTGCAATATATCACGTAATACCCGCAAAGCATCACGGCTCGCCAAAAACACCGGGATAGGAAGTCAGATCAGGCGTCCTTGCGGCGGAGCACCTGAGCGGACACAAGATGCATACACAACAAGAAATGTGAACGGGTCAGGGCCCGATTTTATATGATCACCAGATGAATATAAAGTATAACAATTATGAATGGTAAATCATAACTAAAAAAAATAAGAATCTACCTACACAATTTAAAGCATAAGCTAAGGCATCTAAAATAACCACCGATCAAATTTAATTATGCAGGGAAAAGAACTATTTACGTTAATTTAAAATCCGTCATCATGAACAATAATCCATTTCATAATTCTGTTCCTTAACAGGAAACATAATTATAATTTTAAGCTCTTTATGGCTTTTATCTCAATCACATGTTCCCTGTGGCATTCCATTCCTTATCAGGGATATAATCATCAACAAATGCTCTTTGTGGCATTTCATTGTGCTCTTTATGGCACTTCATCATGCTCTATATGTCATATCTCAAACATCAAGTCTCACTTGATTATGGATTGTTATATTTATATACATATAACGATTCTAAGACCTCCCCTCCGAGTTTTCCCACTGGGCGCACCCCTAAATAACCATCATCTTCCAAGGGCCTATCAAACATGCAGCCTGGGCACCTATAATGCAAGACGTCGGGAAGCGGACATATGCCTGCGGGAGAGTCAAGACCACACCCAAAATCTCCTCACTAGCGCAGAAAACATAACATATCGCTCATATGGCCTGGGACTATATCCACCCTGCATTCACTAGCCAGGGGGCTTCACCTCGCGCGCGAACTTCCCTTATGATGGCATTTAGAGAGGTGTGTTTAAGTAAATTATCATTTACCAAATTCATTATGAAGTAAATTAGCATTTACCATAATTATTACCATTTCCATTTCATTTTCATTCACCATTGTTCACATGTATGTTTCATTTTTATCCGAAGCCATAATCATTTACATTTTGTAAATAATTCACCTTTTTATCCGGAGCCATACGATAATTTATATCGTCATTATAACCTCAAAGAATAAGTGAACTCCCAATTTAATTCACCCAACACTCTTTTTTGGTGTTATACTATTAACCATCAAGGCCAACATAGCTCAATTGAGCTTCTAAAGTCTCCCAAACATGACACTACAACTCCTAGACTCATAATAATTACTAGAATAAAAGAATGCCCAAACATCAATTGGCATATCCCCGGAAAAGCCCCACACAACGCATTTTTAATGTAGGGTAGTTACCCCACTCACCTAGGACTCTAGAACTCTAAATTTTCTTCATTCAAGAAGGTTCCTAGTCCCTATTGAAGAGAATAAATCTAGGAAACAAAATAAGATTTAAAGGTGAAAAACAGGAGACCGGTCGACCGTCTCTCAAAATTTTACTTAAGAAGAAAAGTAAAAATCTCGGTTTAGAGGGGCCGGTCAACCGATCAGGGGACCGCGGTCGACCGCACACCCATTTTATGCCTTTGTGGGAAAGAAGTATGCCCTCCCCTGAAGGCCCGGTCGACCGGTCCTGAGACCCGGTCGACCGGTCATAGCAGACCTAGGACCCTTTTTTCTTCCAAAACTAAAACCCAAGTTATACTTTTAAACCCAAATCTCATTTCCCAAATCACCACTCATATACATATAACCACAACAATATTAAACTTCAACTACTCTCTAAATCACATTAATCCTACAAATCCAAGGTTTTATCACTTGTATATCAACATACACATACATATATATACAAACCCAATAATTTCCTCAAATCAACCAAACACACAACTATCATACAATTTATCCATCTTAGATCATATATTAGCAAGTAAAAAAACTTGCCTTGGTGTGGAAATCTCAGATTTTCTTGTAGTAGCAAAAATCTCCAAGCTCGAATCTCTCTCTTTCTTCTTTCTCTCCAATTTCTCCACTTTTCCCTCTCTCTCTCACTCTCTCTAGGGCTTGTGGTGTGTAATGGAAGGAATGGAAAAGGTTGGGAGACTTAAATCGTGGCTTAAGTCTAATTCCCAACTTAAATGGTTAATACCACATTAAAATGACTCCCAAATACGCATTTAAGTTAAAACCAGTCAAAAGTACTCGGAACCTAAAAATACAATATGGCACTTATTTTGACTGTCTCACACATTCCGGGACTAACTACGCCCTCTACAATGGCATCCAAAAATTTTATAGTTCACTTTGAGTTTCGATTTCATTTAAACCATAATGTCATTTAAAACACATGACACTATAAAACATACAACATGATGATATTTACTTTCACATACAGTAAATATGCATCACTCCAGTAAATATTAACTTTCAACTCATTAAATTAATATTTACTCCAGTTCCAACATTTTATCTAAATACCTTATGCGTTAAATTAATATAAAATTAGCCTCCTAAAAGCGAGGGTTGTTACATACTCCCTCCCTTATGAGGGAATTTTGCCCTCAAAATTCGGGCGTACCCTAATCGCATAAAGTGTATACTATCCTAAACTATCATTGTAACGACCTTAACCAACTCCTCGTTATTAGGGCATCCCAAATGGACTCAGACTAAGGTCGTCACTATCTATCTCAGTCCACATTCTTTGTGCTCTACCCTAGCACAAAGCATCCCTCACGAACTATCGATCCTATCTTCCTACGGTGGAAAACGATAACCACGTGACTTGGCACAAACTACCTTATTTCCCAAATCACGTTACATCCCACCTCAGGGATACCTACACCAGCACTAAATGGCTTAATCCCAGCACTACTCAACTTCTCTTCGCATAGGTGTATCCCTTCCAAGCATATGGCTCAAAAGCCCAATCATTATATAAATGTTCTGGGACACCACCAAGTCCAAGGAACCTATTGTTCGCTGGTCTCATCCAACGAGTATACGAATACTCACCCGGCTACAAAAGGCCACTCACGATGCCATGCCTTAAAAACTGATCTGAATTATTGTACAAAAATTTCCATCCATACAAGTTACTGCCCCCGTTTATCTATTTATCCTAAGGGTACCTTTAAGGTATGTCTTTCGACCTTACATTAACCTCCTCCATTCATCCATCCACTTTAGGGTGGTAAGATATACGCCATCTCCATACGGTTCCCATCACTTCCTGGAAACTTTGCCAAACCTTCGACATGAATATCAAGTCTCGGTCCACCACTATTGTTAGGCACTTCACACGATTTTACCACCCCTCCGTAAAAATCGGGGCATACTCCTCTACATATCGTCCGCTCGCATTGGCTAAAAAAGCAACAGTTTGGTCAAACGATCAATAATTTTCTCAGATAGGATTATGACCATTTCGGTAGTGGCAATTCAATGAAGACGTCTATGAATATACCCTTCTTCGTTCCCCTACTACTCTTCTTCACACGAGTAGGCAAAATGGTCAGTCATAGACATGAATGCTCTTGCCACAAAGTTTTTCGAGTTATGCCCATTCTACTTGGCTTTCCATGCCTTCACAAACATCTCTGGCGGTTTTCCTACTCGACGCATCTACTACCCCAATCACATTCCCTTAGCGAGAGGAAATGTCCAATTAATAGTCCTTTATGAACTGCGTACACCAACTCGATACCTCCCACAATATATTGCAACAACTTATTGCTCGCGAGAAAGACTAAATTTCCTGCCCAGTAAGTAGTGCCTCATCTCTTTAAGGCAATCACTACCACAATGAATTTTAATTCAAGCATGGGATAATACTTCCCACAAGTTTAAGCTTGTGAGACGCATAAACAATGGGTCCATGCTCCAGTATTATTACTCCCCATCCTGGAAGAGACTTATTCATTAAATCCACCCTCGAGCTTACTAACATGGGCTCAGGAATGAAGGTCGACTCATCATTTTTAACTCCCCGAAAGTTTAGTTACCAACCTAACATTCTATCTAAAATAGGCCTCGTCTCCTTGGGCCTAACCTTTCGAATCACTCAAGATTTCCATACTTCTCGTTTCTAGGGACCAAATCCCTCTTAGAGTTAACCCACGACCCCACCGTGGCTAACTCCCTACCTCCTTTCTAGATCAACGTCCCATGCCTTAAAGGCATTACGTCCTAATAATCCTAAGGTCTATCTATATATATCCTATCTAAGTCATATACGTATGATACTAAGTATATCCCTAGTGCCCAAGACCTTTCTCAACTTTCGACATTCGCTTGGTTTCATGCGTGGGACGTCTCGCCGAAGCGAAATCTAAACAAGGAACCCTCCCGTTACACTACTACCTCGCATTGTCGGCCATCAAGATATAACGGTCTAAGACATATGATCGGGACCGGAAAAAAAATTCTAACTCTCAACCCTATTAACAAGATTCTACTTCTATGTATTACCATTCAAATAATTAAAGACTTCAACTAATCGGACGTTTACTTTCAGTAAAGTCTCACAAATATTTATCCCACTATATACACATGGCCTTCTTAATAAGGCATACCCAGAAGTCCCAAATCGACTTCATATCTCAGTCTCCCTCACATCGATCAGAGGGGAGAACTATATCCAGTGCTTCTATCTCGCACTTTAATAGCCCTTAATCACTCTTTTACGTGATTCTCGGCTAAACCTTTTAACCCAACATTTAATAACAAAATAAAATAAGACAAAAGAAGAAATAATATCCTCTCTCCACTCCCGACGTCGTTAAGTATTCATGCGCAAAGTGTCTCGCAAAGCGAAATCCAAACAAGGAACCCCTCCGACACATGCCTACTTAACTTGTTGTTCGTGGAGAAGAGGTATAACAATCACATACAATGCAAACAAACAACCAAACACTTAAACAAGATAGCACAACAAGTATTAAAATCTCCTACCTACCACAAACCACCTCTATAAAATCTCAACCTGTATCCAGGAGAGATATTATAGATCAACTAGCTCCATTCGAAAACTAGAAGTAAGATAGCCTCGCAATTTATTCGCTTGCTATCACCCCAATCAAACCAATATATCTTTACTCATATAATACACATAATACAAGTAGCACATACATCATATATACATTCAAAATATCATCACTCGCCTCACAACGAGTGGGAAAAATATAAAACTTCCCTAACGAGGAAGTCATATATTTACCCTTACTATAATAGCGTCGATGCTACCCCAAGCTCGATATGCACACCCGAATCTATAGTAAATACAATACTACTAAATCTTATCCTAGGGAATGCACCACCCACTAATAAGGTGGAATTCCCGTCGACAACCTTGCCAATCACTCTGGGTCAATACAATGGTTCTCAGACATCGTATTCGAGTCTTACCGAACCAATGTTAATTCCATCAACGCCCCAACCAGGCACCTTATCCTCGCCCTTGTTCTCTGATTAACAAGATCAAAATGCGTGGTTCTACATTCCACGTCATAGCCACTATTCCGACCCTATCTGCCAAAAATTTGCCCACACAATCCCTTTTATTTTCTCACTAAAATAGAACATGATACCGGCCTCCCCTTCCTCAGTTCGATGGTTCCTTCCCGGGAGGAATCCGCCAGTGGGGTTTCATGAACACTGTTCCTTCAAAAGTTTTAACGACCCTTATTCTGGTGCCTATCATTTTACTGAAGGGCTATATCTTCCCTATACCTACTTTATTGTGGTGTACGGCCTCCCTACCCGTACAAATCTTTATTTACTTTCGGCCTCAGACCTCACCTCGTGTAAACGTTTGAGAATTCACCTACTCCTAAGTCCAATTATCCTAGAGAAACTTATTGTTGAAAGTATCCACCGAGTTTCTTCATGGACCAAAACTTCTTGCACCCACAAATATGCTGACTATGCTCCCACCACTTCAACACTACTCCTTCGGGTAAAGGATTTTCCTCCATCCTTTTCATCAGGGCACTTCTATACCCTCTTCTAGGCCAAAGCTCTTGCTCTTGGGCCTTATGCTTCTACCGAATGGGGATGCATTTCCTCCATCTTAATTCAACATGTGGCCCTCGTCATGGGTTCTTCCCTACTTCAATTTTACATCGCTTGGAATCCTAAGTTTAGTACCACACTATACTTCTAGCGGTACTTGGAAAACTAGATCAAACGTGATTAGTAGTCGCAGTATCAAGATAAGAAAATGCTCCTCCAAAGAGGTCCTCACCCCGGACCACAATTTACAGTTTCTAGTAATTCCATCTCACGACGCCTTCACAATAACTTTCCCTAGCGCCCTTCTTCAATCGACCAACGAATCTCACATGAATGCGCAAAAGATTTTATGGGTTCTACCTCATGGCAGAAGAACGAAATCTCACAAGATAAATCAACGATCTTAATCCTAAGGCACTATGTCAAATCAAAAGCAACGCTGAAAGCAAAATGCGTTCACACAGACTCGTAAGGACTCTAGAACCTGATGCTTTGATACCATCTGTGACAACCCGTGATCTGAAATAGGGGGTGGCCTGCCCGATACTCCAATAGCAGGAATCATGGATGGAATCATTCTCAGCATCACAACAATATAAAAAGTATACAGGATAACCACTCCATATTTTAGAAAAATGGGTTGCCAAAAATTTTGGTTTTAAAGTTAAGAAAAGAATTTAAACAACCCAATTTAAAAAGAAAGGGGAAACCCCGGGTATATAATATTACATCACCTCAAATATACAATAAGGGACCGAATATGCTGTCCGTCAACAGGATCATACAATAATATTAAACAAGTTTAATAAATTACAATGTACATTACATTAGACAATTACAAAAGCTTGGGCTTCACGCCCGAGTAAATGACTAGACCTTAGCTAAAGTACAAAGATGGCGGCGTCTATTGCAATATATCTCGTAATACCCGCAAAGCATCACGGCACACCAAAAACACCGGGATAGGAACTCAGATCAGGCGTCCTTGCGGTGGAGCACCTGAGCGGACACAAGATGCATACACAACAAGAAATGTGAACGGGTCAGGGCCCGATTTTATATGATCACCAGATGAATATAAAGTATAAAAATTATGAATGGTAAATCATAACTAAAAAAAAATAAGAATCTACCTACACAATTTAAAGCATAAGCTAAGGCATCTAAAATAACCATAGATCCAACTTAATTATGCAGGGAAAAGAACTATTTACGTTAATTTAAAAGTCGTCATCATGAACAATAATCCATTTCATAATTCCGTTCCTTAACAGGAAACATAATTATAATTTTAAGCTCTTTATGGCTTTTATCTCAATCACATGTTCCCTATGGCATTCCATTCCTTATCAGGAATATAATCATCAACAAATGCTCTTTGTGGCATTTCATTGTGCTCTTTATGTCACTTCATCATGCTCTATATGTCATATCTCAAACATCAAGTCTCACTTGATTATGGATTGTTATATTTATATACATATAACGATTCTAAGACCTCCCCTCCGAGTTTTCCCACTGGGCGCGCCCCTAAATAACCATCATCTTCCAGGAGCCTATCAAACATGCAGCCTGGGCACCTATAATGCAAGACGTCGGGAAGCGGACATATGCCTGCGGGAGAGTCAAGACCACACCCGAAATCTCCTCACTAGCGCAGAAAACATAACATATCGCTCATATGGCCTGGGACTATATCCACCCTGCATTCACTAGCCAGGGGGCTTCACCTCGCGCGCGAACTTCCCTTATGATGGCATTTAGAGAGGCGTGTTTAAGTAAATTATCATTTACCAAATTCATTATGAAGTTAATTAGCATTTACCATAATTATTACCATTTCCATTTCATTTTAATTCACCATTGTTCATATGTATGTTTCATTTTTATCCGAAACCATAATCATTTACATTTTGTAAATAATTCACCTTTTTATCCGGAGCCATACGATAATTTATATCGTCATTATAACCTCAAAGAATAAGTGAACTCCCAATTGAATTCACCCAACACTCTTTTTTGGTGTTATACTATTAACCATCAAGGCCAACATAGCTCAATTGAGCTTCTAAAGTCTCCCAAACATGACACTACAACTCCTAGACTCATAATAATTACTAGAAGAAAAGAATTCCCTAACATCAATTGGCATATCCCCAAAAAAAACCACACAACGCATTTCTAATGTAGGGTAGTTACCCCACTCATCTAGGACTCTAGAACTCTAAATTTTCTTCATTCAAGAAGGTTCCTAGTCCCAATGGAAGAGAATAAATCTAGGAAACAAAATAAGTTTTACAAGTGAAAAACAGGGGACCGGTCGACCGGTCCCCTGACCGTGGTGGACTGCATCTCAATTTTTTTTTTTCAATAGTGGATGCTTAATTGAAGGTATCTTTGAAAAAGAACCTTTAATTTGCCAGTTGATCATGGATGGCTCATCATGTGCTAACGGTAGTGGAGCATGATTGGTAATCATGACATATAATGGGATTGATGTGGAGTGTACCCTCATATTTCACTTTGAGGCCTCTAATAATGAGGTAGATTATGAAGCTCTCATAGCAGTCCTAAGATTGATATCATCACTGGGAGACGGGAAACTATCGATGCATAGTGACTCTCAGCTCATATTAGACCAAGTCCTCGGAGTTTATGGGATACGAAAAGAATCAATGGCAAAGAACTAGGCAAAGGTGAAAACATTGTTGTCAAAATTCTTAGCTATACAAATGGTCAGAATACTAAGGGCTAAAAATATAAGGAAATACACACTTGCTCATTTGGCATCAACCACTAGAACATAATTGTGAAGAAGAGTGCATGTAGAAGTCTTGAAGCATCGTAGTACAAATGAAGAATGTGTTTTGTGATGGAGTTAAACATGGTAGCATCCTGGATGGATTCCATCCGAGCATACTTGGAGACAATCATAGTTTTGACAGATCCAAAGGAGGCAAGGAGACTCCACTACAAGGCAGTAAGGCAGATTATCGTATTCAGTCTGGGATCAATAAGTTTCACTTCACATCAGCTCACCCATAGTATAATGGACATAAAGAGGTAATGGACAAAGCCCTGCTGGATGGTATGAAATAGAGGAAGGATAATGCCAATGGAAACTGTATTAATGAGTTGCAGAGTATACTTTAGATTTATAAGACAACACTGAGAAAATTAATAGGTGAGAATCCTTTCATGTTGACTTTTGGTACTAAAGCGGTAGTACCTATTGATATCGACATACCCAGGTAGGAGAGATTTAATGAGAAGGCTCAATTTCGATCTTATGGAAGAAGTTAGGGAAAATGCAATACTATGTGTGGTAGCCTACCAGCTAAAGACTACTCAATTTTATAATAAAAGGGTAAAATCGAGTACCTTAAAGGAAGGAGACTATGTGCTAAATAAGGTCATTCAAAAAGGGAACACATTGGAACCAAATTGGCACGATCGATATAGGATATTTGTTATCTTGAGACCTAAAACTTACAGAATTCAGACTTTAGAAGGTGAGCAGTTTAAGAACCCATGGAACGTCGATCTCTTGAGGAAGTATTACCAGTAACGAGGACCCGATTATAGATCGAATGACCTAAACACCATGCAAACAAGTTTTATTTCCTTGTAATACATCTTTAAGTATGAATGAGAATCAAAATTTCATCCTATACATATGTTGTCATTTTAAGCTTTCTACATTATTCATGTCTGTTTCTTCGGTATGAGAGATGTACAAGAAGCTTAAGCTAAATACATCTCAGAATTGATCACATTAAGATACATGATTAAAACTAAACTTTATGTATGACCTCATCCTTAGATTGGTCACGATTAAGAAGTTTTAGCCAAATCAGAGAAATCCAGTGCAGTGATATGGACGACAAGATCTAACCATAACGGATTAGCGTAGGGATATATCCTAGAACATTTGGTCGACTCTGGTTACTAATGATAACACGTGGTCAAGATGACAAGATTCATCCATATGACTAATAAGTTGCGATAAGTATTGGTAGATCCTAAGTCAGGATAGCCCAGGTTCATCCAAAACTAGTATAGAGTAAGGCAGATTGGGTCGATAAGATCTAACCACATGATCGTAAGTTTATTCCGCTAATAAACCTTCCCCGATACTAAGCAACTACTAAGTTGACATGGTAGGTGTTCAAGATCCCACCATAAGTCCATAAGACTAGAACTAGTCAACAAGATCCAATCACATTTTCTTGTCAAAAATATTTTTGCAAAATCACTTAACTACAAATGGTGGCTAAAAACTCAGCAGAGAAAAATAACTAGCATAAAGTCAAAACATATACATGCATGTAGATAAGAAATTGAATCATATTTGACCTCAAAGTGAAAAGCAAGCATAAATTCAAATGTCCATCATAAAATATTTAAAGGAGAATACAAAAAGTCTCATTAGGACACAATATCAGAAGTACTAAGACACATTCTCAGTTCCTAGAGCAACTTCAGAAGTTTATCCAGTCTGTGATTGACTTGGGAAGTAGGTGCAGCAGGTACATCAGCTATAACAGTGTCTTGAGCAACCTCTGGAGCAACAGGAAGAGAAGTATCTACAATAATAGCTTGGTTGGCTTCACCAACCTCATCATCTTCAGTAGAAGACTCATCCACCTCCATCAAGCACTCAATGGACAAGGCTATGGCTTCCTCATCATCTCCCTCCCATTTACCCACAACAACTGTAATATCAAAATGTTTCATAACCCCCTTCTTAAGTTCCTCGTAGCCATCAAGAAATAAAGTTATGGTCTCTATGTCATAGTCACCATAGGCTTTGAACTTGGCAAACCCGGCCTCCTCAACCTTAATTAGAGCCTCATTAGCTTTAACATGCTCTTGGTTCACCCTAACAAGCTCCCGATTGGCCGTGTGAAGCTCTTGTTTAGACGTAGTTAGCTCACCATTAGCCTTTTTGAGATCCTCCTCAAAACTTTAAAATTTAATGGCATCAGTGAAAACTTAGTCCTTTATCTTTTGGTCTCATCTTCTGCCTTACTGAGAGATAGCATTTTGTCAATCACCTGGTCATCTCTCTCTTGTATCTTGCCACAAGTTTTCTACAGTTCATCGGTAGACCGTTTTAATTCCTCTTTCAACTGAGTGTTCTATTAAGTGAGTGCAGTAATGATTTCTCTCTACTCTTCCTAGGCATGATGGTTGATCATGAGTTTCTCTTCAAGAATAATGGCAACTACCATACCCTAAAAGAAAAGAAAAAGGGATCAACAAGTAACAATGTATTCAATAGAGTAAGATGAACATAATTTTAGCAAGCTTACCACTGATAAAAGATGTTGAACCAATAACCATAAAGAATCACATTTATAACCCCTCAGAAATTCAACGCCCTTGTTATGTCTGTGGTAACTGAGCAAATCAATGGCATTACTCATGTGGTGTAAAATGGAATCTGGGTAATTTTTTATCTCCTTATTCGTGACTAGATTTTTAGGATCAAACTTGAAGTTTTCAACCTTGCCATAACGGGATGATGACCCATAACCACAAACAATCTAATGAGAAGGTCATCCACGGATTTGAATCTTGTCCACGAAAAACCCAATTGGTCTAGCCTCACTCACCCTCGGAACCATAGGGTACCCTTGGGTAGTGGGGGGGGCTTAGGTACCTTTTTTCACCAACATCGGGGGGACCAGAAGGTATTGGAGCCTTCCCCTTGGATTTTTCTCGGGCAGTAGCTTTAATTTCAACCTTCCTTTGAGCATTGATATCGACTTTTTTTTCTGTCCTTCGCCTCAGCCATCTTTTTTACGTCAACTTTCTTAATGGATTTAGCATATGCACTATCCTTCCTCTTCACCTCCCACTCAACCTTTTTGTGGTGAGAAATATTCATGGTAGCACGGTCAACTGTCCGAGATGCCATCCTGCTAGAAGGTTTGACAAAAAAAACTGAGGTGGTTAGAGTAGAATATTTACAAGAGTTCAATAGTTAATGATATCACAATTCATAAGTAAAAGATGATTTGATATAGTAAAATATTACCACCTACTTTGATGTCATCTTCAGCACCATGGTTGACTTTAATACGGCCTACAGATATCAACGAAACTAATGTATCGACAGGTGGAACACCACTAAGTAGAGTGTGGTACCAAATGCGTGTGAACTTGGATATAGAGAAGAGATTCTCAAACTTTAGGGATTTGACACACAAAAAGTTTCAACTAGCTCCTACAGCGCAAAAGGGGGTACGAGAGCTTTCTGTAACACCCCGTAGTTTTGTGCATTTAATATTTAATTAATTCGAGAATTTAAAATTACTTGTGTGTCGTAATTTTAATTGAATTAAGTATGGAAAAATATATTTAAATATTAATCGAGGAGTGAATGGTTAATATTTAGGAAAATTTATTTACTAAGTGAATAGTAATAATTTATTTACGTTATTTCTGGTATTAATGACGGGGTATGTACTTATCTCAGCTGGGAGTCGGTATAGACTAATTTGGGTGTGAGATAAGAATTTTTATAAATTAATTCGGATGCCAATTTTGAGTATACGATTGAGCCCGAATGGGTTGAGATAGTCGAAAAAGTGTACCCGGGGAGTGTAAACGGGTCACGGGACGTTTTTAGGCATAGCCGGGCCCACACGGGGGCATTTGGGTCACTTGGGCTTGGCTTGTTAGGCAAAAAATGGGATTAAGCCTAATTAAACAATTATAAGAAAAAAGGGGAACGGTAGAATTGAGTTTAGAAAATACTTAGTGGGTTAGGAAACCCTAAGAGAAATTAAAGGCAAATTTGGGGGACAAAAGAGAGCCAAACCAAAGGAGTTCATCTTCAATCCTTGACATTCACAACTCCAAAATCAGACACTACGAATCATAAGGAAAGTGGTTAACTTGTTGTATCATTTAATTTGTATTTCAATTCATATTCATCTGATGTGTGAAATGAAAGAAATTCGTTTTGGGATTTAAAGGGTATAAACAAGGGATTTCGTG
This sequence comes from Sambucus nigra, assembly GCA_949130495.1. Lineage (NCBI taxonomy): Eukaryota > Viridiplantae > Streptophyta > Magnoliopsida > Dipsacales > Adoxaceae > Sambucus > Sambucus nigra. The sequence goes on along the minus strand of OX422219.1, from coordinate 133,635,808 downwards.
AACCATTATTCTGATTTCTAAATTGTGTAGAAATTCATGAAAATTCTAAGATTAGCATATATATCTGGTATGATGTGTAAACCAGAGCAATTAGAAACGAATTTGAGATAATGATTTGATGTTTAAACGGGTTAAAGATTAAATCGTATTTTTCCCCAATTTGTGAAAACAGTAGAGAACGTAAATTAAATGGTGTTTGTGGACTTTATGGGGGTCCCTGATAAGGTTTTTAGTATATTTTGTTGATGAGAAGGCTTGTGATCGCTGGTGAAAGAAGTTAGGGTTTTTTAGAATTTCCTCCATGGCTGAAATAGACAACTCGGAGAAGATGATGACCTGCTCGATCGATCGATCGATCGAGGGTTGGGGGTCGATCGATCGATGGTCGGTAATTTCTGGCAGTATGACCAGTTTGTATATATAAGGAAAAATAACTGTTAAATCTTTTCATATGCCTTTTGTAATGAGAAACCAACATGGGGGTCTAATCAAATTAATTGTGAGGAATAATTAATTGGGATTTGGAGGAAATTTGTATGTGACACACTATGGTTAAATTTTGGGAATAACATTTCAAAATAATTAAATATGGATTGAGTGGACAAGTCCGAGGATATTGGTTAAGCGATACCAAGACATTAATTTTATTTTAGAGTAAAGGCTAAATAATTTGAAGTTCGGGATTTAGACTCGGGTATAGTTTTATTTCGGGACACTAGAGTAAGTCCGAGTATATTGGTTGGAATGATACCAAAAGTAATTTAATTAATTAATGTGCGAATTAATTAATAATTAGAGTTGGAACATAAACTCATAATATTCTGAATAGGCTTGTGTTACGGACTTAGTACACGGTATAGCCGGGGTAGTTAATATTATTTATATGTATATACGGTGTGCGATAGTATATATATATGGTGTGTGCATTAATAACACTGGATAGATATTATTATTATATACTCTAGTGCTATAGGGGGAGGTTGCGCGTAGTGGATGAATCCCCTAGCTTGAGGAGTAGGGCGAGAATATTCCCAGGTCATAACTCCCGTTATATGGGTGAGGGGCATCTCACTTTCAGGAAAGGAATATGACCGCCTCCAATTATATGTTTTTACTAAGTTAGTGAGCGATTCTGACTTGGGTAACTAGGTTATGTGAATATACCTAGTGGGATAGAACTTTAGAGAATTTACATCCGGTGAGTTATTACTTGAGAGGATGTTATTATTAATTATTATTTCAGCATGTTTGTGAATGTTGTAATATGATATTACGCATATAATGAGATAAATAATTACATATGGGTATAATTAATACAGGCTGTGAATTGTATTATATATAATGGGTGTGAAAATTATATGAACTTAAGAAGGGAAGTGATTAATTAAGTTAATGTCGAGAATAACTTAGAAATCATAATTGTGGCACACTCGGTTAGAGTAGGGTGGTTGCAAGGGGTTATAAAATTATCTAGTTATGAGATATATAACTAAGGGAAATTTATTAAGGTGTTGGTAGTGCACATTAAAGGAGGGGTGTGGATGTCCTCAAGGGAGTGCGGCACTAACTAAAATATGGATAGCATGCATATTTACTTATTACTACAAGTTAATCCTTTGCTAAATCTTTTACAAATGTTTTGGGTACTAACCCTTGCTATAAAAACTTTTAAAAACCTTTTAGGTGTCCAGCCACAGGGACGCCAGGCTTGACTCATTCCAGGGACCCGTTGCTGCAGCGTATGTGGATGTTGCGGGATTTTGATAGGCACCTCATTCCTTTCATTTCTAGTGCAGAAATCTCCTACCAGTTATTCGAGCATGTTGCTCACTGCTTTATTCAGCACTTATGTTAGACTTGTTGAGATTTATTTACTTCTCTTTATTTCGGTTGGATTTTGAACCAATGGTTTATTCGGTCAGTTAATTATTTGTGAATGGTTGAATTCAGTTAATTTTGATTGTCATATTATTTTTTGTTTTCGTATGAGTATTTCATTTAAGCTAATGAAAGATAAAACTTGGAACTAGTCTAATTTTCTCACTTCGGTGGTTAGTAATTTAAAAGGCGACAATGATGCTAAGAATAAACCAATTGAGAAACCTGTTTTAATTTAATTTAGGAATGATCACCCGGGTTAATTAGTCGGGGTGTCACAAATGGTATCAGAGCATCAGGTTCTAGTGTCCTTAGGATCCGTGCGGCTTACTATGTTTTAGCGTAGCGTTCAGTTGTTATAGAGCCCTATTATTAGGATTGTTGATTTATTTTGGCTTGTGAGATATAGTATTTCCGCTATTAGTTTTTGTATAAATTGTGTACTTATACAATTCGATATATTTTCAGATGCCACTGAAGAGGCAAAGAGCAGAGAGGGTTGAGGCTAGAGATGAGCTCAGGGAGTCTCATTAGGAGCCACAAGTACCGCCACCCCCACCCCCACCCCCACCCGAGTTGATCTCCACTAATCAGGTGGCGGTGATAGTGGATCAGGAAGTCGATACAGCGATGCAGGCTATGGCAGCTCATTTCCCACAGCCCCAGGCACCACCTGCAGTGGCACCAGCAGCTCAGGCTCCAGTGGGGCCACCGTATTGGAAGCATTTAGGGAGACCTTTCATAGGGGTCACCCACTCGAGTTTTGAGGTAGCACAGATGTAGTAGAGGCTTGTGACTGGAAGAAGAATATTCAGTGCCATCTGCGCATGCTGGAGTGTACCGATGTATTGAAACAGATGCTTGCTACCTTTCGTCTGTCGGGGGCAGCCTTACAGTGGTGGGAGTCAGTTACCACCGTGGAGGAGCGGGATTTGATGAAGATAGCCGAATTCTGGGTGCGGTTCGATCACAAATACTTTCCACCAGAGGAAGAAGTTCAGTGATTTAGTACAGGGTGACCGATCAGTGGAAGACTATGAGGAAGAGTTCAGCCGTTTGGAAAACTTTGTGCCAAATGAGGTGAGCGATGAGGAGCAAGAGAAATGGATATTTATGGATGGCTTAGCCTGGCGGATCAGGCAGCATTTGATTGGGAATCCAACGTTAGTGACTTATACAGATGTTGTTAATGCCGCACTTGTACATTTCCAGGATCATCGCTTCCATGCGAAGGGGAGCAAGAGAGTAGGGGAGCCGAGTCAGCAGGGCAAGGCAGTTACTAGTGGTAACACGAGTGGTACTCAGCAGGAGACTGGTAATCATCAAGGGAATCAGGCTAAGAAATTTAGGCCTGGTGGGTTTCGACCGGGAGGACAGGGGTTCAGGCAGGGACAATCGGGCCCAAATCAGCAGCAGCAGGTTCCTTAGGGCCGTCAGGGCCAAGGGAACAATGGGGGAGGCCAGCAGGGCCAGCCACGTTAGGGCCAACGACAGGGGGACGGTCAAAAATGTTGTTTTGTCTGTGGCCAGCCAGGACACTTTAAGAGGGAGTGCCCACAGGGGGGCATAGGTCATCAGCAGAATGCCCAACAGGGGCAGATGCTGCCAGTAGCACCAGCTCCACCCGCCCCACCGCAGTAGTGGCAAATACACAACGGGCGTGTGTATAACATTCGGGATGTTCCCAATCCACCAGCACAGCAGGCATCTCCAACAGTTAAGGGTATGTTTCTCATTCATGGTCATGAGGGTAGTATTCATTTTGAAATGAGAGCATTGCATTCATTCATTAAATCTAATTTTGCTAAATGGGTCGGGTTACTAGAGACCGCGGGTAGTCTTCGGATATGTGTAGATTCGCTAGTAGGCAGTGGGGCATTGATTCACTCAATTTGTTGGGGGGTGGATATTTTTATTGGGAGGCTTAGTTTAGCAGCGGACCTCTTAGTGTTAGATATGGAGGGGTAAGATGTCATCCTGGGTATGGATTGGTTGGCAGGTTATCGAGCAACTGTGGATTGTTACGAGAGGATAGTCGTGTTCTCTATTCCAGGACAGGAGATGTTCTTAATAGCGATGTCGTTACCTGAGGGAGGGTTATGCACGTACCTGTATTACATCGAGGAGGAAACCTCACAGGAAGTGGCGATTCCGTTGGACTCAATCCCAGTAATAAGGGACTTTGAGGATGTGTTCCAGGAAACACCAGGGTTGCCACTAAACAGGGAAATCGAATTTGTAATTGATTTAGCACCGAGGATGAGGCCAATTGCTTGAGCCCCATACTGTATGGCCCCTTCAGAGATGCGTGAGTTGAGAGAGCAGATTCAGCAGCTTCTGGGTCAGGGTTTCATTCGGCGGAGTACATCGCCGTGGGGTGCACCAGTGTTGTTTGTGAAGAAGTGGGATGGTTCACTTCGGTTATGCATGGACTATATGGAGCTGAACAAGGTGATAATACGGAATAAGTATCCATTACCTAGGATTGATGATCTATTTGACCAGTTGAGAGGGGCGTCTTACTTATCTAAGGTCGACTTGAGCTCAGGGTATCATCAACTATGTGGCCGAGAGGAGGATGTTCCTAAGACCTCTTTCCTATCGCGATATGGATCTTATGAGTTCAGGGTGATGCCATTCGGGCTCACCAATGCACCAGGAGTGTTCATGGATCTCATGAATAGGGTTTTTAGGGAATATATCGATCAATTTGTCATCATGTTCATTGATGACATCCTAATCTAGTCGCGCACTGAGGAGGAGCACGTAGAGCATCTGCGTATGGTTCTACAGACACTGCGGGATCACCAGTTCTATGCCAAATTTGGGAAGTGTGGATTTTGGCTGCGGGAGGTACAGTTTCTTGGCCACGTGGTGTCAGACCGGGGTATTACGGTGGATCCGAGTAAGGTGTCGGCGGTGAGGGAGTGGGTTAGCCCATAACACCGACCAAGGTGCGTAATTTTTTAGGATTGGCCGGTTATTACAGGCAGTTCATCAAAGTATTTTTCAATATTGCGGGCCCTTTGACGAATCTGACCCAGAAAAGGGTTCCTTTCACTTGGAGTGATCATTGTCAGCTTTCGATGAGCTAAAGGACAAGTTGACATCTGCACCCGTAATTTCTTTATCGAAGGGAAGACTAGGGTATCGGGTTTACACTGACGCATCCTTACGGGGACTTAGGGGTGTGCTTTAGCAGGAGGAAAGGGCTATAGCATATGCATCCAGAAAGATATAGCCCCACGAGAGGAATTACCCCACTCACGACCTGGAGCTAGTAGCGGTCATTTTTGCTTTGAGGATATGGAGACATTATCTTTTAGGAGAGCAGTTCACTTTATTCATGGATCACAAGTCACTTCAGTATCTCTTTACACAGAAGGATCTGAATATGAGGCAGAGGCGGTGGCTAGAATTCGTGAAAGACTACCAGTTTGATATCCAGTATCATCCTGGAAAGGCTAATGTGGTAGTAGACGCATTGAGCCGGAGACCGACTGGGGAAATATCATAAATTCGGAAAGCGAAGTGGAGAGAGCTTGGATATGAGGATGATGTGGCCAGTGCCTGCATGTCAGCATTATCCATCACACCTGAGATCATTATGAGGGTTGTGAGGGTTCAGGCAGAGGATCAGATCTGCCGGGATAGGGTGAGCCAGTTGTTAGCTAAGGGAGCAGAGGGTTACTCGATCAGCTCGGAAGGAGGCCTATGCCTTAATGGGAGGTTAATTGTGCCAGAGGACGAGGAGTTGAGGCACGCTGTTATAACAGAGTCTCATGGTTCGAGATTTGTGGTACATCCCGGTGGGGATAAAATGTACCAGGATATGAGGAGGCAGTATTGGTGGGCAGGAATGAAACGGGACATAGTAGAGTTTGTCTCGAAATGTGCCACGTGTTAACTCGTGAAAATTGACTATCAGAGGCCATCAGGGATGCTACAGCCACTAGAGATTCCCGTGTGGAAGTGGGAAAGCATCTCAATAGACTTCATTATAGGGTTACCCACATCACAGAGGGGTCACGATTCTATATGGGTCAATATGGATTGATTGATCAAGGTGGCCCACTTCCTGCGGATTCGTACAGACTTTGAGACGATGCGTTATGCTCAGTTATTCATAACGGAGATTGTTAAGCTACACGGGGTGCCGATAAATATGGTGTCTGACAGAGACAAAATTTTCGTGGCCCACTTTTGGCAGAGCTTTCAGGAGGCCATGGGCACAGAGTTACGTTTGAGCACAGTCTATCACCCACAGACCGACGGGCAGACTGAGAGAGTCAATCAGATGCTGGAAGATATTCTCAGAATGTGCATATTAGACTTTGGGGGAGGTTGGGAGAAATATCTCCCTTTGATAGAATTCGCGTATAACAACTCTTATTAATTCACGATTGGCATGGCACCGTTCAAGGCACTATACGGGAGACATTTTCATTCACACGCTTGTTGGTTAGAGTTAGAGGACAACAAGCTGTTGGGGACTGAGATTGTCCAGGAGATGTCTGCCAAGATAGAGTTGATTCGAGGGAAGATTCGGATAGCTCAGGATAAGCAGAAGAGTTATGCTGATGCTTCACGGAGGCATGTGGAGTTAGAGGTTAGGGACCAGGTATTAGTTCGGGTGTCCCCTATGAAAGGGGTGATGAGGTTCGGAAAGAAGGGTAAGTTATCACCGAGGTACGCAGGACCTTTCCCAATTATTGAGAGGGTGGGACCGGTAGCATATAGACTGGGATTTCCAGAGCATCTTCAGCGAATACACGATGTGTTCCTTGTGGCATCGCTGAAGAAATTTCGAAGGAGCGAGAGGGCCTTCTAGCACATTCCACTCGAGAAAATTGATTTACAGCTAGACATCTCATATGAGGAGAGACCGGTGGCTATTCTGGATCGTAGTGAGTGAAAGTTATGATCCAATGTTGTTCCATTAGTTAGAGTACAGTGGGGTCATCACAATGTTAACGAGTCTACCTGGGAGCGGGAGGAGGATATGCAAAAATAATATCCAGAGCTTTTCACCACAGGTACGACCTAATTTTGGGGACTAAATTCCTTTGTAAGGGGGGGAGTATGTAACACCTTGTATTTTTGTGCATTTAATATTTAATTAATTCGAGAATTTAAAATTATTTATGTGTCGTAATTTTAATTGAATTAAGTATGGAAAAATATATTTAAATATTAATCGAGGAGTGAATGGTTAAATTTACGTTATTTCGGGTATTAATGACGGGGTATGTACTTATCTCAGCCGGGAGTCGGTATAGACTAATTTGGGTGTGAGAAAAGAATTTTTATAAATTAATTCGGATGTCAATTCTGAGTGTACTATTGAGTTCGGATGGGCCGAGATAGTCGAAAAAGTGTATCCGGGGATAGTAAACGGGTCACGGCACGTTTTTAGGCATAGCCGGACCCACACGGGGGCATTTGGGTCACTTGGGCTTGGCCCTTTAGGCAAAAAACGGGATTAAGACTAATTAAACAATTATAAGAAAAAGGTGAACGGCGGAATTGAGTTTAAAAAATACTTAGTGGGTTAGAAAACCCTAAGAGAAGTTAAAGGCAAATTTGTGGGATAAAGAAGAGCCAAATCAAAGGAGTTCATCTCCAATCTTAGACATTCACAACTCCAAAATTAGACACTACGAATCATAAGGCAAGTGGTTAACTTGTTGTAGCATTTAAATTATATTTCAATTCATATTCATGTGATGTGTGAAATCAAAGAAATTCGTTTTGGAATTTAAAGGGTATAAACATGGGGTTTTGTGAACCATTATTCTGATTTTTAAATTGTGTAGAAATTCATGTAAATTCTGAGATTAGCATATATATCTGGAATGATGTGTAAACCGAAGGAATTAGAAACAAATTTGAGATAAAGATTTGATGTTTAAATGGGTTAAAAATTAAATCGGATTTTTCCCCAATTTGTGAACACAGTAGAGAACGTAAATTAAATGGTGTTTGTGGACTTTATGGGGGTCCCTGATAAGGTTTTTAGTATATTTTGTTGATGAGAAGGCTTGTGATTGCTGGTTGAAGAAGTTAGGGTTTTTTAGAATTTCGTCCATGGCTGAAACAGGCAACTCGGAGAAGATGATGACCTATTCGATTGATCGATCGAGGGTTGGGGGTCGATCGATCGATGGTCGGTAATTTCTGGCAGTATGGACAGTTTGTATATATAAGGGAAAATAACTTTTAAATCTTTTCCTATGCCTTATGTAATGAGAAACCAATATGGGGGTCTAATCAAATTAGTTGTGAGAAAGAATTAATTAGGATTTGGAGGAAATTTGTGTGTGACACACTATGGTTAAATTTTGGGAATAACATTTCAAAATAATTAAATACGGATTGAGTGGACAAGTCCAGGGATATTGGTTGAGCGATACCAAGACGTTAATTTTATTTGGAGTAAAGGCTAAATTATTTGGAGTCGGGGATTTAGACTCGGGTATAGTTTTATTTCGAGCCACGAGAGTAAGTCCGAATATATTGGTTGGAGTGACACCAAAAGTAATTTAATTAATTAATGTGCGAATTAATTAATAATTAGAGTTGGAACATTAACTCATAATATTCTGAATAGGCTTGTGTTACGGACTTAGTACACGGTGTTGTCGGGGTAATTAATATTATTTATATATATATACGGTGTGCGATAGTATATATATATATATATATATATATATATATATATGGTGTGTGCATTAATTTCAGTGGCTAGATATTATTATTATATACTCTAGTGCTATAGGGGGAGGTTACGCGTAGTGGATGAATCCCCTAGTTTGAGGAGTAGGGCGAGTATATTCCCAGGTCATAACGTTCGTTATATGAGTGAGGGGCATCTCACTTTCAGGCAAGGAATATGACCGCCTCCAATTATATATTTTCACCAAGTTAGTGAGCAATTCTGACTTGGGTAACTAGGTTATGTGAATATGCCTAGAGAGATAGCACTTTAGAGAATTTACATCTGGTGAGTTATTACTCAGGAGGATGTTATTATTAATTATTATTTCAGCATGTTTATGAATGTTGTAATATGATATTACATATATAATAAGATAAATAATTATATATAGGTATAATTAATACAGGCTGTGAATTGTATTATATATAATGGGTGTGAAAATTATATGAACTTAAGAAGGGAAATGATTAATTAAGTTAATGTTGAGAATAACTTAGAAATCATAATTGTGGCACACTCGGTTAGAGTAGGGTGGTTGCAAGGGGTTATAAAATTGTCTAGTTATGAGATATATAACTAAGGGAAATTTATTAAGGCATTGGTAGTGCAAATTAAAGGAGGGGTGAGGATGTCCTCAAGGGAGTGCGACACTAACTAAAATATGGAGAGCATGCATATTTACTTATTACTACAAGTTAATCCTTTGCTAAATCTTTTACAAATGTTTTGGGTACTAACCCTTGCTATAAAAACTTTTAAAAACCTTTTAGGTGTCCAGCCACAGGGACGCCAGGCTTGACTCATTCCAGGGACCCATTGCTGCAGCATATGTGGATGTTGCAGGAGTTTGATAGTCACCTCATTCCTTTCATTTCTAGTGTAGAAATTTTCTACCAGTTATTCGAGCATGTTGCTCACTGCTTTATTCAGCACTTATGTTAGACTTGTTGAGATTTATTTACTTGTCTTTATTTCGGTTGAATTTTGAACCAATGGTTTATTCGATCAGTTAATTATTTGTGAATGGTTGAATTCAGTTAATTGTGATTGTCATATTATTTTTTGTTTTCGTATGAGTATTTCATTTAAGCTAATGAAAGATAAAACTTGGCACCAGTCTGATTTTCTCACTTATGTGGTTAGTAATTCAAAAGGCAACAATGATGCTAAGAATAAACCTACTGAGAAACCTGTTCTAATTTAATTTAGGACTGATCACCCGGGGTTAATTAGTCGGAGTGTCACACTTTCTTCACTAGAAAAGTTAAATAAAGGTACCAGCACAGTTGTCAAAGGAAAATTAGAAAGCAAATAAAAACAAATGTTTACCAAATTTTTTTAGCCCGCACCATTCATGGGGAACCTTACAAGACATATTATTCTCATGATCTATAAACTTCCAATCACCCTTCATAAACACAAACTTTTTTTTTCCAACTATGATCGCTCATTTGGATAACCTTTACCATTCTCAGATGGGACTTCCTGGGTGTAAAGTAATAATACCCCGGAGATTTGCTATTGTCCTTTATGCCATGGATGAACCTAAATATCTCCCCGTTAAGATGAAAACTAGTTCGCGACTGTTAAACATCATCACCCCAAAAATTATCCTATAAGAATTAGGGGAAGTTAGGTGGGAGAAAACCCTTTAGGATTGACCTTATAACTGGGTGTAAGGGAAGATGAACCCTAACCTAGAATGCCCACAAAGGGAGGAAAATCTCATCTACATTGACACAATCATAAACTCTCTCATCATAATCAGGCAGCCTAGTAGTGATATTAATGGGAATGTCGTACTTATCTTGTAAGTCATTCAACTCATCCTCAAGCATATCACAAGCATGCCATCTGGCATCAATGTTTGAAGGGTCATAGGAGTAAGTTGAACTCCCAAAAGTTCTATCTTCGATAGAAGAGACATCAATAGAATAGATGGGAAGCAGAAGTCTATAAAACATGATTATCTCAGCTGAAGCTTCCAAGTCAATGATTGGTATATCAAAGATTATGTTTTAAAAATTTCCACCACTAGGTTGGTGGTCAACCTTGTTAACTATATCTCCTCCAAAAAACTCAGGACTGTGAGACTCCACATCCATAGGCTGTGGAGCAAACCTTATAGAAGATTGATCTTGAGGGATATACCTAAGATGAGAAAGACTATCCTCAATCCTGACTACACTTAAGGGGGTGGGAAACCTCTCTGCTAGAATACCAAGGAAAACCATATCCAATCTTCTAACATGATCTAACCACCTGTTAATCCAGTAGTGGTCACCCATAAAGGTCAATTTGGATTTAGGGGTTTGATCAATGATAGGAAAGATGGAATTTATGGTAAACAAAGGCTTGGGGGCTATTTAGTTTAAAAAATCAATGATTTGGGAAAAATGAATCCCTATAACACCTAAAAAGCCCTAAATTTGGAAAACCCTAGGCCAGCTAACTCAATGGCCACCTAAGACGTTTAAACTCCAATCAGATGTTAACTCAACTAATAACCTCCAACAACAACAACCAATCGCAAACCAGAGGGGAGGAAATTATAGAAAAACTCAAAATGAAACCCTAAGAAGGTACATAAGGCAAAGAGACTACCTAAAACCCTAAAAGCCTTGGAATGTAAGGAATCCAAAGAGACTCGTCGAAAAATAATTTCTAAGCAAAGATTGAGTCAATAATGGTAGAATGCGGGAAAGTTTTAATTGGAGAATAAAAGATTGAAGGAATAAAATTATTTTCTCTATCTAGAAAGTAATTGCGAAAAGGAAACATTCAGGTAAAGATCAAAATGATTTGAAAATCAACATTTTATACTTTTTAGGTGATAATCATTACCCCTATTAGAGTAGGACATGACATCATGCCTGGGAGAGTGGACAAACACAATGCAAACTAACACACGTTGCCTCAGGCACGCGCATCATGATAATACCAGACGCCATTCTCACCATCTGACGCATGGTAAGTTCAAATTGAAGGTAAAAATTTCACGTCATTCTTCTCAGCATGTGCTACGGAGATTCAAAGACGACCAAAACTGAGAAGGATGATAACTTTTCACTATTAACACTTCACTCACTCAATCTACTTAGAACACACTCAGAAGACGTAATACTTCAGAGAATACGTTGCGTACCTCAATCATGAGCAAAGTCTTGGGGGCTTTTATTGTACCATGAGTTTTTTTTGGCCCGTGAACCAATTAGAAGATGACATTTGGACTTACGTACCTCTTAAAAAGGGTCAGCTCAGCTACCCATCTGGTCGGCCCGAGTGTCACAGGTAGTCATCTTAACCCAGCTATCTCATAGCAAGTAACATTGTTACATAACACCATTAAAGCAAGCATATATTATGTAATAAGATAGCGTCATCAACAGTCATATCAAGCACGCATGCAAATATCCTGCTCCATGTGCGCATAACAAACTCATTATTACCCCCCCCACACACACACACTTGCATGTAAACGGTGTACTTGCCTAACTTGTAAGGGCACGACACATGACCCTACCCATTCTCTCTCTTCTAACAACCTATGTATACCACGTTATCCCTCTTTTTTAGGGGATCGAGATATTTTTCATACCGTTATGCCGTCCATTCCTAGAGTGAACATGAGACCTTGTAACCACTACGCATCAATGCCATTTTTTATTTGGATTTATATAATTAAAACTAACACATGTGGACGTAGACACCTCTTTGGGTCGAACCACGTAAATTTGGTTTCCACCTCTTCCTCTTATGTATGTGTACTGTTTGCTCTATATTAGCTTTTTGTGATTTATATCTATTTATTTATTATAATTTATAATTAGTGCACTCTTTCTAAGGCCCAATTAGTATACTAGTTTTAGGCGATAATAATAATGTAAAAAAATAAAGCTGTTATAAAAACAGCTTAAAAAACTGTATTACTTAATATTGTAGCAAAATAATGTTAAAAAACTATAATAAAGAAAACTATATTAATTAATATGATAACAAAATAATGAAATAATGTTAAAAAATATTAGGATTTTATATATTCCAAATATTACGTTTTTTATTTACAGCATATTGCGTTTTTTTTAATATTCATAATATTAAGTTTTTTTTAATTTCCAGAATATAATTTTTTTTTCATTTTTTGAGTTTCTTTATGATTTTTAAAAAATTTCAAAAACATTATAAAGTATCTCAAAATTAAAACTATTCTCATAATGTTATAACGAAATAGAGTTTTGTTCACTTTCTTACACAAAAGTTCTTACAAAAACAATTTTTAAAAAAAAATTGACTTTTATAAATTTAAAAAAAAACTTTTTTGGATTTTTTTTTTATTCTAAGCAAACACACACATACACACAAAACATTTTTTTTTGGGGGGGGGGGGGGGGGGGAACCCTAAAGAGTATGTGAGGGTATTTTTTATTTTACATAAAATATAATGGTGGGTTAACAGAAGTTTGATGAAAAAGTATAAAATGGGGGCGAAACCCTAAGATGTCATCAACCAGGGTGGTGGTGGTGGTGTTGACTGAAGTTTGAATAAAAAAATGGGGGCTAAATCGAAAATGACCCAACTATATACATGATATATAAAGAAAATATAATCTATCGCAAGACTATGGTATATGTGGTTTGACACCTTCTACATTCATAAAAGTTTTGTATTTATTATCGCAATTTAGTGATCAACCCTTGGCATGAAACGTGTAAAAAATTTAGCCCCATCTTAAAACATGTTTAGTCTTAAGGCCACTTGCACGTTTTTGTAATATGTGAGTTGCCAAATATACCATATGCATGGTAACCGGCTAATAGCAAGTTGCAAAATGCATGTGATTTCAATGACAATTCAACTGTCCAATATTGTTATGGTTTGACGATTAGCTCAATAATGGAAGGTAAAAGATTACTTTCGCGATTTATTTATTTATTTAGGTTATAAAATATCTTCTTATATGCGTATCTCATTTTTAAGTATCATCACTTTTTTAGGGTTCTTATTATTTGAATATTGAGAATTCAATCTTTCTTAATAAGTTAACAATGGAAAACAATTATGTTACATGTTTTGTTAAGCATGGTAAATTGAGTGCTTCCATAGTGATATCTTCAGCGTGCTCATACAAGGATTTTGTTGAAAAAATATGTATGAAATGGGAGAAGTTGAGATCAATAACATTTTATATGAATTATGAGGTCTCAGGTAATCAATGGTGTATACTGGATGATGAGATTGGTATGGAGAACATGCTTGGATACGCACACACACACACATATGGTTTGAATATGGTCGATATAACATTGAGTATGGAAAGGCACGACTCTGATCTGAATCTAATGAAGGTTATAATTCATCTAATAATGAATTACATGTAACACCCCCCATTTTTTAATAATTTTTATATGGAGATTAATTAAATTAAAACGGGAAATTAATTTGGATTAAAATAAATATTAATTAGCATGATAAGGGTTGATATTTATTTGTATGAATTATACTGAGTATTACTCAGTGAACGAGTAATAAATTAGTAAGAATGCATTATGGTTGTCGTGAGTGAGAAATACAACAGTTACGGTAATTTAGTCGAGACGTGCGTGTCAGTTATGTCGGGACTTAAATTTATGAAATAAAATGTAATTATTTATGTGTCATCCAAATGGTCATTTCGAGTGCGCCAGTGTGTCCGAAAGGGTCGAAATAGTCAGAAAAGTGTACTCGATTTTTAGGCCAAACTGGCGCCCCGAAGGGATATTTTGATCTTTTGGATTTTTGGGGAAAAGGAACCAACGAATTTAACATGTTTATATCAGTATATGTGACGAGGGAGTTAGGGTTAGAAGTTAGGAAATCAAAAGAGATGATAGGAGAGCCCATTTTAAAGGAAGAAAAGAGGGTGTAAAGGTGTAGCACATTGATTCACCCACAAGTGTTGCCGGAATCGGAATCAAAACGAGGAGAGATCAACTTCACCATCAACAAATGAATTAAGATCATCAATCATAAAGAGACAACTATTTATCTTGCATGTTTTTATTTAGTTATAATACCCATGTAGTGTAGGATTATTAAATTCAAGATTTTAAATTGTGTTCTTGAGATTTAAAGTGTTTAAAACTCGTACATTGGGATAGGAATGCACGTAGAATAATTCCACATATGTAGAGTACGAAATTAGATTTATATGTGTAAATTTTATGGAAGAAATCTGAGAAAATACTGGTTATACCTAAAGAAAATGAACTAGGGTTTTGGGTAGAAGAACCTTAAAGATATCATGAGAATTTTAGGATTTAATGATGTTTTGATGATTAAGATTCGTTAGAATTGATGCATATATCTTTGTATAATGTTGGAATGAATTATAATGGAGTTGGGGTGATTAAATGAAGGTTCGGTGGATTAAAAATGATGAAAACACAGTTACGTAAGAAAGAAGGAGCATCTGCTACTTTTCGAATCGATTCGGATCAAAGGTGAATCGATTCAGTCAGGAGAATCGATTCGGCCCTTGGGCGAATCGATTTGGTTTTCCAGCTTTATAAAATTTTCCTTTTAAAGCCTAGAGTTTGCAAATAATTAAATAAGGACTTTCGGGGCACCTCTAAATGATAAAGATAATTACATTGAATGTCAGTAGGCCTGTTATGGGAATTAGGTTTACATAAATTGAGATGAGATGAGGCTAGGGATAATTGGGAACATATCCATAATTATTGAATGAATAGGATTTGGAACGGGTCACAGAGATATGAGTGAACCTATAACTTAGATCAGTAGAGTATGAGTTCAGTAACTACTTAAATAAATTAAGGGGGTCACTAGGGCCCTTCGGGTATGGATTAATACTCGAGAAAATGCGATAGAGAGTTATAATTGTATATCGATAATACGTTGTATATTCAAGAGATATATATTACGTACGGATGATATTTATAGGTTGGGTGTATAAATCTACATAGATTATATTTATAGGTTTTGTGTATGCCTATATGCGACGTATGGAGAGGTTATGTGAATGCCTAATATGTGCTTTCTAATGTGTGTGAACATACCTATGCTGCCTACTATCATGGGAGGTTCTGTGTCATGAACAGTCTTATCCTGATTATCCCATTGGGGGAATTTTAGACTTTTTCCTTAGAACATAGAACTTAGGGTTGAGCACTACTTGTGTGTATGATAGTGTGACCGGTCATTTGGCTGCATTAGGTGTGTGCGTAGCCCAAAGCTTTATAATTATGTTTGCCTACAATATGTGTTGATTTTCTTTATGGTTCAAGTGTGATATTTGAACCGATGGTCCTTGATTTAGTACGTGCTGTACCAGGACTCGATAGCAGATTATGTATATTTGCATTGCGGTTCTTAGTCCGGGGATGCTAGAGATGTATATATAGATAGTGTGATATATTTATCTATATGCATGTAAATTTATCCCACTGGTGTGTAATGTAGGGATGATAGATGGTGTATATCTAAAAGTGATTTAAATATAAGATAATATACTTAGTGTGATATAGTAGTAAACTTAGATAGTGTATATCTAATGACAAACTAACTAGAGAAACTTAATGAAATGGTTTAATGATAACATATGTGAAATGTTAATTATAATTTAATGTAACATACGTGAAATGTCAATTATAATTTCAAGTGTGATATTTGAACCGATGGTCCTTAATTGACATTTCACGTATGTTACATTAAATTATGGCTTAATAATAACATACAAGTAATGTTAATTATGTAGTGTATAATAACATACTGTTTGGGTGGTACGGGGGAAGTTAAAGAGATATTTAAATTAGGACTTAATGAGTAAAGATTGGAAGAATTTAGCGTACTGTATAGGCGGTACGAGAGAGCTAAACATGTTACTGGTCAGATAGTTATTGATGAGATCTAGTTGGGCTGGGTAGCGTAGCTAGGTAGATGAAAGTTAGTGTGCACATTAGTTGAGAGCTGAGTAACTCAAGGGAGTGTACGTTGAACCAACATCTGTAACTAGTAACTGATTTCAAACTGTGATAAATACTTGCTAAATATTTTCAAAAGGTTTTATTAGGCTCTCACCTATCTTGCAAAATATTTTCAAAACCTTTTAGGTGTATAACCTCAGGGACACCGAGATTAATATCTGTTCGAGGGATGCGTAGCTGCAGCGCTTGTGGACACTTGCAGGATTTGGACTAGATGCTTCAGTTGCTTCATTCCTAGAGTAGGATTCAGGTTCAATTATTCCATGTGGGCATGTCGCCCCTTTAGCTATTTTCTTTTATTCTGTTATCAAACTTTGTACTTTTGGACTCAGTTTATTTCAGTAGATTTTTGCTTGGACTTTTGTATTGGAAATTAATGGTTTATTATGTATTATCTTATTCAGTATTTATCTTGTGATGGATTTATATTACTAATGCATGGATGGTTTGGTGATTGTATTTATTTTTCACATGTTGTTATTTAATGAAAAATAAAATTTGGCATCGGTTTATTTAAAAATGTAGGTGGTTAATAATTAAAAAAAAATCGATTTTGATGCTAAGAATGAACCAGATGGGATTCCTATTTTATTTTTGTGAAGGACTGATCACCTATATTTAAATAGGTGGGGTGTCACATATGGTATCAGAGCATTAGGTTCTAGTGTCCTTAGGATCAGAGTGGCTTTTTACATTTCAGCTTAGTGTTCTTTGATATAGATCCCTAGTCTAGGATTGTTGTATTCCTCTACGTATTGTGACTTACATTCTTCTGCTATTATGTGTGTTTGATTTGATTCATATACGAGTTCGGTTGGGCTTCGTACACCGAACACTATCGGACAACCAGTGGGGAGTGCTTGCAGTATTATAGGAGGAGAGGCTCAATAGAAGACATAGAGCATTATAGAAATGGTGATCGTGATAGAAGTCACCATTATTATTGTTCAAGTAGGTAATAATAGTATAATCACTCGGGAACAGTATTTTCCCTAAGCTCTGTCATAGATAACGGTGGTGCAATTTGAGACCCACCAAACGGAGTCGTCAAGGGGTGGGGGAGTCGGAAGGACTCTTTCGAAGAGCCATCTATAAGGATTAAGGGAAAAGAGGAAGTGTGATAGGAAAATGGAAGGATATAATCCAACTAAAATTATGTAGGGTGGAGTGCAGTGACACCTAGGATTAAACTTCGGGAGAAATTTTTAGCTCGTAGGAGCAGCATAAAGTGATAAGAGTCAGTCAAAACATATAAAGAAGTATATGTAGAATTAAACAAGGAATTTAGGTGTGATTTGATCGTATGATCTTATATCTGTTGTTTGGATAGGGATGTGAATGGAGTGTAGAAACTTATAATAAATGGGAAAGATAGAGACCAATAGTGAGAGAGAAGTAGACTTGTTTAGCGAACTTCATACCCGACAAAGGGGATACGGAGAATATAAAAGGGTATGTAAGTGGATAATGGACTCGTGAGTGGAATACATAATCATGGATGGTAAATCCATCTAGGATGACTTGTGTCGATATCATCAAGGTCATACGTTTATAAGTTTATGTTAACGATTCCATGGGAAGGGAGCCAAGAGGGTTGAAAAATCTATTCGAGGAGCAATATTGGATCTAAGGGTGCTAGTGAAACACCAGAGGAGGGATAACCAGGAAGGGACCCATTTAAATTATTGAGATTAATGGCAGTCCTACCAAGTGAAGGTGGATTCAGTCAGGGCCATCGAGGACACCAACGAATTCCATTGGGTCAGCGGAGGCAAAAGGCACGACGGGGGTAGTAATCAGGGAAAAGACTATCATGTCCGACAGAGGGACACCTCTACACGAATAACGGGTCCAGAAATAAGGGGGATAGCATATAAAGGTGTCCTATGTGTGGAGAGTAGGTTCACTTGTATTGAACGTGTCCACAGTGAGAAAGTGAGACTAGTCACACTGGGAAAGTAGATGGGAACGGTGCCCGTAGGGTACAATAGTAGAAGGAGAAAGACTTCGGACAGAGGAATCAGTTTACCAAATCGAGAGTAGTGAGATCAGGTGGGACCAGCAGAGTCCTCAATAGCATCAGTAACATTCTATTCCTCAGGTCTATCAAGACTAAGGGAATGCCGGTAGAGGTCAGCAGGGCCAGGGCCAGGAGCAAGAGAGTTTCTCTGAAAGTTTTTACGATTGAGGATAGACGGGTTACATGAAGGAAAATTTCCCAAAGCGAGGCAGGGGAAACTAAAAGTTGAGATCCTAGATATACAACCATCCCTGTAGATCATGGGTCAGTTTCGATGCGAGAGAGTTTATGCGCAGAAACCCGTTGACCTGGTAAGATAGATAGAAAATGGAGATAGATTTTTTGTCTTGTTCTTATGAGTATAGGATAAGTTCGGGTGACTTGGGTGCATCATATTATGTAATTATTTAACACATAAATTCGTGAGCAAGTCGGATTTAGTGGGTGCATTGGCAATGCCAGCCTTATTAGGTATATACTTATCCTTGGGTAGCGGGGTTGTTAGTGTTTCCTGTAGGGGAACGGATGTGTACACTAGGAGGATATTTGTATTGTATAATTCGTTTTACTACTTTTAAGAGTTATGAAAGTGGAATTTATTACGATCATTTGTAGTGACTGGATACCGAGGGTTTGAGCAGTAGTAGATAGTGTGATAAGACTATCTGCTCATTATTCTAGGGTGAGATATATTATTTTTACGAGGCATCACCCGTAAGAGGGATGAACCTACACACACACACACACATAGATATATATATATATATATATATATATATATATATATATATATATATATATATATATATATATATTGTATCGTAGACTTCAGTGAGTATGTTGTCTTATTATATTTGATCCCGGTGAGTAAGGATGATCATTGATGTGATTAAGGGTACCTTGTGGTCTTTACTGAGCGGAGATATATAACTCGTTATTTACATAACTCTAAGAACTTGAAATAGTGAGAACGCCGTGTTGTATGTCATATTTAGTGACACGAGAGAGGACGGCTAGATTTTATGCCAAAAGATGGGAATTCGAGGATACAAGTTATGTGCTGAGGGCTTAACGAATCTCGACGATCGATAATGTTAGTTAGTAGTGTATCGGGGGGGTTCCTTGTTTGGATTTCTCTTTGCGAGACATCCCAGGCATGAAATATAGCGAA
Organism: Sambucus nigra; assembly: GCA_949130495.1. Classification (NCBI taxonomy): domain Eukaryota; kingdom Viridiplantae; phylum Streptophyta; class Magnoliopsida; order Dipsacales; family Adoxaceae; genus Sambucus; species Sambucus nigra. Next base: position 133,616,035 of record OX422219.1, on the reverse strand, counting down.
TGTCGGGAGATGAGAATTGTTTGCCCTTTAGGACATAGGTTTAGTACCTTAGTTATTGTACGTATACGTGATTATAAGTAAGAGTTGATAGTTATATTATGACTTAAGGCTGATAGAGCCGTATATTCATGATGTGAAGACCAATATAGAACGTTTACACCACGAGTAGATCGGTGGGGAAACCTAGATAATAATTAAGTTGGAATTAGTAAGGTGGTTGGGCATAACCTTACTGTACGATCATGCCAAGTACGCGAGGATTAGTTTACAACTAGTATATTACGCTGAGTTTATTTGTGCAGTAATGCAAGGGACATAGGGTGTATGGGTGCCCTAGTTAGTTGATATTTTCAGTATCATTCACCAGGAAAAAATGTGGAAAAGTAGGAAATTAACGTTGATGCATGGGTGAATTAGAGGCAGAACTAGAACGAGACAAAGAGAATATTGTTGCATTATGAGAAAGGAGTGCCACCAAAAATCGAAGAGTAGACAAAAAAGGGTGATTATAGTGTTGAAAAGTATAAGGAATGTACATATTAGATTTTTAAAGATAATCAGGCTTTACTCTGAGCAGAGGAGTAAAATGACAAGAGTTACGTCTTAACCAACTGTAGATGTAAAAGTGTGACATGAATAGTCAGGTATGATTGCAGATATCTCCCAAGAAGGGAGTATATGATTTAAAAAGGGGGAAGTTGTCACCTAAGGAGGAGGGAGCCTTTCCCAGGAGAGTAAATGGTATAACCGTTAGAATATCGAACCAATCGCGTTGGAATATTCTTGAGAGAAGGGTAACTGGTTTTGCAGGCGCCAAGGTGAAACGGTTGGGGAAAATAAAGGAGTACTTCATATTAAAGTGATTAGGGTGTATTGATCACTAATTAGAATGGTAGAGTATAGACTATCGGACTAAATAATACCATTAGTGAAGGGGTACTGGGAACAGCATAATGTTCCAAACTTTAGGAAGATGGGGATACAGTACGAGGAAGTATCTGAGACTGTTAATACTGATCTCACCTTAATTTTGAGGACGAAATTCCTTTGTAAGGGGGAAGTATATAACACCCTATATTTTTTAATAATTTTTATATGGAGATTAATGAAATTAAAATGGGAAATTAATTCATATTAAAATAAATATTAACTAGCATAATAAGGTTTGATATTTATTTGTATGAATTATACTAAGTATCACTCACTGAATGAGTATTAAATTAGTAAGAATGCATTATGGTTGTTGTGAGTGAGAAATATGATAATTGCGATAATTTATTCGGGACACGCGTGTCAGTCGTACCGGGACTTAAATTTATGAAATAAAATATAATTATTTATGTGTCATCCAAATGGTAATTTAGAGTGTACCAGTGTGTCCGGAAGGGTCGAAATAGTCAGAAAAGTGTACTCATGGTTTGGATTGGTTCCCGGGGCATTTTTAGGCCAAATTGTCATCTCGAAGGGATATTTTGGTCTTTGGATTTTTGGGGAAATGGAACCTACAAATTTACCAAGTTTATATCAATATATGTGATGAGTGAGTTAGGTTTAGAAGTTAGGAAATCAAAGGAGAGGAGAGGAGAGGCCATTTGAGAGGATGAAAAGAGGGTTTGGAGGTGTAGCACATTGATTCACCCATAAGTGTTGTCAGAATCGGAATCAAAATGAGGAGAGATCAACCTCACCATCAACAAACGAATTTAGATCAACAATCATAAAGAGGCAAGTGTTTATCTTGTATGTTTTGATTTAGTTATAATACCCATGTAGTGTAGGAATTATTAATTTCATGATTTTAAGTTGTGTTCTTGAGATTTAAAGTGTTTAAAACTCATAAATTAGGATATGAATGCATGTAGAGTGATTCCACATATGTAGAGGACGAGATCATATTTATATGTGTAAATTTTATGGAAGAAATCTGGGAAAATTCTGGTTATACCTAAAGAAAATGAACTAGGGTTTTGGGTAGAAGAACCTTAAAGAAATCATGAGAATTTTAGGATTTAATGATGTTTTGATGAAAAAGATTCATTAGAATTGATGCAAATACCTTATATAATGTTGGAATGGATTATAATGGAGTTGGGGTGATTACATGAAGGTTTGGCCGATCAAAAATGGTGAAAACATAGTTGCGTAAGGAAGAAGGAGCATCTGCTACTTTTCGAATTAATTCGGCTCAAAGGCGAATCGATTCGGCCCTTGGGCGAATCGATTCGGTTTGCCAGCTTGGAAAAAATTTCCTTTTAAACCCTAGAATTTTCAAGTAATTAATGAGGGACTTTTGGAGAACCTTTAAATTATAAAGAGAATTATATTAAATGTCTGTAGGCCTAATGTGGGGATTAAGTTTACAGAAATTGAGATGAAATGAGGCTAGGGATAATTGGGAACATATCCATAATTATTGAATGAACGGGATTTGAAATGGGTCACTGAGAGATGAGTGAACCTATGACTTAGATCAGTAGAGTATGAGTGCAGTAACTACTTAAATAACTTAAGGCAGTAACTAGGGCCCTCGAGTAGGGACTAATACTAGGTAGAAATGCGATAGAGAGTTATAATCGTATATTGATAATGCGTTGTGTATTCGATATATATATATATATATATAGATATATTACATACAGATGATATCTATATCCGAGTGTATATACATATACAGATTATATTTATAGGTTTTGTGTATGCCTATATGAGACATATGGATAGGTTATGTGAGTGCCTAGTTTGTGCTTTCTTATGTCTATGAACATACCTATGCTGCCTGCTTTCACGGCAGGCTCCGCATCATGGACAGTCTTATTCAGAAGAACCAATTCGGAGGATTTAGACTTATGCCTCAGAACATAGAATGTAGTGTTGATCACTACTTGTGTGTATAATAGTGTGACCGGCCATTTGGGTGCATTAGGTTTGTGCGTAGTCCAAAGTCTTATAACTATGTTTGCCTACAATATGTGTCAATTTGATTTATGGTTCGAGGGTGATATCCGAAAGATGGTCCTTGATTTAGTACGTGAAGTATTAGGACTCGATAGTTGAGTATGCATTTTCACATCGCGGTGGTTTTCCTGGGGATGCTGGAGATGTATATATAGATAATGTGATATATTTATATATATGCATGTAAATTTATCCTACTTGTGTGTAATGTAGGGAGGATAGATGGTGTATATCTAAAAGTGATTTAAATATGAGATAATCTACTTAGTGTTATAGTCGTATACTTAGATAGTGTATATCTAATGATGAACTAAGTAACGCAACTTAATAAAATGGTTTAATGATAACTTACGTGAAATGTTAATTATGATTTAATGATAACATATGTGAAATGTCAATTATGGTTTAATAATAACATACGGAGAATGTTAATTATTTTGTTTGCAATAATGTATTGTTTGGGGGGTAGAGGGAAAGTTAAAGAGATATTTAACAAAGGACTTAATGAGTAAAGACTGGAAGAATCAGGTGTACTGTATGGGCGGTACGGGAGAGCTAAGCATGTTAGTGGTCAGATAGTTATTGATGAGATCTAGTTGGGCTGGGTCGCATAGCTAGGTAGATGATTTTAGGCGTGCACATTAGTTGATAGGTAAGGAACTCAAGGGAGTGTACATTGAACTAACATGTGTAATCAATAACTGATTTTAAACTTTGATAAGTACTTGCTAAATGTTTTTAAAAGGTTTTCTTGGGCTCTGACTCGTCTTGCAAAATATTTTCAAAACCTTTTAGGTGTCCAACTATAGGGACGTCGAGATTAATATATGTTCCAGGAATGCATAGTTGTGGGCATGTCTCCCCTTCAGCTATTTGCTTTTATTCAGTTATAAGACTTTGTACATGTGGACTCAGTTTATTTTAGTAGATATTTACTTGGACTTTTTTATTGCCAATCGATGGTTTATTCGGTATTATCGTATTCAGTATTTATCTTGTGATGGATTTATATTACTACTGCGTGGATGGTTTGGTGATTGTATTTATTTTCCACATGTATTTAAAAACGTAGGTGATTAGTAATTTAATTTTTTTGGCATGATACTAAGAATGAACCAGATGAGGTTCCTATTTAATTTTTATGAAGGACTCATCACTCGATATTTAAATTGGTGTGGTGTTACAGATGGTATCAGGGCATCGGGTTCTAGTATCCTTTGGATATGTGCAGCCTTTTACATTTCATCTTAGTGGTCGTTGATATAGAGTTGTATTATAGAATTATCGTATTCCTCTATGTATTACGACTTACGTTCTTATTCTCTTAAGTATACTTGATGTGATTCATATACGAGTTCGGTTGGGCTTCGTACACCGAACACTATAGGATGAGCATCGGGGCCTGTTAGCAGGACTGCAAGAGGAGGAGGCTCAGCAGAAGACATAGATTATTATAGAAATAGTGATCGTGATAGAAGTCACCATGATTATTGTTCAGGTAGGTGATAATAAGATAATCACTCGGGAAGAGTAGTTTCCCCAAGCACTTTCGTTGATAACAGTGGCGTAATTTAAGACCCACAAGGTGGAGTCGGCAAGGGGTGGAGGAGTCGGAAGGAATCTTTTGAAGAGCCATCTATAAGGATTCAGGGAAAATAGGAAGTGTGATAGGACAATGGAAGGAGATAATCCAACGACAATTGTGTTGGGTGCAGTGCAGCGACACCCATGATTAAACGTCGCTCGTAAGAGTAGCATAAAGTGATGACAGACAGTCACAACATATAAAGAAGTATTTATGGAATTAAACGACGAGTTTAGTTACAATTTGATCGTAAGATATTATAAATTCGCTTCGGACAGAGATGCAATTTGAGTGTCAAAACTTATCATAAGTGGAAAAAATAGAGACCAATAGTGAGAGAGAAATTGACTTGTTTAGCGAACTTTATACTCGACGAAGGGGATGAGGAGAATATAAAAGGGTTCGTAATTTGATAATGGATTCGTGAGTGTAATACACAAGCATGTATGGGAAATTCGGCTAGGATGACTAGTGTCGATGTCGTCAAGGTCGTACGTGTATAAGTTTTTGTTAACGCTTCCATTAGAAGGGAGCCAAGAGGGTTGGAGAATCTAGCCAACGAGAAATATTGGATTTAGCAGTGCTAGTGAAACACCACAGGAGGGATAACAAGGAGGGGACCCATTTAAATTATTGAGGTTAATAGGATTCCTGCCAAGCGAAGGTGGATTTAGTGAGGGCCATCAAAGCCAAGAAAGGGTTCCATAGGCCTAACAAAGCCAAAAGGGACAACAAAGGTAGTAATTAGAGAAAAGACTACCAAGTTCGAGAGAAGGACACCCTGGCATGGCCAATGGGGCTAGGGACAAGGGGGATAGCACAGAATGGTGCCCTATGTGTGGAGAGTAGGGTCACATGTATTGAACATGTACATAGTGAGAAAGTGAGACCAGTCATACTGGGAAAGTATATGGGAACGGTGCATGTGGGTCACAATAGCATAAGGAGCAAGACTTTTTACAGAGGAATCAGGCTAAGAGATTTAGGCTAGAGGTTGCCAAACCGAGAGCGGTGAGATCAGGCAGGACAAGCAGAGTCCTCGATAGCATCAGCAGCATTCCATTCCTCAGGGCAATTAGGATTAAGGGAATGGAGGGAGAGGCCAGTAGGGCTAGGTCCAGGAGCAAGAGAGTTTCTCAGGCAGTTGTTATGGTTGTGGAAAAATGGGCCACGAGAAGAAGAATTTCCCAAAAAGAGGCGGGGGCAACTACAGGTTGAGATCCTGGATATACACCATCGCTGCAGATTATGGGTCAGTTTCGACCTTAAATTCCTGAGCCAGTTGGATTTAGCGGGTGCATTGATAGTGTCAGCCTTATTAGGTATATACTTATCGTTGGGTAGCGGGGCTCTTAGTGTTTCCTGCAGGGGGCGGGTGTGTACACTCAGAGGATGTTTGTATTGTGTAATTAGTTTTACTACTTTTGAGAGTTAAGAAAGTGGAATTTATTATTATCATTTGTAGTGATTGGATACCAAGGGTTTGAGCGTTAGTATATAGTGTGATAAGACTATCTGCTCATTATTCCAGGGTGAGTTATATTATTTTTACGAGGCATCACCTGCCAGAGGGTTGAACCTGCATATATATATATATATATATATATATATATATATATATATATATATATATATATATATATATATATATATATATATATATATATTGTATTGTAGACTTCGGTGAGTATGTTGTCTTATTATATTTGATCCCAGTGAGTAGGGACGATCATTGATGTGATCCAGGGTACCTTGTCTTCTTTATTGAGCGGAGAGATATAAATCGTTATTTATATAGTGCTAAGAACTTGAAATAGTGAGAGCGCCATGTTGTATGTCATCTTTTGTGACATGAGAGTGGATGAGTAGACTTTTTATGCCAGGATATGGGAATTCAGGGATACAAGTTATGTGTTGAGGGCCTAACGGATCTCGACGATCGAAAATGTTAGTTAGTAGCGTATGAGGGGGATTGCTTGTTTGGATTTTGATTTTCTAGACATCCCATGCATGAAACATAGCGAACGTCGGGAGATGGGAGATGTTTGGCCGTATCCTGATGAGCTCATTGGGGGGATTTTAGATTGTGCCTTAGAACATTGAACTTAGGGTTGAGTACTACTTATGTGTATGATAGTGAAACCGGTCATTTGGGTGCGTTAGGTGTGTGCGTAGCCCAAAGGCTTAGAATTTTGTTCACTTACAATATGTGTTGATTTGATTTATGGTTCGACGGTGATATTCGAATCAATGGTCCTTGATTCTTCACGTGATGTACTAGGACTCGATAGCAGAGTATGCATATTCACATCGCGGTTCTTAGCCCAGGGATATTGGAGATGTATATATATATCGTGTGATATATTTATATATATGCATGTAAATTTATCCTACTTGTGTGTAATGTAGGGAGGATAGTTAGTGTACATCTAAAAGTGATTTAATATGAGATAATCTACTTAATGTGTTATAGTAGTAAACGTAGATAGTGTATATCGAATGACGAACTAAGTAGAGAAACTTAATGAAATGGTTTAATGATAACATATGTGAAATGTTAATTATCAATGTGAAATGTCAATTATGGTTTAATAGTAACATACGAGGAATGTTATTAATTTAGTGTACGATAACGTACTGTTTGGGTTGGACGAGGGAAGTTAAAGTGATATTTAACTAAGGACTCAATGAGTAAAGATTGGAAAAATGTGGAGTACTATATGGGCGGTATGGGAGAGCTAAACCTGTTAGCGGTCCGATAGTTATTAATGAGATCTAGTTAGGCTTGGTAGCATAGCTAGGTAGATGACCTTAGGCATTCACATTAGTAGAGAGGTGAGGAACTCAAGGGAGTGTATGTAGAAGTAACTTGTGTAATCAATAACTCATTTTAAACTATGATAAATACTTTCTAAATACTTTCAAAAGGTTTTCTTGGACTCTGACCTGTCTTGCAAAATCTTTTCAAAACCTTTTAGGTGTTCAACCACAGGGACGTTGTCAGGTATGTGTAGATGCAAAACTTTTGGATGCTTTCTAGATTTGGACTAGATGCTTCAGTTGCTTCATTCCTAGAGTAGGATTCAAGTTCAGTTATTCCATATGGGCATGTCGCCCCTTCAGCTATTTTCTTTTCTTCAGTTAGGGTGTAACTGGTACAGGTTTTTACCGTACCGTACCATTTTGGACCGAGAAAAATGGTTTTGGTTTTTAGATATAGAAAACCGATTTACCGAATTTACCATACCGACTTATCGTACCGAATTTACCGTACCAAAATTACCGAATTTACGGTACCGAAATACCGTACCAAACTTACCGCAAATTACTATATCAATTACCAAACAAAAATTATATTTTAAAAAATTTACCTACCCGATTATCAAGACCCTCCATTTTTTTAAAGTAATCTCATACATTCATTTCCCATACTATAAATACCACCAAACCCTAAACTTAAACAAGAAAATCAGTCGCCCGCACACACGAGAACAAATCAGAAATCTCTCTCTCCAAAGCATAAGGTAACTTCTTCTTTTTCCTAACCCAAATCAATGTTGCATTGTCCCTATTTCGTTCCTCTTCTTGTTCTTAGGATGCGTTCTTGTGACACGATATATATCAAAGCTGTACTTTTTTATTTTGATGAAACCAAGTACAAATTTGAGTTGATATATATATCAGAGTTGGAAAACTATTTTTGTTCTTATGTTGCGTTCTTGATATATCAAAGTTGTATATATCAAAGTACAGATCTGAGTTGATATATATATATATATATATATATATCATATTTGAGTTGATACATATCAAATCCCACACGAATGTTGAACTAGAAAGAAACATATATATCTATATATATAATATATATATATATATATATATATATATATATATATATATATATATATATATATATATATATATATATATATATATATCTTGTCCCATTTTTGTCATATATGGTATTACACTTGATTTTGTACCTGTTTCATTTAACTTTAAGTCCCTGTTTCGTTGTCCCTGTTTCTGCAGTTGGTTACATGTTTATTGGTGGGGTGGCACTACAAGACTTTAGTGTCTATTTGCTACTTCTAAAACCCAAATTTGTATCTCAAAAACTTCCAACAGCATTTGCAAAACTATAATTTATGTTTTCGTTTGATTTGAGTATTTACCGGATGCATAAACCGATACGAAATATATACCAGATTTACCAAATGCATAAACCGATACGAAATTCCGTTATTTACCTGGAAAAAATCGTATTGAAACCGAAATTATCGAAACAAAAAAAACCCAAAAAAACCAAAAAACTCAAAAAATCGTTCGGTTTGGTTTTAGTTTTTATTTTGATGTACCGACCGGTAAATTGGTACGGTACGATTTTACCATTTAGATCATGGTTCTAGTATTTGTAAGGGGTCGTTATCGACCATACCGTACCGGTTGCACCCCTATATTCAGTTATCAGACTCTGTACTTTTGGACTCGATTTATTTTAGTAGATTTTTATCTAGACGTTTGTATTAGCAACCGATAGTTTATTCTGTATTATCTTTTTTAGTATTTATCTTGTGATGGATTTATATTACTACTACATAAATGGTTTGGTGATTGTATTTATTTCTGCATGTGGTTATTTAATAGAGGATAAAATTTGGCACCCATTTATTTAAAAACGTATGTGGTTAGTAATTTTAAAAGTTTTTGACAATGATACTAAGAATAACTAGATGAGATTCCTGTTTTATTTTTATGAAGGACTGATCACCCAGTATTTAAGAATGACCAGCTATGTTGAAATTGATAGAATTCTGCAATTTAACAGTAATGCTTTGCAAAATAGGACATTGATGTCATCTGGATGAGCTAATTTAATTATAGGCGTTTGTTAGATATTTAAAGGCGGTGAAGTCAATTCAGAATGGATTTGTACAAGTACGCTGTTGAAGGTAGTTTTGAGTCTGATTATTTAAAGAATGAACATACTAGATTGACTGCACAGTGTTCAATAAAATCCTTTGTTACAAGGACATTCAATAGAGATCATACGTGTGGTTATGTTGTGTGCACTGAAAATACTCATAGGGTAATATCGATGCAAGATTCAGAGTTGATTGTGGATGAAATACATTCAAAACCTTTTACTAAACCTTGCGATTTAATTAAGGAGTTTACCTCAAATTATGGAATACAAATTCCATCGCATTCTTCTTGTTTGGGTGTTCAAAAGTAAAGGGTGCAGTTATATGGTGATGCTTGCCATTCATTTGATCAACTTAGGTAGTGCATTGATGCTGTTAGAATAACAAATCCTGAAAGTGTTGTTGACTTATTTTAGAATTCGTCAACAAAGAGGTTCAAAGGTTTTTCTTTTCTTATGGCGCAACCATCAGTGGCTTTACATTTTTCCACCTAATAATACTTCTAGATAATACAATTTCAAAAAGTAGATACAAAGGAAATTTACTTGCAACCACATCAAAGAATGGAAACCAATGTATGATATGTTTTAGCGTTTTGGAATTCATATTTTAGAGTTCTTTATGATGAAAATTTGCATTGCGACTTCGTAGTTATATTTCCCAATGCGATTTCTCAATCTGCAAGGAACATCGCCTTTGGTAATCAGAGCCCCAGTTTACAATCTCATACTTTTCATTATTTATATTTCTTATAGTATAAACGATTTTTGTATGTTTAAAAAAAATAAGAAAAATATTATGCCCAAAACAGAAAAAATTTGGAAAACAGTTAAATAGAATAATAGCTTTTTAAAACTTTTATAAACCCTAATATGCCTCATTATTTTTCATCACGTTTATGTCTCGTATGTGATAAGAAAAACCCAAATAATGATTCTGGTATGAATATAAAACTATTTTGAAATTATTCGGATAAAAAATGTTGATTAAGCCCAAAACAGTTTCTGCATTTGTTTTGCGATTTTTGCCGCAATGAATAGTGTTTCTGAAATTTTTTGTCTCTGATTGACTTGAAACTTTGTGGGTTGATTGGAAATGTCCCAGCAATTAATACTCGCGGTCTTTGGCCGTGATGCAAGGTATTTTTTGGTCATCGGAGGCTGTTTAGGGCCTCAAAATCCCATTTTTACCCTTTTTGGTAATAATCTAAAGGCCCATAACTCTCTCCAGAAAATTAATTTTAATATTCCGCGAACTCTTTTGAGTTTATGGACTGATTTACTTTAATTATATGGTGATAACTCTATTTTTCTATTTTTCGCAAAAATCAAGTATTATGTAAATTTCATCATTATATGGGCAGTTCTGTTTTGAGGTACTTAGTTTGATGTTTATAAATAATTGTGTTAGTTATAAAATACAAAATATAGTTGATAGCAATAAATATTAAATGCATTGTTTAAGATTAATAAGTGAATATTTATTTAAGTAGAACCAAAGGCTAAACACATGTTGAGATTTGTATGTGAGAATATTTCACTCGTAGTAATTATCTTGTTCTCGTGATGTTCGTTATAAAATTTGATAAAAGTTAACACATGATGTAATCTAGATTTAGTTACATTAGACTTTGTGTGAATACTGAATTGTTGACATCAAAATTCATGTAATTATATTTATGAAATTGTGAGACAACAAACACAGTTGTCACAACTACGAAACCATGATTATTGAAAATAAATAGGGAGTATAGTTTTGTAATATCAATATTAGGTGAGATCAAATACAAATGCCATAATATAGGATTATTTAAAGGATCTCCAAATTGTATTTAATTCAATAATTCAGTATTCAACCCCTTGCAAAATTATTGGGATGTGTGTAGATTATTAATTCGTGAACAATATTAAATTAATGTAGTTCCACTTAACCTTTATTCGCATGTTACCAACCGTCCAAAATTTGATGGAACTAATTTTTCGGAATGGAATGAGTAGGTCGAGTTTAGTCTAGGTGCTTTAGAACTAGATGTGGATATCCTTGTTGAGGATCCCACTACTATCACTGATAACAGCAACGAGGATGAGATAGTTGTTCATAAGGCATGGTCTAGATCCAACAAACTTGCCCTTATGTTTAAAATGTGCGTTGCTGCAAACATTAAGACACCCCTACCTGAAACAACGAAAGCAAAAGAATACCTGAACAACATAAAACAATGCTTTCACACTGTTGATAAGTCCATAGCCAGGAAATTAATGGTTGATCTCACCACCATGCGGTTTGATGGTACCTGCAATGGACTAAAGAACACATGCTCACACATAGGAAGACTAATCACCGTAAGGTGGTCGGATACTCAGACTCAGATTTTTTAGGATGCCTTGACAGTAGGAAGAGCACTTTGAGTTATGTCTTCCTCCTTACTGGAGGAGCCGTCTCTTGGAAAAGTGTCAAGTAGAGTGTTATTTCATCATCTACTATGGAAGATAAATTTGTAGCTTGCTTCGAAGCTACAAATCATGGATTATGGCTGCAAAATTTCATTCCAGGACTTAGAATCATGGGGACAATATATAAGCCGCTGAAAATTTACTGTATAATGTCTTCTGTTCAAAAAATGACAAGTATACTAAGGCGGCTAAACATATCGAGATGAAGTACCTGTCAGTGAAAGAAGAAGTTTTGAAATAACACATTAGTACGAGTGATAACATAGCAGATCTTTTTGTGAAAGGACTATCTCTGAAGACCTTTATGAAACACGTTCAAGAGATGGGTCCCGATTAGCTTGATTATGCTGGTTAGTTTAGTTATTTGGCACTACTATATTGGATTCAATAAAAGTGTTTCAGATTTCTATCATTTATGTCTTTAAAGTATGCATGCATGTGAATTAACCTGTTATATAACAAAAATAGTTTTTTTCTCAAAAAGATATTATGAGGCCATTTTGACAACTCACATTATAGGCTAGTTAAATAAAACATTGACGTTGTGGTACATGAAAGAAACCATGCTCCTAAATAGTGTGGTACCGTCATGACTCGCATTGGTGAATTATTCAATTATGGAAATAATTGTTGTTAATTATTCTACTTAATTGTGCAGCTTATGTTCCCTAAACAAATTATAAGTTTGATCTTATTAGGACCAAGTGAGAGACTGTTGAAAATTAATTAATTAATTATACAATTTCAAAATTAATTAATACCCACTAATATGGTCCTTAATAATTATAATAATTTGAATTTAGTAGAGGTTTGAGCAGTCAAATGTTAGTGGGTGGTTTCCTTTCTTTTAGGCCCACTTTGATAGGAGGTGGGGTAATGGACAAAGGGTAATTTCGACCCTCCCTCACCCATATAATCAGTAGCCTAATTTCATCATTAGCACACTATAACACACAATTATATTGGGTAGAGGGAGAAAATCCGAAATTCCAAAGAAAAACAGATTTTTCCTTTACAATTTCGGAGCATTTCTGGAGCATCAAAGAGAGGAGAAACATCACCACCTTTCATCTCTAAGCAATGGACAAAGGTTCGTTCTTCATTATGTAATTTATAAGCAATTAATTTGTAAATGCACGAAGATTAAATTTCCTGGCATTAAATAGTATTTATGCCATGCTTGAACAAAATAGTATGTATAACACTTTATATATCTAAAACAGTTACAAAATATTCAACCTTTGTATAACTCTAGGAGTTATACATATCTTTTGTATCACATATTTATTGGATACAAAATTTTACATAAACAAAAGATGTGTTCTTTATATATCTAATAATGTTTTACAAATTATCATAAAATTTACTTGAAATGTCATAGTATTAAAAATTGCAAGAACATGTTAACTAGATCTAAGTAACATAGTTAATTCATCTTTATTTTGGGGGTTTGGAAAGAATATTTTATCGTGATTGCAAGAAATATTTTAGTGGTGTTGTAATTCAGCTCTCAAGTATAATGAATTAACTATATCAATTTCCTAACCTTACATATCCTTGATGCTGTCAGGTTATTTATGGTGAACTATTAAATATGTGTAATATGGTCAAGACTGAATGTCTTAATTTTCTTCAATAATTTGGTTTTCTTCAATAATCTGCATATATCTGGATCAGAAACTATAAAATACTAGTTTTTCCTTTATCTGCTCAAGGGTCCTTTAATGTTCCCCTAGGAATAAGAGCAAAATTACGTTTGACAAGCACAGCAAGTCAGAGTAATAAGAGTAGTTATATACGTACAGAGGATTAGTACAGAATTATTTGTACAAATTGACGTGTCGTGTCCATATTGTTCCGTGCCTTGGATCCACTCAAGGCACGAACCAATACAAACACGACACGTCAGTCTATACACACGATTCTATACGAATCATCTGTACAAATAGAATTATTGGAGTAACAAACCTCATGCATTATTAGCATCTGCTCCTGCAATGTGAGACCGAGATTCCTAATTTCGTGAATAGCGAATAAAACTTTTCCACCGTGTCTAATTTATTCATATTTTTTTTTCATCATTAGATCCTTCACCTTTAGTGTAAATATTGTATGTTAACATATATATAAATATAACGCGTATATATTAGAAATATTCACATACATTACAAATATTTACATATACATTGTAAAAGAAGTCATGATATACTAACCCACGGACCACATTGAAAAGACATAGTATCATTTCACAGATAAATTTTACGTAGCCCATCATTTGAAATAAAATTGAAACCAAATGTGTGTGTTGGGACCCCAATGTTTATTCACTATTTGTGTAGTCAAAATCAATATATAATTGATACATAAACATTTGATTTCAATTTGATACAAAATGATGATTTGTGTAGAACTTTTCATTTTTAATTATTTTCATTGTGTCCTAAACCCTAAAAAACTGCAAGGGAGTAAAATCAAATTTTTCGTTAATCAGTTTAAAGAGAAAATCACTCACAGTGAACGCCGAAATCCGACTGATAAAAGAGTTATCAAATATCAAATATCGATGACTTAAAGATAAATTTTAACGGTAGACAATGGGACAAGAGTCTTGACAAATTGCCTTGGACGCTAAAAACGGCAGTCATTTGAATTGGTGGATGTAAATCAAATCTCCTTATACTGGAGATGCTTTTAGGTTTTCTTGTCCTTACTATTTTCAAGTTCAATAGAAGATTTATAAAATAATTGACTAAAGTTACTCAACAAACACTCGCGGATGCTTCTACGGGTGTTTGCAAAGTTTTGTCAATAATTATATCATTATTTTTTCAAGTTTTTTGGATATTCCGTTAGACCACACGTTAGGAAGATCCTATTTATGATAAGCCCTTCAACAATTGAAACTAAAATACTCCCTCTACCTTGAATTAAGACTTCTACGTTTGTTACACCTCAAATTAAGGGTCTATTGCCCTCATGTGAGATGCATAATTGAGAAAAGTACAATCGAGTACTATGAGAAAAAACAGCTTGGATTCTCTCTCCCCCGCTTTCTCCACCACAAGTTGATGTTGCGTACTCCATATCTCGTCTGTTCTTTGATAAACAGTTACCACAAAAAGGAAATGGACGACTCTGAGACCTCTCTATAGTGCCGCCCCACAATATCACCATGTCTGTTTTTGTGCGTGCCTGGGCTCCACGTTAATACAAGGTTTTTTTAGTATAAAATTGTCAAGAAATATTACCAAATATTACTTGATTAGTACAAAATTTACTTTATCCGGAAAGAAAATAACAACTAGTCCCTCAACGAATTTTCAGCCAAGTCATATTATATATAACAATCAGTCTCACCAAACGTTCAGAGACAAGCCCTGTTTGAGACTAACAAAATGGCCATATATATATATATATATATATATATATATATATATATATATATATATATATATATATATATGACACACGTTAAGAATGCGGACGGGACATGTGTCATTTAACGGTGCGTCTAGAAATTATCATCTACATAATAGGGACACTCTCTCTCTTTTCTGGACTCACCGTCAGGTGACACATGTCCGGTCCGCATATATATCTCTATTACTTAAAAAGAGGCTAAACTCCATTTTTAGATCAAAAGACATTTATATCCCTAACATTTAAAATATTACATTAAATGCCATTAACAAAATTCATCCGCTCCAGATGCATACTTTTCGTCTTCCGCTTCCTCTCCCCCACCAATCCAATGTCCATCTCCTCCCTCAAGCGGTGCCCATACAAAATATATTTTTCTTTCTTCTTCAATATCACTCCTTCACCTTCCACCTACAAATGGCCAAACCTTTCAAATGAAAACTACATTTACATTCCTTCCGATTCTGTTGTTAAAAAAAGGCAACAACATACCATTTCGCACCTCTTGACTAGAAATCATTGGACATATCATTGCCCAACATTTCAGATCAACCGCCCTTTACTCCAACTCAGACACAAAGAGATTATATACTAACCCACATGACATCTGATATCAATTTTTTTTTATCCACGGGTCTGCACTTTGTACTTTCCTATAATTTTCTTGCTTCCTATTATCATCTCAAACCATGACTCCATTGTCATATTGCTCAGTTCTTTTAAGCTTATCCCTCCTTAAATGGTTGATTTCGATATCAGGTAGGTAAGTGTGGTGTTCATGAGGGTATGGATTTTAAATTGTTTATCCCCGTTGTTAATATTTAATTTAGTATTTGCTGAAATTGCAGGAAAAATTTATTGACTCTACCACTAATATTGGATCCAATTTGGTGAGTTTTGAGTATCATAAGCTATGGCCACCCTTTAGGTAATTTGTATTTATTCTAATTTTGTGACACCGATCCTCACTTTCACAAACACACGCACACAAAGCATTTTTTGCGAAGATGGGTATGGTAGTGGTAATATCACTGCCATTAATATTATTTTCAGTATTATTGGGATTTGGGTGTTACTTCCTGGGAAGGGCTAAGGGGAGACACGACATCCACACTAATGGCTAAGTTTTTGAGATCTCCACACCACCTGTTGGTAGTTGTACCACCTCTGTTAAACCTCCACCTCCTACCCATTTCAAAACAGATAACTCTGCAACATTTTAGCCCTCTCAATTAGGTGGACCTGTGATATGTTATGTTCCTATATAGGCAATACAAATGTTTGTTTAGAGATTCGTTGTTACTATATTTATGTAGCCTTTAAAGGTATGAAGGAGCTCATTTTTCTCCAATGAAATGTAAAAGCCTATTTGGGTATTTGTTGTATGTTGAATTTAATAAGTTTGTATAAAACTTGGATGGATGAAGAAAAAAATTGTGACACCTTTTGCTTCAATTTTATTCCATTTTCTCCAGTTTAATGGCATAGTTTTTCCTCTGTGTTTTATTTTCTACTGGAAAAAGCTACAAGTTTTTGGTGGCCATAGTTTAATTTGTGGTTTATGGGGATTGTGAAATAAATGTTCAAAGAAAGTCACTAATGTTGTTAATCTTCATGTTGGATACATGTCCTATAATTAATATGGAATATTTGGAATAATCATATAACCAAATACCTATTAGCCTACCTACCATCCTTACCCTACAATCTCTACTATCTAAAAAGAGGATAAACCATTTGGAATGATCATATGACTAAATTATCCTCATATAATATGATATTCTCATTATAACTTTCAACTTAATTCAATTCACTCTTTTTTTATCTCTCACGGTAATCATTTACTCTCACCCAACATCTTGCTCTCTCTTACACTAACCCCTCCCCCCCCCCCCCCCCTCCCTCTCTCCCCCCTAAAACTTAAGTCACTCACCACTAACGGATCCATAATTTTTTTATCGGGAGGGCCGAAGTTTTGAGTGGAATAGGAGGTTTTGGGGCGGGAGCCATCGAGCTGATGTTTTTTGTTAATTCGAGTTTTATACAAATTATAGTTTTAATTCGAGTTTTATACAAACTTAGTACTTTTTTTACCCTAAAAGTTACAAAAAAAACTCATTATTTATGCATCTAACGTTGTTTGCTATCAAATGAATTTGTGTATGCTTTAGGGATAGAATATATGAGATAATATTGTGCTTTTTTGTTGTTTTTCTTATTTTCTCATCGATAGACATGGAACTAATTTCATAATTTCCAAATATGGCTAAAATTTAAGTGCCTCAATGTGATTATTGTCCTACGAATCTTTTATTTACATTGTTTATTCCACTTAACCCTATTTCTATTTTGACATTCTTGAGTTGTACACACTTCAATTGAAGATATATTTTACTCAAAATTCTTGAGTCGACGGTTCAACCTAAAAATTGAATAAATAAACATACATATATAGGTGTTAGATACACCCCCCCCCCCCCCCATATATATATATATATATATATATATATATTTAAATTCTTCATTTCAGTCATCTTCATTGTTCTTGATTTTTTAAGACATACTCCCTGGTTCTGTTTTAGACTTAAATCATATTCAAATTGTATTTCTATTCAGCAGCAACTAAATTTATTTTGATTAGAATAATTTTAACGAATTTACTAATAAAAGATACCATTGGTATGGATTTCTTAGGTGATAATGAATCTTTGTTCTTATAATGTCTTGTTCCCTACTTTTATTGATTAAATGAATACTCGGATTCGATTGCACATGCAACGCATGTGGGTACACCTAGTATATATAAACATATATACAAAAAGGATCTCATGCATATCCAGTTTGCACACCCTTCGTGCAGACCATTTTCTTAAAATATTAAAAAAAAATTGGGCTCATTTTTTTTTATGGTTTTTAAATATTTCAGTAGGACCATAAAAAAAATTGTGCAATTTATAATTAGGTCCCTTGGTAACGATTTTTAAACATTTAAGGACAATTTACTATTAGGTCCACTTGTTATACCACTAGCGTGGACTTTTACAAGAAGAGAATTAGCGGACCTAAGTGTTTAAAATTTGTTTGTGAGGGACCTAAGAGTACTTTTTCCAAAAAAAATCAACTCAAAATGATTTTTTTTACTATTTTAAAAAAATCGGTCAAACTTTGTCAGTTTTTAAGTTGTTAAAAACTGACAAAATTTGACCCATTTTTTTAAAGTAGCAAAAAAAATTATTTTGAGCTGAATTTTTTTTACGATCCTACTGAAATGTTTAAAAACCATAAAAAAACAATAACTCAAAAATATTGTTTTTACTATTTTATCAAAAATGGTTTGCGCCAGCGGAATGCAAACTGTGGTATGCATGAGAACCTCACTCTCTCTCTCTCTCTCTCTCTCTCTCTCTCTCTCTCTCTCTCTCTCTCTCTCTATATATATATATATATATATATATATATATATATATATATACACACACACACACACACACTGAAAGAAAATATTCAACAATATGATAAATACTAATCAACAAAAGATAAAAATCCTTAATTTCAATTTTTGGTAGTTTTTGAGTACGTTGTTCAAGTACTTCGGGTATTTTGAAGTTTAAACAATAGGTTCATGAGTAAACAAAGATATGTTAACCTCTACACTTTTAATGTGCTTCCACTTGAAAAAAAACATTAATCGTATATGATTTCCTTGTATGGCGTTATAATAAAAAATTAAAAATCTAATTGAAAAAATAATTCAATTGTAAATTACCATATATTTTTGTTGTAAAATGTAAATTTAATTATACCAAAGGGCAATGCCCGAGAATTACAACTAGTACACCAATACAAGGCATAAGGCCCAAACCGCAAGCAACCAAATCACATCAAGCCCAAGCAATTAACAATAACTAAAAAAACAAAAACAATCCCAACTATCATATTAGTTGCAATTGATACTCTAATAAAATAAATCAATAAAATAACCAAACAATAATCAATTAATTGGATCATTTTACCCTCAATCATTAAATGTGTTTGGAAAAAAAATTAAAGGATTTGGTTGTTTATGGGATAATGAGTATTCTTTTTTTTATCCTGGATAATGAGTATTCCTTTGCCCTGAATCTCCAACATTAGCCCTAGCCCTTGTTTACGCTTCAAATTCTACTAATAGAATGGATTCGAGAGTCAAAATTTATATTCATAATTATAGTGAATAATAAAGGAAAAAAATGCGGTTGCAGTTAGTTAAAAAAAATTTAAAGGAAGTTTAGGACCAAAAATTAAATTTTATAATCCAATAAATCTAGAACACTAGAATTTAATTTGAGTAGTCATCTATGGTAAAGACACTAATGGCTGAAACCCACAGCTTTACATCTTCATGCAATTTTTACTTTTTTGTGCTTATAAATGAAAGATTAAATAAATAATGAGAAAAAATTACAAAAGAATACAAAATATAAAAACAAGGGCTAAACCCACGTCGGCTATTTAAAATTGTTTATCAAATCAACTGTAACTCAATTGAATGAGGGATAAATGTCGACTAGGATATCTACCTATAATCTTATAGCTGACGCCACACAATTAAAAAGTCAAGTCAAGAGAGTTAAAATAAACAAACGTAAGGAATAAGTGAATGGGGTGGGTTGGGGGCGGTTAAAATACACAAAAGTGTTTCCACTTTGTACACGCAACTCACCGTAGAATAAAAAATGGATACTTAAGGTAACTATTGGGGGGTCAACATTAATACACAGTTAGAAATTCTCACAAACACAAAACGTACAATGAAAAAAATTAAGTTTGGGGACCCCATTGGTCCCTCTCTAGTTTCATCTCTCCATGTAGGAGTACTCTTAAACAAACCGAAAAAATGAAGAAAAAAAAAGGGGCAACATTTGTCACAATCAAAAGCCGTGATAAATGCATTGATCTATTTTTATTAAAAAAAAACATGAAACAATATTTGTCACAGCTTTTGACCATTACAAATATTGTCGGTTTCTCGCAACTCATTTTAGAAATTTTCTCTATATATAAATGAATTAACTACCTAACTAACCACTAAGTTTCTGTTTGTCATAATTGAATTAACTAGATACCACCGAGTTTAGGTTTGTTATTATCAAGTTTATAAGTTTGCAGTGTGAAAAATGAAGGCAATAAGTTCTAAGAACACCAACAGGCCCATAATTAACCCCCTTAACCAAAAAGTCTCAAGTAAGATAGAAAAAAGAGCCTCAATCCTCAATCCCACAAATTAGTGGAGGTCACTGGATCAAGTGAACGACACCCCACACCCACTAATCTGCATTGAGAGAGTATGCGCGTGCGTTCAAATGAGAAAATTATATATTAAACACCTTTTAACTCAAACAAACCCTAAACATGCAACAATATGTGATTGAATAAGATAATGAACTAAGCAAGAACATTCAAACACATGCAATTGAGGAAAAATCTCCCAAAGGGGCAAAACCATTTATTTTCATTATAATATTGTAACTGTAAAATTTCGGATTACAATGAAAATACAAGTGACTAAGAATTACCCTCAGGTGTCGGATTCTGTAGTCGGCGGCCGGAGTTATCCCTTTCCAGTAGGGCTGCAATGAAGAAGAAGAACGGTCTTCTCCACAAGGGTATGAACAGCAAAAGTGCGTTCCTGGGTTGCAAAGTGATTCACAAGTGTTTGGAAATTTGTGTGAATCAAAAACCTAGAGTCTTGGTACTCAATAGGTGAAGAATTAGAGTTTTTGTACTCTCAAAATCGTGTATGGAAGTCTTAGAAAACCACTTCCCGTAGAGGGTTTATAAAGGAAACGTTTAGCCTAGAAAATCTGACCACGATCTGCTGAAGTTTATCCCAGGCAGATCGATCCGGGTCTGAAGCGGATCGGTCCGGGTAGGCGGACCAGTTCTTTTTATATCTGGCTTCTTCGGTTCGCTTGCGGTCCGGGGTGTACTGGCTTTTCAGCAGGCGAACCGGTCCGGGTTTGAGTCGGACCGGTTCGCAGGCAGATCGGTTCTTTTTCCAGGGCAGATCGGTCCGGCCTGTCAGACTTTGAGATATTCGAATCCATTGATAACTGTATGAATCTTTGAATTTCTTCAACGGTGTAACGGCGTACGGCATAACAAATTGATAATGGACAAAAAATGTGAATCTTTGAATTTCTTCAACGGTGTAACGACGTACGACATAACAAATTGATAATGGACAAAAAATGTCCTTACAAATCTCCCCCTATGTCTATGCCGGTACATACATAAAAACAAACATTCGAATTATCAACCAACTAAAAATCCCTATACAAATCTACCCTTCTATGAACCCAAAACTGGAAAGATACAATTGAATAAGACTTTCAACGTTTGTTCTTCAACTCTTCAGGAATCTTCAACGCTTTTTTCATCAGGGTGTGCAATCCAATGTTAATCCATGTAGTACCCTACACACATGAGAAAAAGCAAAATACCAAGTGACGTATCGAGTTTGAAATGAGATATAATAAACAGATATGCCAATATGTTAAAACTCACTCCCCCTTAATGTGATAATTCTTTCTCCCCCTTTTTATGATGTCCCCAAATAGACAAATGAGAGAAATAATGCAAACAAGCAATGACGGGGTGTCACAAGGAAATACACAACTATTTTTTGAACTTTTCAAAATTTTTTAAACAAAATCACACCATGAATAAACACAGGACAACCAAGTCGATGAAGACGGAAATGAATGGGTGTGAACATAATTCGATAGGAAGATCAATGCTTACAAACATGACATATGTGCACGATGAATATTGGATATTCCTAGCGAATGAACTCAAATGCTTCCTTTGGTGTAAAATAATGACAATATAAGATATTGACTCAATCAAATCTACAAATCAAAGCAAAAAATGATTTCTACACCAATATCGTCCAAAACTTTTTATGCTTTTTCAGGACTTTCAAGGAAGTGCAAACCCGTTTATATTCTCCAACCAATCTCCCTCAGATATAATTTTGAATAGAGGCTTTCTAAATTCTCAAACTTTGGAGAATTGATGGTGAACCTAATGGCCCATATTTGGCATGAATTGCTTTTTATTGCCTTTAATTTTTTTTGTTTGGGCTCTTTTAACCTCTTTGGACCTCGGATATTAAAATTCCTCCATTTTTTAGGTCCTTTTTAACGGTGGCTTTTGCGCAAAGGATAGATGATTACCTTTCGCAGCCCCTCTCCGTTATACAAAAACACACAGTCTCACCAAAACGGTTTTTACATGCATTCCAATCTTGTCAAGTTTTATCGCATATTGAAAGTTGTATAGACAGAATTGAGATGGAAACACTCAAGCCAATATGTGATAGACAAGTGCAATAATCAAATATAGCCGTGCATGTGTGCAATAAAGGATATAGGAGTCAAACATGTAGGAAGATATCACTAATTACATCTCAAAGACTCCAAACAATGTAAAGCACATGGATGAAATGATGTAGCCTCTCAAATCTCTATCAAACAGTCACATGGATATATGGAATGAAGTTGTGACTTGGCTATCTTAAATGCTCATCCATAAAAGGAGCAAAACAGAAATCTTTTTGGATTTTTCAAAAATTTTATCAAAATAAAATCTTTTTGTGCTTTTCTTAAAATTTTTCTTAAAGGAAAATATTTTTGTATTTTTGTTTTAACGAAATAAAAAATGAACAAAAATAAAACAAACTAATGGTACATGCTAGCAATAGGCAAAAGAAACAGCATGAAAATCAACCTATGCTAGCAATCAAGACAAGATCTCAAACGGGAGTAACGGTGGAGTTTTCCAAAGATGGTGACATCTTTTGAACACACTCCACTAGATCATGTGTTGTCTTGATCAAAAACTTCACTTGCTCGTGAATATGTGCAAACTCTCTATCATAATGTGCAGGCAAAATGTCATGAGTGGGTGTATGTGGATGAATGTGTGAAGTGGCATGATATGGCACAAAACCCAAATTAGAACAAAACTCCCTAAGATGTCCTCGCTTCTTGCAGTGGGAGCAAACATACACCGGTCTAGGAAGTAATTTTTCAATAATTTTGGGATGAACATTCCTAGACGGTCTCCCATGGGACTCACTCACCAAGGTGGATATAGGCTCAGGTGCATTAAAAGTAGTGAATGTACCGTCATTACCTTTTCCAACATCTTTCAAAACGGGATAGGGAACCATCTTATCAACCTTCTCAGATGCATTCTCTAATGTGACTTGGACCTCTCGTGCTTGTTTGAGATCATCCTCGAGATGGGATACACGTGTCGTCAGACTAGACACCGTGTTGGTCAAGTCACCTTTTTCCCTTTTTAGCTCATCATTCTCTCCCTTCAACTCACGAATTCGAAGACCTAGGATCCTATTTGACCTCTTTATTTCCATGGTCTCGATAAACAACTTTCTAAATGCTTTTTGGATCACACTTTCATCACCATCCTCATCCTCACTATCACTTAGAGAAGTGGGAATGGCATATTTCGTACTCTCTCTCCTAAGTTTAGAGGGACACTCAAATTTCTTGTGCCCTATCCCATCGCACTCAAAACATCTTATCTTCTTAAGTTCTTTCTTTCTTTCTTTTCCACTCTCATCACAACTCTCTCTTTCTCCAAACAATCTTAAATCTCTCTCTAAAGCGGTGATCCTAAGAGCTAACGCTTTATAACGCTTCTTGGTTTCAAAAGACTCAGAATATAACTCAGCATAGGCGCGTTGAATATCACTCTCGCTCTCGCTCTCACTTGAGTCATCCTCCCCCTCACTCAAATCGTTCTCACTGTCGAGGTGTCCCTGTGAAGCATCATCCTCATTGTCGTGAAGAGAACTAAGAGTGCTCACTTGACTGGCCATGAATGCGGTGAAGTTACACTCATGCGGTGACTCATCTCCTGAATCCACCGTCTCGACCTCACTGTCGTCACTAAGGGTAGCATTTAGGACAGCTTTCCCTTTCTCTCTGTTCAGACGTGTGGCACACTCAAAAGCTCTATGACCCTTACCGTCACATTCAAAGCATCTCTCACTTTCTGTCTTAGGAGTATCTTTAAAATCTTTTTTCATTTTTCTTTTCAAACTTATTTTTCTCAAATTTCTTTTTATCTTTAAAATTGCCATTTTTCTTAAATTTGAGAATCCTCTTGAATTTTTTTGCAAAAAGAGCCAAATCATCTAAGTCAAAATCACACTCAGAATCTGACGTGTCAGTCTCTCTCTTTTTAGATGACTCTTCCCTCTTTCTAGCCGACCCCTCACTCTTTTTCTCTTTGGCATTAAGTGCAATTCCCTTATCTTTAGACCTAGCAGTTTTAGGGAACATATCAATTTCATAAGTTTGCAAATCTCCTACAAGTTCTTCCAATTTTAGCGTATTTAAATTGCCCATAGAATTTAGCGCAGTGACTTTAGGGATAAAACGCTTAGGCAAAGAACGAAGAATCTTTTTAACAACTCTAGCATTAGGAATATTTTCACCAAGATTAAAGCGAGTATTAACAATGTCAGAAAGTCTAGCATAGAAATCATCAAAACATTCAGTCTCATGCATGGTGATGGTTTCAAATTGAGTTGTCAAATTTTGCAATTTAGACTCTTTCACAGCATTTTTTCCTTCATGGGTGAGTTGTAAAACATCCCATGCCTCCTTTGACGTGATGCACGTCATGATACGTCGGAACTCATCGGGAGTGATGGAATCGGAAATAGCACTCAAACCTTTAGAGTTAAAATAAGACCATCTAAATTCATCTTCAGTTCAAGAGGTGACAGGTTTTAAATTAGTCACATTTCCCACAGTGACGGAGGGAGGTGTCCACCCTCTTTCAACTAAAATCCAAACCCTTTCATCTATGGCTTTTAAAGCCGACTTCATTCGGGCTTTCCAATAAGCATAATTTGTCCCGTCAAAAACAGGTAATTTATTATATGATTTCTCCATTTGAACACGCACTTTTCAAAAATCAATTTTTTTTTTTAGAAAAATGATATCTTAGAAAAGATTTTGCGGAAAATAGGAATACGCGATAGATTAGCGTAACCTGCTCTGATACCAATTTGAGAGAGTATACGCGTGCGTTCAAATGATAAAATTATATATTAAACACCTTTTAACTCAAACAAACCCTAAACATGCAACAATATGTGATTGAATAAGATAATGAACTAAGCAAGAACATTCAAACACATGCAATTGAGGAAAAATCCCCCAAAGGGGCAAAACCATTTATTTTCATTATAATATTGTAACTATACAATTTCGG
This sequence comes from Sambucus nigra, assembly GCA_949130495.1. Classification (NCBI taxonomy): domain Eukaryota; kingdom Viridiplantae; phylum Streptophyta; class Magnoliopsida; order Dipsacales; family Adoxaceae; genus Sambucus; species Sambucus nigra. The sequence continues at coordinate 133,590,401 of OX422219.1, read as the reverse complement.
ATTACAATTAAAATACAAGTGACTAAAAATTACCCTCAGGTGTCGGATTCTGTAGTCGGCGGCTGGAGTTATCCCTTTCCAGTAGGGCTGCAATGAAGAAGAAGAACGGTCTTCTCCACAAGGGTATGAACAGCAAAAGTGCATTCCTGGGTTGCAAAGTGATTCACAAGTGTTTGGAAATTTGTGTGAATCAAAAACCTAGAGTCTTGGTACTCAATAGGTGAAGACTTAGAGTTTTTGTACTCTGAAAATCGTGTATGGAAGTCTTAGAAAACCACTTCACGTAGAGGGTTTATAAAAGAAACGTTTAGCCTAGAAAATCTGACCACGATCTGCTGAAGTTTATCCCAGGAGGACCGGTTCGGGTCTGAGGCGGATCGGTCCGGGTAGGCGGATCGGTTCTTTTTATATCTGGCTTCTTCGGTTCGCTTGCGGTTCGGGGTGTACTGGCTTTTCAGCAGGCGGACCGGTCCGGGTCTGAGGCGGACCGGTTCCCAGGCGGATCGGTTCTTTTTCCAGGGCAGACCGGTCCGGCCTGTCAGACTTTGATTCATCTTCTTCTTTTGATATTCGGATTCGTTGATGACTGTATGAATCTTTGAATTTCTTTAACGGTGTAACGGCGTACGACATAACAAATTGATAATGGACAAAAAATGTAAATCTTTGAATTTATTCAACGGTGTAACGGCGTACGACATAACAAATTGATAATGGACAAAAAAATCCTTACATGCATTTATAGGGTTTATGTTCTTAATGTCAACCCCATTAGCCCAACATCCAAATACCTGGTCTTCCTTACCTCTTGGGGGTGATAAAAAATTCACAGCTTCACTTTCATTCTGGAAAAGTTGCTAATAAACTTCGGAGTTGGAAAAATCTATTACTATCTCTGGGAGGTAAGGAGGTTCTTATTAAAGCGGTGGTTCAAGTTATCCCTACATTTATTATGTCATGTGTGGTTCTCCCTGAATCTCTGTGCCAGAAGATTGACTCTATGGTGGGTAAATTTTGGTGGGGTGGTACTGAAGGTAAAAATGGGATACATTGATTGAATTGGAAAAGCCTATCTAAACCTAAAAGCCAAGGGGGACTAGGTTTTTGTGATGTTTATAACTTCAACAAGGCTAAGCTTGCTAAACAAGGGTGGATATTGCTTAATGAACCTAACTCTATGTGGGCCAAGACTCTCAAAACTATTTCCCTTCCAAGATGTTCCTTTATGGAAGCTAAAAGAGGAAATGAACCTTCTTGGACTCGGAATAGTATTTTGTAAGGATGGGAAGTTTTCAAGCCAGGTTTGAGGTGGAAAGTTGGTAATGGCAAGAACATAAACATATGGGATGACAAATGGGTCCCTGTCTCAGAGGGCTTCAAAATTTCTTCTATAAAACCCTCTAACACAAATGCCATTATGGTTGTTGATTTCATAACCCCTATTTCTAAAGAGTGGGATGTTGACAGGCTCCGGAAATTATTTCATGAGAATAAGGTGGAAAAATTTCATAGTATTCCTGTTTCAATGGGTGCAACCAAGGACAAACTAGTATGGCATTATAATATAAATAGGGTGCTCTCGATTAAATCCGCATATATTGAAGCCTTGAAAAATTTATTTGAGTGTCAATCTCACTTGGTTGCTTCCCCTTCCTTTTCTCCCCACCCAAACCTATGGAAGGCTATTTAGGGTATCAATCATCCTCCCAAAATGAACACTATGTATGGAAATTAATGAAAAATGCAGTGACTTGCCAAGATAACCTTTATAAGAGAACATGTCGACCTTCCCCTATATGTGAGATTTGTGGGGTTGAACCAAAGGATTTGGAACATCTCTTACTTAGATGAAAGGAGATTAAAAAAGTTTGGAAGGAATGTGGGATGTTGGAGACTTGGTAATATGCAAACAACCATTATATGCTCAGATGGCTTTTCGATTTATTTTAGGATGATGAACCCATCTATAAAAAGATGGATGATTCGTCCCGAATCATGCGCAGATATATCCTCTGTACTTATGCATTTTAGCTCTCGGATACTTTAATTCCTATAATTATTCTCGATAAATCGACAACCTACATTTTATATGTTAACATGCTAATTGAGGTATTATTAATCTTTTTTAGGTATTAAGGTTCTTAGTATGAAGTTCGGTCGCATTCCGGTAAAGTTCCATCGTATATCACATGTTCAAGGGTAATTTAGTAAATTCACACTTTGGAAATTTTACCCAAAGTCTTCACGGAAGTTGAGGTCCTCAGAATATGATTCACGTGGATATAAATGGTGCGCGAATCCGAGTAAAAAAAAAAAGAAGTTACAAATTTTTATTCAGGGAAGAAATAAAGGAATTCTCAAAATCAAACAAATCAATAAATGCCATATGTGTCCTGCTCCTCAAATTGCAAACAGGTCGCAGGTGGAATTCGAGAGGAACAGGTCTTTGGCCATTAAAGATTCATCTTTGGCCTTTTGTAAATGAAGTTGGTCTTTGGCCATTAAAGATGCAGCAATCCAAACGAATTGAAGGTCTCGGCTACAATTGATGAAAGGAAAGGATTTTGTCCTTTGCATTTTATAAGGAATGTAGCAAGTCTTTAGACATTAATGATTAGTAGCAGGTCATGGCTTGGCTACAAAAGAAAGGGATGTGGTCTTGGACTTTGTAAGGAAATAAAATAAGAAGCGGATCTACCGTCGTCGGTCGACCGGCCCGGCCCCACCAGTCAATTGAGGTTTTCCCAGTTTGGCCTATCGCAAATGCAGTAGCCTTTTTCCACTTGTACCGATCGATCGGGTCCCCACCCGCAGTCAACCTGATTCAGCAGTAGCCTTTTCTTTATTTTGTAACTTACTATTTAAGCAGACTTTGTTTTATTTACTTGGATATATCTTAGTTTCTCTCTTATTTAGTTCAGAACCCAGGGTTTGAGACATTTGGGGGGTTTTGTGGAGTAACCCCTTTCCTCCATTTCTTGTTGTGTATACCCATTACAGTAAGAGCTTTACTATTCTTTATCTCTTACATCTTATTTGTGCTTTATTCGTTTTATTTCATACTTTATTATTTATTTCCAAGCCTAGATAGATTGTTGTAGTTTATTTATTTATTGTATGGTTCAGTTAATTAGTTGATTTAATTTATGTTATTCATTATGTTTAGTGGCTAACTTAGTTTAGGTTGTGTTTGATTGAACTCACCTTGGGTTGATTTAATTGCTTTGCTTTGGTGATCATTTTTATTCATTTAATTCGATTGGGTTGTCCTTATTTTTAGGCCTAGGAAATTTAATGGGGTATATCATGTATGCTCCGTAATTACGACCTTGCGTGTGTAATTTTCGAGGTATTTGTTGACACCAAAATCATATTAGGCTTTTATGACGGTATAGGTGGTGAAAACTCTAGATTTGATTAATTGTTGAAATAAGATGCGATCTTACTAAATTTGTAGACCCATGTAACCATTTATACTAGTTAACTCGAGGTGAGGGATATCTGTCGCAACCTATAGTTTTTATTCCTTTTATTAATCTAGTTTAAATACACATGCCTAGATTATCTTTTCCTTTATATTAAAATCACCTTTTACACTTTTATTTTAGAAGTATTAAACCAATTAAATTCTAGCAACATTTCTCTGTGCATTCAATATCCGGACTAGCCGATGTACTCCCTTAAAAGAGTGTAGTCATAGTTTAGGTTTTGTATTAAGTTGGTGAGCCGAATATAATAAATGACCAGTGTCGGTGACGCGACCCTGCAGCAAAATCCTCTCTATCAAAATGGCGTCGTTGGCGGGGACTTGTTTGCATTAGAATTTAATTGATTTAGTATGTCGTAGTATTTTTCTTTCTATTTTTATTTTTTTAACAATATTTATCGGACTTCTACATTTGAGCGCCAAGAAACGCTTGAATTTTTCGGCCGCACATCACTTTGTGAAATTCGCCATCTCGAGCCTTGTTTGGGGTAAGAATGTCTTATTCCAATTTTTTCGGTAATCGTAATGATAATTCTCAAAATCCCCCTACACCTATGACTTTTGTTCAATACTTACAAACCCAAAAAATTAAAAATCTAAAATGCTTTTGGGTGAGTATTACCGAAGTCAAGTTATGGATTACGGGAATTTCGAGACTAATTATTCCATTTTGGGGCCTCAAAATCCTTATGATAATAATTTTGAAACGAATTGCAATAGCTTTCAAAATTCTTATAATAATGATTTTGATAGTAGTTCCGAGGTTGATTTTCAAAGTTCTCATTTGCAAGAATCTGCACCTCGAGCTATGACTTTCAGTGAGGGCGTGTGCCTTCTTGAAAATGAAAATTTTGAAAATCGTTATCGGGAAGAAAATCGTTGTTAGGAGCATGACTTGGATTTATTATTTGAATTCGGCAATGATTTTTATTCTGAGACTTTTTAAGTCCATTAATGTTTTGAACCAAATGAGGATTTTGTGCCTACTTTGGAACAAACCATTCTTGCCTTAGCCCATGGTATAATAGAGAATGAAATTGAGGAAGAAATGGACGTAGTATCTATTTGCAATGAAATGATTTCTTCTTTGGCCCCCAAAGAAGATTATTCATTGAAAATGATGTTATTTCCTTCGAAACTTAATCTTCATGCGATGATGACTCATCTCTTGAATTTGAATTTCTTTCATCCCCATATTTATTCTATATTATCTAATCGATACAAGTACCCGATGAATCAGTGCTAAACTTAAAAAACATTTAACCCTTTCACCGATGAGGATTACTTGCTCGAGTTACTTTCCATGAAGGCATCTTTGACTCCATGTGTGCCACCTCCCATTCCAATTGTAAAATATTTGGGAGAAAATTATGTTTTTTTGTCCCCGGGTGTACTTGTTACCCATTTTATCCAAACCCCCCATCATTCCTCCAAAAAATTTAATCAGTGATGGTTCATTTCTTTCACCTTACGCATGCCTTCCGTTGTTTGATTGGAATTTCTATTTTCTAGAAGGTATGCATGAAAGGGTCCCCCGTTGATCCCCAAAGTCATATCATATTTTGGATGGACCCTTAAAATTTTCAACTTCTAGTGTATAGTAAGTTAGAAGTTAAAATTGTAGGTTGTAAATAGTTAGTTTTGTTTTATTTTTCTTAGTTTTCTTTATTCTTACTTATTGTCTAGTGTAATTAGTTAAGTTTCTGTTATTTATTTTTTTGATATGCTTGGTAATAACATATTTTGTATAATCATTGGACTTGTACTTTTCGGAGATCGCTCCATTTTGGGTAATATCACTCTTTTCCTCTCTTTAACTTGGTTCTTAATTCACATTGAGGACAATGTCAGGTTTTAAGTTAAGGGGTGTGGGATATTCTATCCATTCATTGGTAGTTTCTTTGATTTGATTAAATGATCTTTCCATGCATGCTTTTCTTATAAAAAATTAAAATTTTCAAAAAGATTTTCTTTCTCTTTTCTCATTTATTGGGCATTTTTACCTTGCTTCCAATGATAAATTTTTATAATTGCCCGATCTAGTAGACAACTAAAGGATGCATGTTCTCAATTTTAGAAGTTATTAGACTTTAGTCTTCAATTATTGATATTATGAATAACTTCATGAAATGAGCACATGCGCTTTCCTTGTTTAAATGATTTGGTTTAAAAAATTTATAACTCGGTAATCTTTTATTGCATTGTATATACTTACATTTAGTAAGCTTTGTGATTTTCTTCATTTGTGAGTGTTATACACTTCTCTTTCCTCTTTGAAAACGTTACAGTCTTTGGTAATCTCACTATTGTTTCATTGATCGTTCATTAATTGAGTTTATATCTTGAAATGTGTTACTTGAGCATGATTTTCAAAGTTTGTTTTGACTCGAGAATTGCGTAAACTTTAGGCAATAATCATAGGACATCTTTATTATATCACCCATATTAGCCTTGACCTCACCTTAACTATTTTCGCTCATTAACCCCTTTGAGCCTTAATATAGACTTTCATTTCATAACCCCAAATCCCTTAACCAACTCCACATTGGAGTTATATATATATCACTTTTCATACCTTTTTTTGGAATGATACTTGGGATTAAATGATGTTTGTGTTATGTGGGTGCAATTAAGCATGCGAGAGTGAGAAAAGTAAAGAAAAGAAATAAGTGAAAAAGAGAAAGAAAACAAAAGAAAAAGTGAGAAAAAGAAGAAAAGAAAGAGAAAAAGAAAGTTGTATATGTTGTGTAAAGTGTTCAATAAGCTTTGTTTACTCTCTCCAAACTCCTATCTAATGCTTGTTATGGAATCATATTCCAATTTTGCATTTGCCCACATTTTTCATTATCCCGAGTTTTCATCTCTGAACACTTTGAATCCGTACAAATTTACTTCGTTTCATAACTCGAGCCTAACCTACATTATTACAACCCTATAAAGTCCTATGTGATCCTAAGGTGATTCAATTCAAAAGTTTAAATAGTTCTGATGATCTGTGAAAATACATTTTGCCTCCTTTAATGATGATATATTTCATTGAGATTATATATTTTTTATTTCATATATAGCGTTCTTCTTTGATGGCATGTTCAAAGCCTAGTTTCCATTTACATTTACTCTTTATTCCCACATGTCCCGTGTATTACATCCCATTCATAGTGATTTCATTTGATGAGCGTAATGCCCGGTGAAGATTGGCATATATGCATGCTTTAATGCTTATCCGATTTATTTAAGTTTTTGTTAAATCATACTTTGCATCTGCTCGCTCCCCTCTCACATTTTAAGGTTTCAATTTTATGAAGTTCGTTCATTAATGTTAATAACTACGGACTATTTGTATGAATTCATTCACTTTGCTAATAACGTGTTTGAATTATTTTTCGTTATTATTGATCTTGTCGCATATGATTGGGAATACATTTTGAGGAAACCATATGATATTTGTGGGTTTCATCCCTAAAAACCCTCACGAGACAACACTCGTCCACTAGGGTAACCTAGGGGTATGATAGCTTATTGCATACGCTAAATGCAATCGTTCTCCCGCGAAAGTGGCTTTTATCTCTTTTGTATATATCACTTATCTTGTAATTCTCTTATAGTTCGTCTTGCTTTGAATTTCATTGCTAGGGATTAGGAATGTCTAAGTTGGGGGGTGAATCGTGCACATATATACCCTCTATACTTATGCATTTTAGCCCCTTAGGGTACTTAATTCCTATTATTATGCTTGATAACCAAACAACCTCCATTTTATATGTTAACATAAAAGGGAGATTTTGTAGGTATTAAGGTGATTAGTATAAAGTTATATTGCATTCCGATAAAGTTCCATCGACTATCGCATGTTCAGGGGCAATTTAGTAAATTCACACTTATGAATTTTGCCCAACCTCTTCAGAAACTTGAGGCCCTAGGAGTATGCTTCACGTGACCGTGAACGATGCCCTAATCCGAGTCCAAACGAAGAAGTTACGAATTTTTAATCGGGGAAGAAATAAAAAGGAATTCTCAAAATCAAACAAATCAATAAACGACATATGTGTCCTGCTCCTCAAATTGCAAATAGGTTGCAGGTCTAATTAAAGAGCAACAGGTCTTTGGCCATTAAAGATTAATCTTTGGCCTTTCACAAATGAAGTTAATCTTTGGCCATTACAGATGAAGCAGTCCAAATGAATTGAAGGTCTCGGCTACAATTGATGAAAGTAAAGGATTTGGTCTTTCGCATTTTATAAGGAAGGTAGCAAGTATTTAGCCATTAACGATTAGTAGCAGGTCATCACTTGGCTACAAAATCAATGGATGTGGTCTTGGGTTTTATAAGGAAAGAAAAGAAGAAGCAGGCCTGCCGCCACCGATCAACCAGCCTTGCCTGTCGATCGGGTTTTCCAATTTTGGCCTATCGCGAATGCAGTAGCCTTTTTCCCCTTGGACTGGTCGATCGAGTCCCCACCCGCGATCGACCAGGGTCACCTGATTCAGCACGATTTGTCATCTTTCTTTCATATTTTCTTTATTGTGTAACTTACTATTTAAGGAGACTGTAGGAACAATAGGCCCCCGATTTTAAAATTCTTATACTTCAAAATCAATTATTTCCTTTTAGTAAATGCGGAAGCGAGATGATGGTTCAACACAATAAACAAATTTTAATTTACTTCAAATTAAAATTAAACAAAGTGAAATAGGATTAATACACACACCATTTGATTTCACTTAAACACAATTAATTAACCCAAGTCCTAGAAATTTGCCTAAGTCATAATTTCAATTTAATCAAATTAGGCAAAACAAAATTAAATTAATGACTTGAATTAATTACACATTACCCAATATTTAAATTAGCACCAAATTAAACATGTAGTGATTAAAACCAAATTTTATCTTGAATTACCTAAGCAAGCGTTCTAGATGATATAGCAAGATAAAATAAACAATGAAACCACTACGCCGCGATGTACGAGGAAAAACCCACAATGGGAAAAAAACTTCGGATGGCCCTAGCCTCAAATCCACTAAGTACAAAATTACAATTACAAGCAAGATAACTTACAACACTCGACTCGACTCCTTCAAGCCCCGACGTGTCTTCTTGTAAGTACCTCTGCTTAGCGAATAACCACAGAGCTCCACCGCGGTCTCGGAATCCACCGATCGGACTTTATATGGTCACTGTCACCCGAACAAGGAGCCTTTCTCCAAGTGGATAAATCAACGCAAACTTATTCTTCTTTGTGGAATGTAGAAGCAAACCCAAACAACTCTTCAACGGTAGAGTAATACCCGGTGCCAAACACTCCAAGTAATGATATATATATATATATATATATATATATATATATATATATATATATATATATATATATATATATGGAACTTGTAATAAACTAAACTTTGGGTGAAAAATAGAGTGTTAAATGATTTTTCTTTTAAAAGATGAACACTCAAAACATGAACTTTTTCTTGGAAGAATTTTCTCTCAAAACACTCTCTAGGAGAGGAGGATAATGAAAAAGTTAAACCAAAAAGGTTGGTTCCCTCACTATTAAATTCTGTCAAAAGTTAGTGGGGTAAGGAAGTGGGAAACATGGGTAAAAACTGCTAAAAACTGTCAAAAAAATTTCCCGCCTGAAATCTCGTTCGAACGAGATTTTCGTTCGAACGAAGTCTCGTTCGAACGAGCCTTTCTAACGAAGTTCCAGTGAGTTTAAAAATGAACTCGTTAGAAATCTCGTTCGAAGTCTCGTTCGAACATCCAGCTCGTTCGAACAATGTTCCAGTGGCCTATTGGGAAGCTTGTTGGCAGCTTCATTCGAACGACATTCTCGTTCGAATGACAATATCGAACTAAAAACCAGAAAGTTGAAAAATACGAATTTAGCCCGAAACTTTCTATACTTTATATAAAAGTTTAATAAAATCTTTCTGAAAAATAAACAACAGTTTTAAATAAACCTACACCCATTATAAACAGTTTCAAAATGCCTAGTTAATGCATTCATACCTTGGGAGCATGTGACCACTGTTGATGACGTAGAAACGAGGCACTTTAACTAGGCATTTTGATAAAGCTTGATACACTTGGCCGCTACGTCTTCAACAAACACGTCATAGGCTTGAAGGATGATCAATATACTTTATCCTATGACTCAAACGTTTTTGTCCGGAATTGAGCCAAAACTACAAAGGACTCAATTGGAAATTTGTGTCCTTACAAATCTCCCCCTTTGGCTATTTCGGGACAAAAACTAACAAAAATCCTAAAAGGTCGTCAAGCTCTACTAGACTAATAAAAAGTCCCACCCAAAATAAAAATACAGCGCTTGACTCAAACAACCCAAAGGATCAAAATCTTTGCCGGTGAAAGTTGTCGCTTAAAATATAATTCCTTCACACTTAAGCAAACACATTAAACACATAGGGAATATCAAAATATTAAATGCAATTAAGTAATTACTCCCCCTAAATTAATTCTCCCCTATATCAAAACAAATGACCTACTTAGAAATACGTCTCCCCCTAAGGTAAATCTCCCTCAACTAAGATACGATAACAATAGGATTAGATACCATTTCTCCCCCTATCATTCTCCCCCTTTTTGTTCAGGAATAGACAAAGGCTAAAACTAATTTAAACATGATGCATAAAGTGATGAGAACATTAAAGCTCATAGGCAATAAAAACAAAACTAATCCAACAAATGAATACCAACTATGATGTGCAAAACAAATGATACCAAATTACACATAAGATGCTAAGCATGTGATATCAAACAAACTACACGACAAACAAGGTACCAATTATGAATTTAAGCAAAGATGGACTAGAAAGCAAGGCAAAGACTAAACAAAATATCATATATATATATATATATATATATATATATATATATATATATATATATATATATATATACCTAATTGACTTAAGTACACATATATAGATATAAACACACAAATGACACACACAACATATAATATGAGTCTTTCACACTCATATGGCAAAAATGTGTCATATGGAAACGGAAGTGTAGGGGTGTGAACTAGTAACAATTAAATTTAGACCCAAACACTTAAAACACGTTCACGGAGTTCTCAATTGATTGCAAACATCATCATATTTGAATATAACATCATGTGACAATATGGATTGAACTCAATGAACAAACAGACACAATACATACAAGCCTAGCATGTTGATGATTATACAAACCAATAGAGTCATGACATTGAAAGCTCAACTAGGATAAACGGACATTGTGTAAACCGTTGATATACCATCCAATCTCCCTCAATAAGCATATATCAATTTTGAATGAATATATCAATCAAGCATAGGCCTTGGCAATTATTTTTCTTTTTAATGCCATATTTTCTTTTAGGCCTTGGACCACGTATTTCTTTTAGGTCCAAGCAAACGGTGGCTTACTATTCGCAAAGGATAATAAATCCTTTCGGAGCCCTTCCCCGTCCACATTTATATATAACAATTTAAATCTCACAAATCTCACGTGCAACGGATTTTGACATGCACTAGTCCTCCTAAGTCACAAATATGTAGATGACAAAATTTGTAGGAGAACACCTCACAAAGCTCAAATATAATATGTGAAGTTAAAATTTCAAAATGAGCTCGTGCATGTGTGAATTAAGGCATATAAAAATAGAATTCATTAAATCAACACAAAATCCAACTACAATATGTAAGCATGGTAAAGAACATAATAAGTATTGACAATCTAAACCAAAAGTTCTAGCCATATGGGAGCGTAAAAGATGGGATTCAAACACAAGTATATGCCACATAAAGTGCGTCAAACTAAAATACACACAAAATAAAATCCTTTTGAGTTTTTAAAATTTTTAACCAAAACTAAAAATATATACTCAAAAGACAAACAAAAATCATTTGAATTTTTTCATTACGCTTAAATTATCAAGAGATAAAAATCCAAATGATAAACAAAAATATTTTTGTATTTTTTCACTTAATGCAAACAACATGAAGAAATAAAATACAAAAGATAAACAATTCATGATTTCTAGCATAAGATATGAAATAAAGCAATGACTAGAAAATGACTAGACAAGCATACATTTAGCATGACGATATAGCATGAAGTACATAAGCTAAAGTATGCAAACAAAACTAACACATTCAACCTTTAAATTTACAAGGGAGGTTTCATGTGAAAGCAAATGAGAATCAACAAATCTAATATCTAGCGCGTCTAAAAATGATTTCTGAATCCATATAGTTGTATATTTAAAATGATGGGATTTGAAAACTAATGAATTGCTAAACATAGACTTCCTAGGACTTATTTTAAGATCAAAACAAAATGACCTAAGGTGACCTTTCCTACCACAATGCAAGCATGTGAAAACACGAGAAATTTTACCTAAGGTGTGATCTTTTCTAAAGTCTTTGGATAAAGTAGACCCTCTAAAACAAACAATGGTTTTAGCTTTAGCAACGGAAGCATTTGAACAAGATGTGCTAGAACCATTATCACAACTACTTGAGTCTTGTAAATCATTTTCCATTTTTAAAATTTTGAACTCAAGTAATAAATTAGACTCCTCAAATTTATGGGACTCCTTCTTTAAATTTTCAATTACACCTAGAAGGTTATCACGCTCCCCCTCAATGTGAGCAAACTTGTCCCTAAGAGTCTTTTCACGACTATCACTCTCTTTCTTGGACATTTCTAAAATATTATAATTGTGATTTATGTCCATGAGCTTTTCATGAAAAATATTTTTTTAAGATAGTGAGGTTTGCAAAAATTCAACTTTAGCTTTAAAGCAAGAATTTTCATCTTCAAGAAATTTAATTCTTTTTGCAAATCTCAAATTTAATTCCCTTAATTTTTCATTACACTTATTAAGCCCATTAAATTCCCCTCAAATAGCAAAAACTTCATTATTATTAGAAATGGACAAATTGTCATTAAGGCGTCCCATCGAGAGATACAAACAAAATGAGAGTGAGTAAAAATTGAACCACCTAAAAATACAAGGAGCACAAAACTTATAAAAGTCGAAAAATGGATCTTTAACACGATAAATTAGCGGTCCGGCTCTGATACCAATTTGTAGGAACAATAGGCCCCCGATTTTAAAATTCTTATACTTCAAAATCAATTATTTCCTTTTAGTAAATGCGGAAGCGAGACGATGGTTCAACACAATAAACAAATTTTGATTTACTTCAAATTAAAAGTAAACAAAGTGAAATAGGATTAATAGACACACTATTTGATTTCACTTAAACACAATTAATTAACCCAAGTCCTAGAAATTTTCCTAAGTCATATTTTCAATTTAATCAAATTATGCCAAACCAAATTAAATTAATGACTTGAATTAATTACACATTACCCAATATTTAAATTAGCACCAAATTAAACATGTAGTGATTAAAACCAAATTTTATCTTGAATTACCTAAGCATGCATTCTAGATGATATAGCAAGATAAAATAAACAATGAACCACTACGCCGCGATGTACGAGGAAAAACCCACAACGGGAAAAAAACTTCGAACGGCCCTAGCCTCAAATCCACTAAGTATGGAATTACAATTACAAGAAAGATGACTTACAACACTCGACTCAACTCCTTCAAGCTCCGACGCGTCTTCTTGCAAATACCTCTGCTTAGCGAATAACCACGGAGCTCCACCGCGGTCTCGGAATCTACCGATCGAACTTTATATGGTTACTGTCACCCGAACAAGGAGCCTTTCTCCAAGTGAGTAAATCAACGCAAACTTCTTCTTCTTTGTGGGATGTAGAAGCAAACCCAAACAACTCTTCAATGGTAGAGTAATACCCGGTGCCAAACACTCCAAGCAATGATATATATATATATATATATATATGAAACTTGGAATAAACTAAACTTTGGGTGAAAACTAGAGTGTTAAATGATTTTTCTTTTGAAAGATGAACACTCAAAACATGAACTTTTTCTTGGAAGAATTTTCTCTCAAAACTATCTCTAGGAGATGGAGGATAATGAAAAAGTCAAACCAAAAAGGTTGGTTCCCACACTATTAAGTTTTGTCAAAAGTTAGTGGGGTAAGGAAGTGGGAAACATGGGTAAAAACTGCTAAAACTGCCAGAAAAATTTTTCGCCTGAAATCTCGTTCGAACGAAGTCTCGTTCGAACAAGCCTTTCTAATGAAGTTCCAGTGAGTTTAAAAATGAAATCGTTAGAAATCTCGTTCGAAGTCTCGTTCGAACATCCAGCTTCTTTGAACGACAATTCGAACGATGTTCCAGTGGCCTATTGGGAAGCTCGTTGGAAGCTTCGTTCAAATGACATTCTTGTTCGAACGACAATTTCGTTCGAACGACGATATCGAATGAAAAAATAGAAAGTTGAAAAATACGAATTTAGCCCAGAAACTTTATATACTTTATATAAAAGTTTAATAAAATCCTTCTAAAAAATAAACAACAGTTTTAAATAAATCTACACCTATTATAAACAGTTCCAAGCTCCTATATATATACGTAGTTCAGTCATACCTTGGGATCATGGAACCACTGTTGATGACGTAGAAACGAGGCACTTAAACTCGGCATTTTGATGAAGCTTTTTACACTTGGCCTCTACGTCTTCAATAAACACGTCATAGGACTTAAGGATGATCAATATACTCGATCCTATGACTCAAACATTTCTGTCCGAAATTGAGCCAAAACTACAAAGAACTAAATTGGAAATTTATGTCCTTACAGCGACTTTGTTTTATTCACTTGGATATATCTTATTTTCTCTTTTTTTTTAGTGCAGAAGCTAAGGTTTGAGACATTTGGGGGGTTTTGTGGTGTAACCCATCTCCTCCATTTCTTGTTGTGTAATACCCTTTAATGTAAGAGCTTTACTATTCATTGTCTTCTACCTCTTATTTATGCTTTATTCCTTTTATTTCATGCTTTAATATTTATTTCCAAGCCTATTTAAATTTTTGTAGTTTATTTATTTATTATTTGCTTTAATTAATTAGTTTCTTTAATTTACGTTTTTCATTATGTTTAGTGGCTAACTTAGTTTAGGTTGTATTCGGTCGAACTGACCTTGGGTTGATTTAGGTACATTGCTTTGGCAATGGTTTTTATTCATTTAATTCGATTGGGTTGTCCTTGTTATTATGCCTAAGAGATTTAACGGGGTATATCATGTATGCTCCGTATTTACAACCTTGCGTGTGTAATTTTCGGGCTCCAAAATCATATTAGGATTTTATGACGATTTAGGTGGTGACAACTCTAGATTTGATTAATTGTTTAAATGAGAAGCGGTCTTACTAAATTTGTAGATCCATGTAACCATTTATACTAGTTAACTCAAGGTGAGGGATATCTGTCGCAACCCAATTTTTATTCGTTTTGTTAGTTTAAATACATGTGCCTAGATTATCTTTTCCTTTTTGTTAAAATTACCTTTTACACTTTTATTTTGGAACTACTAAACTGATTAAATTCTAGCAACATTTCTCTGTGGATTCGATATTCGAACTTGCCGTTGTACCCCTTAAAAGAGTGTAGTTATAGTTTTGGTTTTTGTATTAAGTTAGTGAGCCAAATATAATAAACGACCGGTGTCGGTGACGCGACCCCGTGGAAAAATCCTCTATATCAATGGATTTGTTTACGAATATTGTTTTTATAATATGGCATATTTGGCTTTCAAGAAACCATTTAATATTTGATGGAAAACCTTGAAATGCCAAATCTATAGGTGCTCAGATTTCCTATGACTTTTCATCTCTTTGATGTTCAAAGAAGACCACTCCTACAAGCTATAACCCTGCTAAGGTCAGTACTAAATATGTTAGACTTGCTTCTCCTACTATTCCTTGATGCACAAACCACTCCAATGTGGTCAATGTCATTCAACATAAAGCTTGTTCGGATGCTAATATCTGTCCAGTCTCTTTCAAAGCCAGCATAGGTGGCTATATTTTGGACTCAGCTAGAAAGACAGTTATGGGTTTTAGAAAAGAGGTACCACATGCTTCTGCCCTTTTGTGTGAAGCACTATCTCTTAAAGAAGTGTGTCTAGTTGCTCGAAGCCTGGGAATAACCAATATGTCCTTTGAGAGTGACAACTCGACCTTTATTCAATGCTACAATGTTGCTATACAGATTTCCTGGGAGATGATTGCTATTATACCAGATATCATGAAGATTTGTGCGAGTTGGAACGTTCATTTTAAATGGATACCCTTGAAGCCTCAATAACATTTCCCATTGGATATACAAAAACCCATATGCTTTTCATAATTATGGATGGTCATGCTTAGATCCCTGTTAGATGCTGAATTTGGGTCTGCATCTATTCACCATGCAATTACATAAATCTATGTTTGTTTCTGGTTTACACCTTGTTCTTGATAAAAAAAAAAGATTACCTGCCCTAGTGGGATTGACAAGCACTCAATAGTAGTCAAATATGTTGACATGGAGTTTACGGATCCTAACAATATTATTGAGTCATCTTTTATCTCTCCTATCATCAATGGATCCTCAGACCATCAATTCTCCATGTAAGATAATATTTTGAAGGTAGTCATTTTTACATAAGATATTTTTTAATTTATCCAATTAGAAAAATATTTTCGAATAAATCATATCACATGTTTCGCACATGTAGTAAATATTTAATATTTGTTTTGCACAAGTTTGATGGGTCCTAAATATTTACTACTTGTTTTCTAATAAGACCTATTGGAGTAAAAATATTTTTTAAATCAAACGAATCGGAGAAAAAAAAGTAGAATGTATTTGACTATAAAGTTAGTAAACGAGACTTATTGGTAAGGATCCATATTTTAAAAATGATCAAATAGAGATATGTCACCATTTAATTGTCCCTTCAAAAAAAATTCATACTCCATGATGCACATAATAAGTGGGGAAAGTCTTGGATAGAAGAAATGTTTTATATTAATTCTAAATAGTTAATTATTTAAGCCCTAACAGTAATAATATTAGTATTAGGTCAGCCAATAGGCTTATTTAATAAATAAAATCCATTTGTCTTTTCGATTATTAGTTATGTTCTATAAATTGGTTAATCACAAATCCCTAAGTCATTACACGACTGTGAGTACAAGAAATCACAATAAAATATTTTCAGAAAGTAGTGAATAAAAAGAATATAATAAATTCTCTAAATACAAAGATTAAGTGGTTCAACAATTGTCTACGTCTACGAAGAGGTATCTCAGTTTGTATTAATTTCTCACATGGTTCGAAATTACATCCCATTTGACCCTTGGCTGAGAATTGTATTTATAGTGATATAATGTAGTCGAGCCGTACAAGAAACTCTCATAGCTAGTTATTGGCTCATGTGGTGACTCCTCATTATCTCATTAGAGATTGTAGGTAACTAACTAACCCTATCAATATTTAAATGATAAGTGTTTGTATTTATCCAAGTGATAAGCTTTCATATATATCCACCCGGCGCTGAACTTGATTGGGGCGTGTTGAGCTTGCTCGGACCACCAGAAATTGGGCTTTTATGATTTGGGCCCCACAATTGCCATAAAATTCTTGGCCAAAAGAGTTGGGCCAAAGAATTTTAAATCCTTTATAGTCCCAAAAATTTGATCTACATGACGCTAAAAACCTTTGGCCGGACATTCTCGTGATTAGTCAAAACCGGTAGGGGTACGTTGGTCATTGTTAGAAGTTCGAACTGCCAAAAATCATTCTTAAGCTTTGTTCTATATGATTGCCTACACATAGTTCGAACATAACTTCTCTCCGTATTTCATATCATCATTTTGCTTCTCACTCATGCTCAAAAAGATATCAGAAACCCTTGTTTTCATTTGCTTGCTCTATAAGTTCTTCTTTGCTTCTGCATGCCTTCGTAGTTCTTTTCTGCTTGCCCCCATTATATATTCTTCAGTGGTTATTCTATCTTTTATCAAAAAATAGTGAACGTTCTTCATGGGAATAGCTTAGATGATTTGAGGAAGACATATTCCATCCCTTCCTAGGTTACAATTAAGTGTGCCCCCTTACTCAGAAATTCTATTACAGTTGATGGGGGGCACTGGATCCATACACTAGCTATGGTTCAAGGAGGATTAATTTTTTCCCCAAACCAACTCTTTTTAGAATTTTGTAAATATTTTGAGGTCGTTCTAGCTTAATGTGTCCCTAATATATTGGCGTATTGTCAATGGTGTGTACAAAATTATTGAGCTGTATGGGACCAAGTTAGGTGTCCCAAAAATTAAATATTATTGCTCTTGGTCTCAAACCAATTATGGTGTTGTGTAACTGAAGGCGAGGAAAGCCAATAGGGTCCTTGTAGAGAACCTTCCTAACTCTAAAAGGGGATATTGGGATCAGGGTTTTATTTCTCAGAATTGGCAATATTTTCCTCTCCCTAAGGGTAAACAACATATTGGATTCTTATGCCCGGTTCAGGGGAATGACATAGGTTGACACTTGTTTCTTACACACTTATTTGTGATTTTCATATTTTGAATTGCCTTGACTAATGGAATTCTTTCTTTCTTAGACTTGAACAGCTGCTTGAAGAAAAAAGAACCTGCACTTGCCCACATTAATAATGAAGATTTACTAAACGCTTGAAGGCTGAGGGAGATGATTATTGGTGGTGGTTATCCCTGTCAGCATCTTTCTTTTTGGAATATAAAAATACTACTGGCAACTTTACTGCTCTCCCAGTGGATAGTATCCCTGACATCTCTTTACCGGATGAAGAAGTGTTTGTCTCCTCTTCCTTTGAATCTCGATGTTGAGTCCATACTTACTCACGAGGAAGACTCCATGGCCCCTAGGAAGAGAATTTTGTTGATTGATGACGATGATGTTGAGGTTGGGTCCTCCTCTCCCAAGACCAAGTCCTTGAACAGGACTGAACCTAAAATCCCTAATGCCATTGACTAGGACTTGGCCATCCGGGAGAAGAACAAAAGGACAAGGCCTCCTTAGCCCCTTTACCATCCAAAAAGGGTGATATTTCTCCTCTTGGGATGACTTCACAAGAAACATTTATGGCCAGGAATCCTTCCGATGCTTACTGCCTTTTGAAGGGGGTTGTGCTCGCAGCTGATCGTGAGCAAGTCAGGCAATTTTCCCACAAGCATCTTTCATCTCGCACTTCTCAAACTCTGTCACTTGTAAAGAACGTTTTTCTTTTCCTCTTTTTACACATTTTTCTATTTTGAGATAGAAATTATCTAACGTATCCCTTGTTTCTTTATTCGTAGTTTATTGCAGATTTTTTCTAGATCTTAGATGGTCATCTAGACCAGTCCAAAGCCAATGATAAGCTCAATGAAGCTCTTCAAAAATCAAAGGAAGCCTTAGCCAATGCTAGGAAGGCCTATAAGGAAGAGAATAAGTCCATCAGTGATGCAATAGGTGTCCTGGACACCGAGAATGGTCGATTGAAAATTGAAAATGATCAACTGAAGGTCGAGTAATCTTGGTTAATTAAGGAGGCTGAGAGGTTTCCCTCGACTAAGAAGGAAAGTTATGACAAAGGCTATACTGAAGCCTTTAAAGATACCAAATGACGCGACTTTAAAGTATTTCTAGTGCGTGCTTCTATCGACTCAAGTGTAAGCCAGTCGCTCAAGTATACATCCAGTAAATTGGGTGTCCAACTCAGGGAATAAGACGAATGCTCATAACGATGAATAGGAAGATCATCCCTACTAATGAATCAGAGAAAGAAAGGAAAAGATGATGATTTGATATCCGTTAAATAACTAAAACAAGTAGATTTAAATTAATGACTTAACTACGCATGCTTGAATAATGAATTGGTTTTAAACTATATGAGAGAATGGGATTAGGGTACACTCCTTCGAACCATCGGTAATTGCATTAAACAAAAAAGATTCAAAAAATTAATTCTCCATTCTAAGAGACATTAAATACTCTCTAAGCATTCAACATATGAGTAATTCATTCCGCACAATATTTAATCAAAAATTGTATTTGACGAGAATGATAAATTATCAAGAAGCTAATTGCACCCTTAAACATTCCGGTTACCTAGGGTAAACATAATTAAAAGACCTTAAACTTTTATCTTGATAAAGTTCGAACCTTAGAATGATGAATTACTTTTTATTCACTTTTAAATCCATATGTGTTACCTAGGTTGGGTTCATGTACCCCAGCTCATTAGAAATATAGCCTGACATGATAAAACTGTAACTAATCATGATAACTACATCGCATGTAATCAAAACCATAATGGAACGATATCTAAACATGCATAAGGGTCTTGGAATTCCAGAAAATAAACTAAACATGCAATGAATACTAATTTTAAGAACAAGGTAGAGAAAGACAAATTTTATTGATGAAAACCTTAATAATTAATCCATGAAAGTATACTTTTGATGAAGAAATTGAAAACTAGGGTTCTTGAGTCATTCTCCCTATAATTACCTTTGAAAAACTAATTAAAAACTGGTCTAATGTCAAACTATAACAATACAAATTCGTTTTTGCAAGAGTCCTAACATAATACAACTCTAGGCTAAAAAATAGTGCCAAAATAAAAATTCCGCTACAAATAACTTGTATTGGTTTTAAATCGTGGCAAATGTTTTGTCACGGATCTGGATTGTTACTAATGGAGAATCGGTTCCCCTTTCTTCCTTCCTTAGTTTTGCCTCATTGATTCTTCTCATTTTCGAATGCGCATAACTTCTTCACCGTAACTTGGATTGAGGTGTTATTTTTTTAGTATTCTTGTGACTTCAAGCTCTTCAACTTTCCAGTTGGCCCCATCTCCAGACTAAGGATGTAAAATTATGAAAATACCCTTCAACTCCCGTTTCTTGGTTTCTTTCACTATTTCAAGTTCTCTTTCGCACTAACTTGCATGAAATGCCTGTCAAACACATGAGAGGTACACCAAAACACGATACACTCGCCAAAAAGGGTTAGTAACATGAATATGAGATAAATTTAGTCTATTTACAATACACGGGATCATAAAAATACCATAATTAAGGGGATAAATGTGAAGAATTTATTCCTAATCACTAAACACAAGTTGGCATTCATCGAGAAGTCTAACTTCAAGAAGGGATGGGATGCGTCCGTGGTGAGGACCAATGTTCTAGTTGAGTCCAACCTCTTTAATGAGCACAAACTTGGCACTCCATCGAGGGTTGAAAAGGAAGCATCCACCAGCATCCTAGTCCAGCAAAATGGGAATGTGGCGCTCAAGGACAAAGTCGCAAAAGCTAAGGAGTAGGTCAAGAACAAGAGCGCTTAGTCTAGGACTTGCATTTCTTGTACCTTTTCTTTTCTTCCTGTTTGTAAGGGCTTTGCCCATTTTAAAGTTTATTACTAAACAAAAACTTTTCCCTTATTGCAATGTTATTAAAGTGCCTTGCTTAAATTTTTTCTTTATTTGTATTTAATTTTTGTAGTTCGTTCTCAAGGGCATTCCCTCCTTTGTTGGTGATTTAAATTTCCTTATTGGTAGAAATGCCAATACTCAGGCTCATCGAGCCTTTATGTCTATTCGCAAAGTGCTTAAGAGATGACTATGCCTACAAGGACCAGTCATCCTTGGTTGCTAAGCTAAAGGATGACGTGAAGGACTTGGGGGACATTAGAGCCTTGATGCAAGAGGAGGTGAACAATCTAAGAGCTTAGCTCGCTGGGGCCAAAGACATTGGTGATGTTGATGCCCTTCTCCAATTCGAGAATGATGAGATTAAGAAGAATCTTGATGATGATGAGTAAAGCATCCAAAAAGATCACGCCATCGTCATGGGACTCAGTCGCGATATGACCAAGCTTTGCTATATTTTCAGAATGGGTCCTCGAGTTTCCTGGTCAACAGGCTACAATGAAGGTTGGTCAGATGCTCCAGTAGGATTAGAGGAGCGAAGAGCGTGGCCTAGAAACATGGTTGGTTGAATGCATTGGGGATTTTAAAAGTTCCCAAGGGTTCTCAACTTTAGTATATATACCAAGTTAACGGTTAGGCTTACAGGCACCCTCCTTTTGGCAGCGAGGATAAATGGATTCCTCTGGATGATGTTCCCCTTCAGCTTGTCAGGAGCTACTTGGAATCCCATGGTAGCGATCACATGTTCCGACTAGATCATAACGACAGTCGAAGAAGAGCGATTTTTAAATTTCTTGCTCGTCGACCATTGCTTATTGTACTTGGTATTGTTTATGGTGGTCTTTTGTAATTGACACTTTTTGTAACTTATAACTGAATGTTATAGTCAAGTTAATTTAACACCATTCTCACGCATTTTTCCATTCCTTTATGCCAAGACCGTGTTATATTTGTTTTATCTTACCTTTTAGGTTGTGTCGTTACACTACCTTAGGCCTAAAATAGACTATGGAAAAAATGCACCTGGTGTAAACGCAATCCACCCGTTCAATATTTTATCCGACCAAGTCTAGTTCATATAATTCTTGGAGATCCCCCGCAGGGTTTTTGCTTACATGGGAAATTCATGAGGTCGTTTATGTTTGTTATGACAAAGACCTGAAGACCTTAGGTTTAATTGTAATAAGAAAAGTTGCCATTGTAATTAAGCTAAAGTCTGATCGGCATTCAAAAATTAATATCGAATGTGAGCCTACTACTTTGGAACAATGTAAAGAAATTAAATAGCTAAGTAATTGAGAGAATAACTAGGGCCTTTATTAATAACTTGAATATAAATTGTGAGCATTATAAGTTTTGAAATGAAAATTTAGAAAAACTAAATATACCTGGAAAAAAAATATAAATAAAATTTCTTGAGGCTGGCCGCGTTCCATGCTCAAGGTATCTCCCTTCCCTCCATTATTTCCAAGTAATACGCTCCTTGCAAATCATACCTAATCACTTTAAACAGACCTTCACTGTTGCACCCTAACTTACCATTCGAGGTCCTTTTGGCACTACCGAGGACTTTCCTGAGGACTTAACCCCCAACTTGGAACATCCTCGGATTGACCCCTCTATCATATTATTTTGCCTACTATTGCTGGTAGAAGGCCAGCTTAATCATGGCTTGTTCCCTCCGTTATTTTGTTAAGTCAAGTTCAGCGCTAAGGGCTTTGTCATTCATTCCATGTTCAATAATGTTTGTCCTCATGGTCAACAGACTAGCTTTGAGCAGAATTATGACTTCCATTCCATAGGTAAGAGCAAAGGGAACTTCCCTAGTAAGTCTTCTCGGCATAGTGCGATATGCGCATTGGACATAAGGAAGCTCATCCACCTAAGAACCCTTTGCTCTTTCCATCCTCTTCTTTAAGCCATCGAGCATCATTTTTGTTGGAGGTCTGTTCATGGCCATTGCTTTGAGGGTAGGCCACAGAACTAAAATGGTGTTTGATCCCATGGTTATATCAAAAAAACCTTGAAAAGGCCCGCTTTTAAATTATATACCATTGTTCGTTATGATTGTCCTGGGTAGCCCAAAGCGAGTTATGATATTCCTTCATATGAACCTGATCATATTAGCATCTCTGATGTTCGCCAGTGGTTGAGTCTCAATCCACTTTGTGAAATAATCCATGTCGACTAATAAGTACTTTTAATTTCATGGTGCAATAGGCAGTGGCCCTACGATGCCCAACCCCTGTTATGCAAACGTTCGTGGATTAGTCAGGGGCCTCAGGTCACTAGACAGTTGATGAAGCATGGACACTAGTAGCCTTCTTTAATTGTTCGGAAGGCCGGAGATTTACCTCCTACATAGCTCCCACAAATTTCATCATATAGCTCATAAATAACTTGGTTGATATCTTTTGGATGCACGCATTGGAGGTAGGGTCATGTGAAGGATCTTCTATAATGTTTTCCCCTAGATCCCAGGTAAAAGCGAGAAGCTTTTACTCTAATTTGATGAACTCACTTTTTGTCAGTTGGGAGTGTGTCGTTCTCTAGGTACGCAATGATCGGATTCATCCGGAACTCTTTTTTAATGGAAAGAACATGATTGGAGGCCACCAATTTCATAATTCTAGGTTTGGCGAGGAACTCCACTTCAATCGTTCTCCTAATATTGGAATCTACCACTAATCTTAGGGCCACTAAAACATCCGCATAACTATTGTACACCCAGGGGAACTATTGAATGTGGACTTACTGAAACTTTGATATCATCTTGTGAACCACATGTAGATATGATTACACACTTTCATCTTTAGAGTTGAAGTCTACATTGACTTGGTTGGATACCATCATTGAATCACAATACACTTCAAGGTAGTTTGCCCCCAGCAAGTGAGCCTTACGCAATCCAGCTATAAAGGCTTCATACTCGGCTTCGTTGTTGGTGACTTCAAAGCCTAGCTTGATCCCTTGCTCTATCATGGCATTTTCTAGTGTTACAAGAACAACTCCTACTCCTGCTCCTTTAGAGTTAGAGGTGCCATCTATGTACGTATCCACTTTTTTTATTGATCCCACCCATGATCTTTCAACTGGTCGGCCACCTATTGGTCGGTAGGGGTCCCGTCGCACTAAAAATTCTGTTAAGAAGTCAACCAACACCGAACCCTTGATATTTTTTCTTAGTTGATAGTGTATATCAAATCTTTCAATCTCTACAGACCACTTGGACATACGTCCAGATAGATCGGCTTTGTAAAGAACAGCTTTAAGAGGGAAAGATGTGAAGACTATAATGGAATGGGCCTCGAAGTAATGCTTTAATTTTTAGTAGGCGATCACCAATGCGTAGGCCAATTTCTCTAGCGGTAAGTAGCGTTACTCGAAGTCCAGGAGCATCTTGTTGACGTAGTAGATAGGGAATTATTTTCCCTCTTTCTCACAGACCATGGTTGAACTAACCGCGTGATTTGAAACTGCAAGGTAGAGGTAGAGAGGGTCCCCTAACATTGGGCGTTTGCTCAGGTAAGACTTGATTTCCTCAAGTTCGTTCAAACACTCATCATTTCAGGTGAGTCATTTTTCCTTCTTGAACAGCTGAAAGAATGGCCTTCAACGCTCGAATGACTTGGAGATGAAATCATTTAAGGCTGCGAGCATCCCAATCAGCCTCTGGACCTCTTGCAACGTCTTTGGCAGTTGAACATTGTTGATCGCCATAATCTAGATGGGGTTTGCTTCGATTCCCCTCTTGTTGACCAGATAGCCAAGAAACTTTCCTAATTTAGCCTGAATGAGCAATTTCTCACGTTGATCTTCATTCAATAATGCCTGAGGATTTCAAAGGTGTCGGCTAATTCCTTGAGGTGATCGTCTTTGCACTTGCTTTTGATGAGCATATCGTCGATGTAAACTTCCATCGTCTCGCCCATTTGATGTTTAAACATCTTGATTACTAATCTTTGATATGTGGCTTCAGCGTTTTTAAGGCCAAAAGGCATGACCTTATAACAATACAGGACTAGCGGGGTAATGAATAAAGTTTTGTCTTGGTATTGGTCAAACAGGGGAATATGGTGGTACCCCGAGTAAGCATATAGAAAACTCATTCGTTCGTGGGATGTTGTGGCATTGACCAACTGGTATATCTTTAGCAAAGAGAAGATATCCTTGGGGCAAGCCCTGTTGAGATCGGTGAAGTCTACACAGACTCTCTATCTTATGCTGCTTTTGCTAACTACTCCTAGATTTGAGAGCTATTTTGGGAATTAAACATCTATGATGGACCTTGCCTCCAGAAGTTTCCCTACCTCCTTTGCTACAGCATTTTCCTTCTCTGGGAAAGTGCGGCGAGCTTTTTGAATAATCGGTTGAAATGCTGAATCCACATGAAGATGATGGCAAGTGACCGCGGGATTAATCATTGTCATGTCGTATGGCTCCCATGCGAAAATGTCTAGTCTTTATCTCAGAAAAGTGATCAACTCCTCTCTTTCCTTGTCGTACAAAGTGGTGGTGATTAAAAACTGCCTCTCTGGTCGGTTTGCATCAAAAACTAATTCCTTCAGATTCTCCACAACTCTGTCTACGGGGTGGATTCTCGTCTCTTCCACCCTTAACCAGTCATACTTTAGTTGCTATGTGGAAGGAGTGGTTCCGTCTTGGGATGTCCCACGGATGGGATCATTTTCTTCTTCTCTTATTTGGGCTGATGACAGCGATGTATCACTTCTGAGTAATAGCTTGGTTGCCTCTAAGCTCCATTATGCCTCCATCTGTGGCACATTTAGGTTTCTAGTGATAGGTTGAGTGGACTTCCCTCATGGCATGTAGCCACCCTCTGCCCAGAATAGCGTGGTAAGGTGAGTCAATGTCGAGCACCAAAGACTCGATGAGTTTTGAAATGTTCCCTGCCCAAAATGGAAGGACTACCTTTCTCAATTGCATAGTCATCTTTCTTACGAATTCGACCAGTGGGACTGTCGCTTGCTTTAAATTCTACATCTTCAGTTTGAGCTTGTGAAAAATCTACAGGTGAATTACCTCCGAAGCACTTCCTTGATCCACTAGTCACTTGTCCACATACCAGTTAGAAATTCTAAGAGTGGTAACTAGTTCATCGTGGTGTGGGGTTCTTACCCCAACCAAATCTTCCTTCGTAAACACTATGTGTTTTATGTAATCCATATCCTTCAGTCGCATGTGCTTTCCAGTTTGGCTATTGGCAGAATCTATCTGGAAGGCCTCCCTTATCGCCGTGACCTTCTTAAGTTCCACTAAACTGCATTTCCCTGTATCTGCTTGAGGTTGGATACCCCGTGTATTATAGCAAACTCATGTCATGCTTCATCGTTCAAGATGTTATCTAGTTTTTTGTCGTCGTTTTTGATGACCAGATCAGCCTTCTTCTCTATGTATTCGTTCAAATGCCATGTGTAACGCCCCGACTTGAATTTATGGGTTACCCATGAGCCAACCCAGTCTAGCCCGAGCATTAGGTGTAAAGTGCAATGAAACAACATATATAATGTTGCTAGTCCGATTTTATTTTAATTAATGTTTCACTCGTTTAGCATGCAAATCTAATTTAAGAATAAACTACGTGAGGGACCCATGGGAAGCACCCCAAAGTCCAAGTAAACAGAGCTACTAACATAAAAATAAATAAAGCATTTACCTATAAGGCACCCTCAAAATATGAAACCGCTCCCAAAGTGCCATAACAAGCAAAGGTGTGAGCCTATGCCATGTGGGAATGTATAAAAGCAATATAGAAACGAACTGCAGAAAGGATACTCACACGCTAAAACCACATGCATGAGAAACTATATATATATATATATATATATATATATATATATATATATATTCCTTTTAAAATACATGTTTCGATGCATTAACTATTTTACTTGTCCGGGTTAATTTACCTTAATCTTATAGAGATCTCCTTTACTCACCCTTAGCATTTATATACCTTTGAAAATACTAACTTTTAATATTTAAAAACCTTGAAATAATTACCCATTATTTATTTTCAACAAAATAATGTTTTTGAACATTTTTATTTCATAAAAATGTTTATTATTTCTACACAATAATTGCATCATTTAACTAAATGCACCCTACTCAAATAGTCGAACTACAAGACTACAAATTCAAAATAACATCTTACACTAAGAGTAAGGTTTTTCCCACCTCTAATGCTTCAATGGTAGTGTAAATGTTGATGTAGGAGGAGCAACCCCCACCTCCAAAGGTGGCCTCAGGGGGTTACCAAAAGCTTCAAAATGTTATTCTTCCAAACTTTCAAGCAATACCCCTTCAAAACTCACTTCAACTCATGAAAACCACATTCATCTTCTCCAAAAGATCCCCCAAATACTCCTCTAAAATTTGTAGCTCTTCTTTGTCAATGGTGGAAATGGGTATTTTGGGTTTGGATATGGTGGAACATTACATAAATGGTAGTGGAAGGGTGCTTTGGTGGTGCATGGAGGTGGAAGACCACCCACCTCTCTCTCTCACTCTCTCTCCTTCTTTAATTTTCTCCCAATAACAAATAACCCAAATACACCAAACAACCTTTAATAAAACCCTCCTTATTCAAAGATCTAACACCCCAAGTTGTGACGGCGCACAAGGGAAACTGAGATTAAAAATCTCTACCAACGTCCTTCGAACTACTTCCACTATGTCATTCGAATGACTTCTACTATGTTGTTCCTTCCCTGGATTGAGCGACCTGGTGGTGTAAGTCAGTAGCACGTCGTTAGAAGCCTGTATCGCGTGACCTACACGTCATTACTAACTACAGCCTATTGTCGTTCCAATGACTTCCCAATGTCATTTGAACGACCCTTTTTCATAATTTTATTTTTCTCCAATTATTATCCACAATTCTTCCTTAATTATAATTAATTCCTCCTCATTTACAATCCATATAAAATTTTAATTCAATTACTGGAGAAGAATATTACAAACTTCCCTCCTTGGAGAATTTCGTCGAAATTCTCGATCCATCAATCCTCAAACTTATGGGATCCACTAACTTCTATTATAATCCATAAAATTTGCCAAGGAAAAATCATCGAAGTCCTCAACACTAAGGTCACCAAATATTTAACATGCAACATGTTCTAATGCTCACTATTTCGTCAACCATGACACTACATAATCGACTCGGAGTCTCCACTCGCCTTATGATCAAGTTCAAACCATTATTAGCACTACTTATACTAGTACCTAAGGCATACTGGTGTGATTATGGGAAAACCCTTTCTAGCGTCCAACGCTCACCCAAAGCAAATTACAATGCAACCAACCGTCGTATATGTCACCATAATCAATTCTAGCTTAGGACTGTACATAATGTGTTCCATAAATTTTCAGGTTATCCTAACTATATAACTCGCATGAGTTTACCGATAACCATACTATGACATTCTCTCACTCCAAGGGGTAATAATTCCATCAAATTATCACCGCACGCCCGGTTTACACCTTTCGTTGCGTCACTCTGATGAACTTAGTACTACCTTAGGCGTCTCATCCTTCAACAATCGCTAGAGACTAACTTTAATCCACTCACCGTGTATTGAGCTAAGTTTTTTTAATTTCCAACACTACACCGTATCCTCATGTCATTATCTCGCTCTTAACAACTCGAGCCACTGACTGCCGAGTCGGCCAGTCAAAAGTCCACTAGTCTTAAGAGAGATTGATACTCCGAGAAAGTTGTGTTGTCGAAAACGTATCCACCCGTATGAAAAACTTTATGCAATATTAAGAATACCTCAAATAGGTGATCAAAGTAATGGAGATACATTAACCAACCCGGTCTAGCACGTTCTTCCGAGCCCAACCACGTCGTACCATGACATGGCACCAATCTGAGTCACCACATAAGTGAGAATATTGATTCCCAATTACCTAAATCGAAAGAAATACAGGAGAATCAAAAGGAATAACAACTGTACCGAGAAATTTTGCCCATAGGCATCCGATTCTAACTTATGGAAGTGAACCTACACCACATACTTGAAGTAATCCCACTCATTCTCAAAACTCTCACCGAGTACCACTTCTAGCCATATACCCTAACCTTGGTCACTAGCCACGACGAATTGAATCACGACCATTCATTCTCATATCATGAACGCTATTTACAAATCACTAGTCCTCGAGGAAGACAATGCCCGACTTCCCTCCTTGGGATCAAGGCCCTACCTTTCACATCCTTGGAGTAAATGAATCATTTTGATTGGCGAACACCTCACGCCTTGTTTACATCGACCTTATACAATAACTAGTGACGATGTCACCAACCTACTACACTTAGGTTATTGTATGCCTTAACATATCATGACCGAAATCCCAATTTCCATAAACATCACTTAGTTTAAGCGAGGCACTCACCTAACCATGTTCTTTTGACCACACGAGATTATCAACAATTCACCTTAGCATTTATATCCACACGAAATTTACGTGACGAACACACCCACTGTCATTGGCATTCTAAGGGTAGTAAGTACCACATTAGGCTACGTCTCCTAACCCATACTAACTTGGCAAGTTGTGCCAAGAACTAATCCTCCCTTTACCAAGGTTACCCTATCATACACAGTCGACACCCCGACATAATAATCATATTTCGATTGTACTCCACCACAGTTGCCATTTTCAAATTTCTACGTGTTGTCGTCACTTTAAGTCTCGAATACATTTCCTAACACATCCTGAAACTGAGTTTCACCACACCCAGACTAGTCATTCCATGACATCCGAGCATCACTCCTATAGGATACCGCTATAGTCCTAACTTAGGGATTATACTACCCATCCTTGCCTATTTGGAAGCCACACCCGATATGTACACTACACGACCAGCAACCTGGGATCATCACCTGACCCTTAACACAATCGTTGCTAGAATTCTAAAGCTCCTTAATATCAAACTTGATTGGTCTCCTAAGAACACCAAACATATTTCATATGAAAGTTCACAAATTCGACAAGAGTTCATCGTCTACACCTTTATCATCATAGGTTCACTCTACGAACCTTACGCTATCCACATTGATATTACTAGGTGCTCGCAAAGGCACTAATCTATGAGCTTTTATCTATAGTTCACCTTAACCATCAAACACCTCAAGGCATCACAACATTCGATATTTATCCTCAATGATGCCACATACAATTTGTCCAATGGGCACCTCACATGTCTATGAACTACTCTTACACTAGGATTACCTCGCACCTAGCCACTACCTCGGTGGATAAAACGAGTCTCTACACCTAGATAATTATCTCATCTTCCTTCCAAGAGGTCGTGACTATAAGCCATGTACAAACCTTAACCAATGATATTACTGGTTATGGTAGGATACAGGATATCGCCTGCAACCTATAAACCTAAAGGTTTGCCTCACCCAAATCCACTATGATTGTTCTACAATGGAAACTAAATTGCCTTACTGTGTAAACATCACATCATGGTCTAACCTGTAAGTTAACATGACTATATAAATCTTGGTAGGGTATGGGACGTCGAGTAATGACTATAAATGCCAAGGTCCATACCGCAGACGTCACGCGGAATCCTATTCCTTAATATCACATCATATTCAAGGTACACCCAGTCTAAGTCCTTAACCAAAGGAACTAATACGTTGTCACCATAAAATCAATACTTACGAATTCTATTTAGACATCTAGTCTCCTTTTATGAGATATACATCCTTTACAACTAGGTTGCAACGAACACTACTCACTGTTGCCACCAATCGGGATACTCTCATCACCAAAGTCATTTCACAATATTTCTCATATGAAAGGGTCACGACATTGCCACAATTAGCCTACACAACCAGATGTGTTCACTGAACTACCATCAATTGCGATATCACCCCAAGGATCGAATTTGTCTAATTACAACACCAGCGTTAACTACCCATAAGCGTCGTACCTAAGGGTTATATATACCTCTCAATCACCAATCATTAGTGTCTACTCGAGACACCCTAACCATCAACCTCTACTATTGACTATATGCAACTCTTTCCACTTGCCCAATGGGTGTCACCTCATTCTATAGATACTTTAAGGATTCTATATCACCAAGAATTTTAATGTAAGCACCTCACACTAACAACCACGGTGTCACCATTATAGGCTAACATGGATACCCGTAAATTACTACAATTCTAACCAGAAGCGCAAAAGAGATTAATATATATCAACTTGTGCACCACTTGGAACTAGCTTACTTGTCGTGCTAACCTCTTTGACCTTACTGTCGAGGACACAAGCTAAACCGTTACCAAACTAGCATGACTGTCCCAAACCATATCAACGTCAAAAGATCCAATACCGACCTCACCACATCACTCCCAAAAGGAACCTTGAACCTAGAGCTCTAATACCATTTGTAACGCCCCCACCCGAATTTATGGGTTATCCGTGAGTTAACCCGGTCTGGCCCGAACGTCAGGTGTGAAGTAAAATTAAACAACCTATACAATGTTGCTAGTCCGGTTTTATTTTAATTAATATTTCACTCATTTAGCATGCAATTCCAATTTAAGAATAAACTACGTGAGGGACCCATGGGAAGCACCCCTAAGTCCAAGTAAACAGAGATACTAACGTAAAAATAAATAAATTACTTATCCGTATGGCACCCTCAAAATACAAAATTGCTCCCAACCTACCGTAACAAGCGAGGTTGTGAGTCTATGCCCAGTGGAAATGTGCATAAAAGAAGTACAGAAACGAACGGCGGAAAGGATACTCACATGCTACAACCACATGCATGCGAAAATATGTATGTATCTACAAAACACATGCATGCACGCACACACACACACACACACACACACATATATATATATATATATATATATATATATATATATATCAGTGTTCTAAAAAGCTCTCCTAGGCTTAAGGCTTGGGAGCAACACCCCGCCTTAAGCCTTTTACGCCTTATTCTTGGTAAAAGGCTTAAGGGGTACTTTTCAAAAAAAATAAAAACGCTTTGGTGAAATGATATCGCCTTTTAAAGACTTTTTTTTTAAACCGGACCAATATCTCATTCAACACAATCAAAAGACAAATGGTATCCCAAACCTCTCTGCCTTTCGTCCAAAAAACGCGCATTTTTTCTTTTTCTTTTTTTTGTCTTTTCCTAGTATTTAAACAAAATAGTATTTTAGTTTGCATATATTCAAACATATTTTAAGTTATGTACCATTTTAGTATTTTTAATAGCCTTGTTATAGTTAAAAATGTTAAAACATATTAAAAAATGCCTAAACGCATTTTCACGCATTTTTACGCCTAAGGCCCGCCTAGACTTCTAGGCATAATGCTTGGCCTCGACGCCTCGGTAACGCCCCGCATTTTTTAGAAGCTTGATCTGTATATATATATATATATATATATATATATATATATATATATAAAGAGAGAGAGAGAGAGAGAGAGAGAGAGAGAGAGAGAGAGAGGCTATAGTACATCATGCTCTATACATCACCCATGCATCACGCCTAATTCTAGGCCCTAAAAAACTTTTTTTTCAAATTATATATTTTTTCCATGAAAGTAACCTTCCAATCAACCCATATGCAAAAAATTAGGTCAAAATACATTTTATAACTATTTTTAAAAAATCCACAAAAAACTGCTAAAAATACCTTATTTTTAAGGGTCTGCGCCAACAGTTTTTTGTGAATTTTTTAAAAATAGCTACAAAATGCATTTTGACCTAATGTTTTGCATATGGGTTGATTGGAAGGTTAGTTTCAAGGAAAAAAATATAAAATTTGAAAAAAAATGTTTTTTAGGGCCTAGAATTAGGTGTGTATAGCGCATGATGTAGGTGAGCCTCCCTATATATATATATATACTAGGGTGTACCCGTGCCGGTGGCACGGTGAAAATATTCTAATGATTTATTATTCCTCAAATTTATTGATATTAATCATTATAGAGTAAGTTATAATTTTACAAACGAAAGAAATATTAGCACAATGAATCGAAGTCGATATTTATATGTATTTATGTCGGGATTTATCACATGAACATGTCATGTTCGTTTCAATATTTTTACTCGTGTTAGTGGCGCATGAGATGTGCTAATATTAGTTGTGTGCTAATTTCAAATTTTCAAAGAGCACATGTTAGTGGTGTGCCTATGCCAATGTCACGATGATAATGACCCCATTTAATGGTATGTTTTATCTAACCACAGTGTCTTTAAAATAATTTATAATACAAATAAAAAAACTATTCATATTAAGTAAGACAATAATTAAATTCTTTAATAATAAAAATGTCCAAATATTAAAACAAATTTCATTTATTGTTTTATTGTAAAAACAAATTTCCCTTATATAATAACATTTTAAATAAATAACAATGTTTTAGTCTTTGTGTTAGTTTTAGATCCATCATTCATTGCCGGCAAATGGACAATTATTCTTATCCACATGGCCACTCCATGGTAGTTACATTTGCGTATTAAGATCATTTATGCATATGCTTTGGTATATGCGTTCGGTTGCTTTAGTTTGCATATCAAAATATTTTGTCTACCATACGTGATAGTGGATATACCCGATTTAATACTTATCAATAATAATAAAATTATTTATTTTGTTTAATTATTTATACATTGTTTGATAAAAGAAATTTTCTTAATATTACTTAAGAAAAGAAAATTTATTTATACGCTTTATGATATTTTAAAGTAATATACTCACTTGTTTACCCCTTATATTTAATTGATTTGATGTTGTGATTGGCTAATCCTGACAGTTGTTCATACCAACCTTACAGGGATTGATGTGTTAAAAAGAGAATAGGTGTAGACTTCCTACCTGCCATTTCTCGACCCGTGAGATTTTTTTGTATTAAAAACCATTCATAACTTTCTATGGCAAGCAAATATTGTTGGAAGTCTACTGTTGGAAAAGGAAAAGTAGTTCAAATGGCAAGCAAGTTGCAACTAATACTCAAGTACATTTATAACAACATTTCGTACAGTGTTTCCTTTATATTTTTAAAAACATGTGTAAAAACTTAACATCAAAACTTTAAACCAACCCCCCAAAAAAATTCTTTTACACTTCCGTAAAAGTGCACATCTGGAAAAAAAGAAATAAAAATAAAGGGAGGATCAGTGCAACCATTTTGGTAAAGCTGTGAAGCCGAAGTGGAGGTAGTAGAAGACAATTTGCGAACCTTTTCACGAACCCATTTTGTGCTTGGGGGGACCCATTTCGTCATCTTCTTCATATTTCCCTGGTCACTCATCTCTCTTTAAACCTTCAACCCTATAGAAATATAAAACTCAATAAAAACATTACAAATACACGACATATGGGTTGATTGGAAGGTTAGTTTCAAGGAAAAAAATATAAAATTTGAAAAAAAAAGTTTTGTAGGGCCTAGAATTAGGTGTGATGTATAGCGCATGATGTAGGTGAGCCTCCCTATATATATATATATACTTTTGAAAATACATGTTCCAAAGCATTAATCATTACTTGTCCAGGTTAATTTACCTTAATCTTAT
Organism: Sambucus nigra; assembly: GCA_949130495.1. Taxonomy (NCBI): domain Eukaryota; kingdom Viridiplantae; phylum Streptophyta; class Magnoliopsida; order Dipsacales; family Adoxaceae; genus Sambucus; species Sambucus nigra. The sequence continues at coordinate 133,555,936 of OX422219.1, read as the reverse complement.
TGAGATTTACTTTCCTCAGCATTTCCTCTCTTGAAATCAGTACATTTGACTTATCCAAACACATTCCTTTACCGGATCACCCTTTTTAATTATTTCAATACACTTTAGTATTTTCGTTGAAGCTCACCCTTTCAACGCATGCAAACTTCATGTAAGAAATACTTATTTAATCTTTAAAAACCTTTTTACAACACATTCTTGTGTTAATTATGGATTTAACTGCTTAGGTTGCTTAATCACCTATTAACCCACACACTTTACCCTTTTTCATTCCTTTATGGGCATTAATCAATTATGCATTTACTGATCTATTTTAACCTTTACCGAAACACTTATTTATCCATTCAAGTTAGGTTGTATTAATACAAGTTTCCACAAAAATCATTTCTTGATATGTTCCTTATTTTCCTTATCTTTTCTCAGAGTCTTCCAATACTGCATACTTCCACAGGCTCCACACCGTCGGTTATGCGCATCATATGCTCTGGCCAGTGTTTAAGATTTTTCACCCCAAACTCCGAGCCCTTCTTACTTTTCCCGGTGTCATCATTCCTTTTCATGTGTTTTAATATTTTACAAATGTACACATTATTCAATTTTCCTTTTAGCCGACCGAAGTAAAAACTCGGGACTTTACCACCCCAACTTGTGTTACACTTTGAAAATTTACCATTTCATGCCCTTTATACTTCAACCTTGATTTTTATTCCAAAAATCATATTCATTTAGGATGATCTTGTGTAAATCCATTTCCAATATATATATTTCATAAAAATATTCCACTTTAAGTAAAATTACTATTTTACCTATTTGTTTCCAAAATCATCTCTAACTCCATTTTTCACAAGTGCTAATTTTTGAAAACACTATTAAGTTATTCATACCAACTTCTTAAGTGTTTAATACTTTAACACTTTTAATTCCCTTTTAATTCCATAAGTGTTAATACTTTATAATATTACTAAACTACACACCCTAACTTTTCCATGTTTGCCCATTAACACTTTAATGTGTACTTTTATCAACATTTTCCCAAACCACACAATTTCTTTACTTTCTTTATTCAATAAATTCATTTACCTTTAAGACTACTTTTATAAGAAAGTACCATTTCTTTTTATCAACATGTGTAGTCATATAATCTCATGCTCATCATACCTTTTAGTCTCAATTTCACACACTTTGAAGACTAAATTTCTAACTTTTCTTATTTCATGTTTAAACCCAACAAAACCTTATCTAAACTTGATTATACATTTAATGCCAAAATACTACAAGTTTATATGCATGAGAAGAAGGATTTTAAACCCAAACATCCTACTACATGGTTTAAACATACATTTCATCTTGAAAAATCATTATGTTTGCAAAATTACATTTTTAAGGCACAAAAGACATTTTTATTTCTTCAACCTCAACAAATATCTATTTTTCATAAAACCTTCATTTTTGCAAGAACTTTGAAATATATTTATTTTACCAAAGTAAATCATTATTTTCCAAACATTTTATTTTATAAAGTGTTTAACATCAATCTTTCTAGAAAATACACCATTTTCATAACATACCAACTTTTAATATTTCAAAACCTTGAAATAATTACCCATTCTTTATTTTTAACACAATAACATTTTTCAATATTTTTATTTCATAAAAATGTTTATTATTTCTACACAATAATTACACCATTTAACAAAATGCAACCTACTCGAATAGTCTAACTACAAGTGTAAGGACAAAATTTCCAATTGAGTCTGTTGTATAGTTTTGACTTAAATCCGGAACAAAACACGTTTGAGTCATAGGGAGATTTTTATTGTCACGATCCCACATAAACTATGACGTGTTGAAGTTTACTGAAGACGTTGCGGCAAAGCTTCAAGGAATTATTTATGTCGAATGTTTAATTGGTGCAAGTTTATTCATCTTCAAGTTCAATTGCATTCTGAGATCATTCAGGTATGAATGCGTAATTTTAATGGGACTCGGAATTTATTTTTAAATGTATAAGGAAGTTATTTTATTAAGAAAAAAAATTTCAAAATGTTTTTATAGTGTTTGAATTGGTTTACACTTCGTTTTATTCTGATAAGGATGTATTAGAGTTGTATTTAAGTTAAACTCTCTTTTCAGAGTTGGTTTAAATTTAAACTCTATCGTGCGCGTCGCTCAAACGACTTGACACGTCGTTCGAGCAAGATGACACTGTCACATCTCGTTCGAGCGACATGCCATTTTTCTTGAACGAGTTATTGCCTTAAGAAAATAATATAAGCGTGTTTCCTTCAGAATTTCGTAAGTGTGCAGTCTAAAAAATAGTTTTCGTAATAGTACGTTTCTGCACAAGTGTTTTCTAAGGTTTTTAAGTCTAAACACATCCTTAGAGTTTACAAGATCCGAGTTTTCATTACTATATGCAATAGTGATCTTATTAGCACCAAGAAGGTTTTTTTCTACATTGAATATTGTTGGTTTTGCGGAGAAGAAGCGAAGGAGTTTGTGTTCCAATTCTGTAGACGTTACAAGCCATATCGGTGGACACCGAGACATACGTGGACACGTGTGTTATGGATAGGTATCGTGGAAGAAGGACTTTCTGCATGGGAACTGTGAGAGGAGTGGTTGAAGATTAAAAGAGAGTCAAGTCTCATGGAAATTGAGTCGTTGAGTAAGGCTTGTGTATGTTCATTGTAAATCCATATTCACAGTGATTGTCTGGCTTGGGTCGTCCGAGGTTTTTTTTCATTGTAATTTCCTCGTACATTTGGCGTTGTGAGTATTCTTTACTTTATTTTACTTGCTTTAATCACTAGATGGATGTTTAGGATTAATTAAGATAAAATTTGGTTAAGTTAAAATTGTTCACAACTTGGTGCGAATTAAAAATTGGAAAAAGGTTTTTTCACGAAAAGAGAAATTATTTTTTGTCATTCTTAAAAACACTTTCCGCATAAGAAATAAAAAGGGACCCACAAATTGGTATCAGAGCTAGAAATATATTTTTATTGTGTTTGATCCCTTGTGTTTTTCAGAATGAATTTTGGATTTGAAAGTCTTCGTGCTCCTAGTTTTTATGGCACAAATTATGCTTATTGAAAAATGCAAATGAGAAGTGCTTTAAAATCCATTGATGAGCGTGTGTGGTTAGCGGTTGAAAAAGATTGGACACCACCAGTCACACGAGAGGGTGAGGTCGCTAGTTTGAAACCCGTTGAGTCATGGACTGAGGTTGAACATAGGCTTACACTTTACAAGTCTAAAGGTCTGCACATAATTTCCTCACATGTCACACCTGAAGATTATAATAGGATCATGACTTGTGAAACATCAAAAGAGGCTTGGGATACACTTTCACTTACTCACGATGGTACTAGCACAGTTAGGGCATCTAAGTTAAAAAACCTCACTCCACAGTTTGAGACGATTAAGATGTTAGATAGTGAGTCGTTTGATGAGTTTTATGCTAGGTTGTCTAATATTGTCAACTCGTCGTTTAACTTAGGAGAGAAATTTCCAGACAACCGTGTGATAAAGAAAATTTTGAGATCTTTTTCGAGTAGGTTTGATATAAAAGTGACCATTTTAAACTCCTTAGGTATGCTTGATTCGACAACTTGAAGAGATTGTAGGTGACTTACAAACCTATGAACTCGATATGTTTACCTCTAAGCAAGTGCCAAAGAAAGAAAATGGCATTGCTTTGAAAGCCCGAAAAGAGGAAACTAAAGTTTTGGATGACAATTACGATTCCGATTTTGAGGATGTCGCCTTTTTGGCAAATAAGTTCAAAAAATTTCTTCAGTTTCAAAATCAATCGAAAGATGCCAAAAAGTTTGAGAATTCAAGAACAAGGTAGATTTCACCCCTAAAGATAAGAGTGAGAAATTTAATAGGGTTGAGTCGGATAGGTGTTTTGGGTGTGAGGGGTATGGTCACAAAGTTGCCGAGTGTTCCACTAAACTTAAGAAAGAGGGAAAGAAACCGATAGCATATAATGCCTCCTTAAGTGATATTGATCCGGAAGAGGGAGAGAGTTTCCCCAATGAGAACAAGTTCGTTGCTTTCTTGGCATGTCTTGTGAGCGACGACAATAAATCTTCCCAAGAAGATTCTCATGTGCATGACACTTCTGAGGCCATTAAATCCCGAGTGTGTGAGGGTGATAAGAGTGACGAGGAGGCAATCGATGTGAAAGAGTTGCAAGTTGCATTTAATGAGTTATATGTCGAGGCGGTGAAAGTGAAAAAGGCAAAATCTAAATCGTAAGCTAGGTTGAATGAGCGTGCCATAAAAAATAATGATGCTTTGATTGAGGATCTTAGGGCACGGGAGAAGATTCTTAGAGAGAAGCTTGAGTATGTGGAGAAAGAGAGAGATAGCCTCCGCAGTTTAATGGAGGCATTGAAAAGGGAGATTCTATAGTTTGAGGAGTCTAGGCGTGTGCTTGAGTCTAGGATTTGTGAGTTAGAGGAGAGATTGAGAGACTCGAATAAGGTTAAGTTTCACTTGGAATCTAAGTCAGAGAAGTTGGATAAGATGTTAGGCACCATACAAGTCAAAAGTGATAGGTGTGGTATAGGCTATGATGATAGATTTGTTCCCATTACCAAAGCCAATACCAACCGTGTGAGAGAGCCCACTTGGAACGTGAGGAGAGGTTAACATTTTGGCAATCATTCCCGTTGTCTTTACACTTTCACACATTGCGATAGGAAAGGTCACATTAGACCTTTTTGTTATGATCTTAGGAATGCTCCTAGGAAGTTTAGAAATAAAGTTGTGTCGATTTTCAAAAGCCCCACCCGTCATGTTACACCCACTTGGGTTAGGAAATCGGATTTAGTGGTTTTAGGACTAAAACTTCATGGTTCTCATTTGGTTGCACTTGATTCTTCCCAAACTAGATCTAAAGAACGTTTGTATTACCATGTTTGTCATTCGCTGGTCTTTGCATCATGATTTATATCTTACTAATGTTATGACATGTGTATCATTTTGTATTATATTTTTTATTTATTGAGTCTTATTTGAAAAATACAAAAAGATTTTATTTTTGAGAAAATACAAAAAGATTTTTGGTTTGTAATATTTTGAGAAAATACAAAAAGATTTTGCTTTTATTTGAGTTAAAATATGTTGAAAACCAAAAAAGATTTTCTATTTGTTTTTATTTTTGAGTTTACATGTTTGATGTGGAATATTGGTGTGCTTGGACCCCTTTCCTTTCGTTATCCATGTGGCTAGGACATTTGGTCATAATTATTAATGCTTAGAATCAACTTAACCATTGTATTATGGGGTTATTTCGAAGTTGATATGCATTTTTATTTGACTTTGTATATATGTCATCTATGCACACATGCACGAGTTTATATGAATATTTGACATCTCTTGCATATTTGAGTTTGGTGAGACGTTCTTATCTCAATTTTGTCATCTATGCGTAGAGGAGGTGTGTATATAAGAACCGTTTACCGTGAGAATTGTAATTGAAAAAAATGATGAGTGTTCGCGGGAAAGGTCTGTGAAAGTGTAAAATTGACTCATCGTGAAAAACAATGTCTAAAAGAGCCCGAAAAAAATTAAAGGCAATAAAAAGAATCATATGCCAAAATATGGGTCATTTAGTTTATGTTCATCCCAAAAGAAAAAATATGATATATATTTGAGGGAGTTTGGATGGATAAATTTAAACGGGTTTGCACCATGAATCCTAATGTTGAAAATCGTGTCATGGCGATATTGTTTGTAAAATCGTCAAAATTTCGGATTTGTGTGCATGATGATTGTTTAGTTCATTTATCTCACACTTTAAATGTCACATATGGCTAAAATAAAGTTTGATGATTTATAGCTATCAATTAGAGCTTCTTGATCGTTTTGATGTGTTGGAATTGTGATTCATTTGTCATAGTTCACACCCATACATTCTACGTTCATGTTTGAGCACATCGGTACTATGTTAGCATGAAACTCATATTGTTTTTGTAGTTTTATCTACTGGTTTGCTATTGTTCTATAGTTTTTTGCCCCTTTCAGTTTGTTTTTTCACGAAATTTTTTCACTTGGCGAAACTGTATTATTTTCTGCACTGATTGTGTGATTTTGAGTTTCTCGTTCGAGCGAGATATGTGTGTCACTCAAAGCTTTCTCGCGAGAAGCCACTGTCGTTCGAGCGACAGGGCTTCTTCATTCGAGCAACACCTGAATTTATGTGTAATTATATTTCAGTACCCTAGTTTATTTGGTTATATATTTTGATACTGCTGGGTTGCTTCTAGGTTTATGTTTATGCAGTTTCCTTTGATAAATTTGCATATTTTGCTGCATTGGATCGTTTAGTCACACCTGCGTAGATTGCTTATTTTTTGTGTGATTACTGTTTGCTAGCTACGGATTTGATATTATTGATCATTATTAGCTGGTTGTTTCATTTATAACTAGATAATCTTCATTGATTATCTGATTTCGGATATGTTTATCTTTTCATCGGGTTGTCTATTCGGGACAAAAGGGGGAGAGATGTATGTGATGTAGGGAGAGATTTTGTGTGATGAGCTTGGGTATCCTGATTTAGATGTTGTTTACATATGAGATATCATGTTTTGCTCACATAACAAATTATTTGGATTTATAATTTTCATATTAGTTTATATCATTTGTTCCTCCTTACTTCACTAGGTATTTGTCTGTTTCATGTGTGTAGGTTTGCTTAAAGAGATTCGATATTTCAAAGTCTACATCATATTTAGATATTCAGAGACAGTTCATGCTTGTCGAACCATCTTTACTAGTCGTGTCCTGTATTTTTTTATTTTGGGTTTATGGGATGGGATTTAGGCGTCATACGGCTTGACGACCCGGCTTAGGCATTTCACTGTTGGTTTTATCCCGGAATAGTCAAAAGGGGAGATTTGTAAGGACAAAATTTCCAATTGAGTCCGTTGTATAGTTTTGACTTATTCCTGGAACAAAACACGTTTGAGTCATAGTGAGATTTTTATTGTCACGATCCCACACACAGACTATGACGTGTTGAAGTACGAAGACGTTGCGAGAAAGCTATAAGGTATTATGTATGACGAATGTTTAATTGGTGCAAGTTTATTCGTCTTCAAGTTCAATTGCATTCCGAGATCACTCAGGTATGAATGCGTAATTTTAATGGGACTCGAAATTTATTTTAAAATGTTTAAGGATGTTATTTTATTAAGGAATTTTTTTTTTAAATGTTTTTATAGTGTTTGAATTGGTTTACACTTCGTTTTATTCTGATAAGGACGGATTAGAGTTGGATTTAAGTTAAACTCTCTTTTCAGAGTTGGTTTAAATTTAAACTCTATCGCGCGCCTCGCTCAAATGACATGACACGTCATTCGAGCGAGATAGAACTGTCGTTCGAATGGCATGCACATCTCATTCGAGCGACATGTCATTTCGCTTGAACGAGTTTTCGCCTTTAGAAAGTTATATAAGGCGTGTTTCCTTCAGAATTTCGTAAGTGTGCAGTCTAAAAAATAGTTTTCATAACAGTACGTTTCTACACAAGTGTTCTCTAAGGTTTTTAAGTATAAACACATCCTTAGAGTTTACAAGATCCGAGTTTTCATTACTATATGCAATAGTGATCTTGTTAGCACCAAGAAGGTTTTGTTCTACATTGAATATTATTTGTTTTTCATAGAAGAAGCGAAGGAGTTCGTGTTCCAATTCCATAGACGTTACAATCGATATCGGTGGACACCGAGACATGCGTGGACGCGTGTGTTTTGGATAGGTATCGTGGAAAAAGGACTTTATGCGTTGGCACTATGAGAGGAGTGGTTAACGATCAGAAGACCGTCAAGTCTCGTGAGGATCGAGTCGTTGAGTAAGATTTGTGTCAGTTCATTGTAAATCCACATTCATAGTGATTGTCTGGCTTGGGTCGTCCGAGGTTTTTTTTCGTTGTGGTTCCCTCCTACATTCGGCGTTGTGAATATTCTTTACTGTATTTTACTTTCTTTAATCACTAGATGGATGTTTAGGATTAATCAAGATAAATTTTGGTTAAGTTAAAATTGTTCACAACTTGGTGCGAATTAAAATTGGAAAAAATATTTTTTCACAAAAAGAGAAATTATTTTTTGTCATTCTTAAAAAACACTTTTCGCATAAGAAATAAAAAGGGACTCACAACAAGACTACAAATGCAAAATAACATCTTACACTAACAGTAAGATTTTTCCCACCTCTAATGGCTTTAATGGTGGTGAAAATGTTAGTCTAGGAAGAGCAATTCCCACCTTCAAAGGTGGCTTCAAGGGATTACCAAATGCATCCTCCAAAAGCTCCAAAATTTTCTTATTGCAAGCAAAACCCCTTCAAAACTCACTTCAACTCCACGAAAACCCACCTTCATCTTCTCCAAAAGATCCCCCAAATACTCCTCCAAAATCCGTAGCTCTTCTTTGTCAATGGTGAAATGGGTATTTTGGGTTTGGATATAGTGGAACATTACATAAATGGTGGTGGAATGGTGGTTTGGTGGTGGATGGAGGTGGACGACCACTCACCTCTCTCTCTCACTCTCTCTCATTCTTCAATTTTCTTCTAACAACAAATAACTCAAATACACCAAACAACCCTTAATAAAAAACCCTCCTTGAGGCTAAAAACCTCGTTTTGACCCTTCTGAGTTGATCTGAGCTTGACAGTTCATAGATCCAATGCCCCAATTTGTGACAGCTCACAAGGGCAACTGAGATTAAAAATCTCGACCAACGTAATTCGAACGCCTTCTACTATGTCGTTCCTTCCCTGGATTGTGCGACCTGCTACTGTAAGTCAGTAGCACATCGTTAGAAGCCTGTATCTCGTGACCTACACCTCGTTACTAACGATAGCCAATTGTCATTCAAACAACCTCCCAATGTCGTTTGAACCCTTTTTCATCATTTTATTTTTCTCCAATTCTTATCCATAATTATTCCTTAATTATAATTAATTCCTCCTCATTTACAATCCATATGAAATTTTAATTCAATTACTGGAGCGGGATATTACACCCTGCATGGGCTAACTCCTCCAGATGATCTTTGAGGGGCTTGCAATCTTTCGTCTTGTGTTCGTTCTCCTTGTAAAAAGCACCCCAAAGCATGTTGTTCCTGTTGGTCGGATCTCCTCCCATCTTCTTCGGCCACTTTAGGATCTTATGGTCCTTGATCTTCCCCAGAATCTTGTAAATTATCTCTTTAAAACTCGTGTTGATGGCTTAAGAAACATTGGAAGAATCCGCTTTGCCCCCATTCTTGGCTCTGTTTTGCTTTATGTTTCCCCTCATAGGCGAATTCTCCTTGTCGTTTCCTTTTATCGCCTCAGCGTAACTAGTCTCTGTTTGGCTGACATTGACCACATCCTCCACTTTAGCATACTTTTCAATACGCAACATGAGGTTGTCAATAGTGTACGCTTCCTTCTTAGTAAGAGACTGATGCAGCATAGAAATAAGGGTAAATCCGATCTTGAAAGATGCTACAGAAACCTGCTCCAAGAAATTTTCCACCTCGTTGAAAGTCTACCAATAATTCTTAGCATACTCGCGTAAGTGCCTTTTTCTTCATCATGAGAAGAGAATCCATCATCTTCGGATATGAGCTGTTGGTTATGAAGCGACTGGTGAAAGGCCTCAGCGAGGGCCTTGAAGCTCTTAACCGACCTATGAGGGAGCTTCTCAAACCACTGTATTACCCCGCACTTTTAAAGGTATTTTAAAGGTAATTAAATTACACTGTGGATTTAATTTGGTAATTTAAGGAATTATTATGAATAGTAATTCTGGGATTAATGAGTGAAATTAAATAAATTCAATATTATAAAGTGAATAGTAAATATTAGTTTTCGAGTGACGATTAATATTTACGTGGATTATATTTCGAGATTAAGTATATGAGTAGATTATTTATATTACATGTCGCAGTTGGGTAAACCGACAAAGGAAAATATTTTTAATTGAAAAATACGCGTATTGAACGTGTTGGGTCAAAATAGTGAATTTTAGTTAACTGACTCGGATGAGATTTCGACTGCGCCATTGGGTTCGGAATGGGCGAGATAGTCAAAATAGAGTACCCGGGGGTAGTATTTGGGTTCCGGACATTTTTGGACTAGTAGGGACTCGTAAATGAGTACACGAGTCATTTAACAATTGGGTATATACCCAATTTCGGATTTAAAGAGGTGGCAACCCTCATTTCCCCCAAATATCAGCCCTAAGAGAGAGAGAGAGAGAGAGAGAGAGAGAGAGAGAGAAGAGATAAAGAAGAGAAGAACGAAGAAGAAAGAAAAGAGAAGAAAAGAAGAGATTTCCGGCCAAAATTCGCGGGATTCGACTCGTGGTCGTCGGATTTAATCCACGAGGCAAGTGTTTAACTTGCTTTATGATTTAGTGTGTTAATTTCTCATATTGTAGTTGGTATAAAACTAAAGATTTTTGGGTTGAAATTTCGTGGATCAAACGGGTTTTTGGAAGATTAAAACGGATATAACTCGATTAATACCCAATTTGAGAAACTTGGAATTTATTGAAATTAATTTTTGAATATGGGTTCTAGGATGATGATAACCCTTTCTATATGTGTATTTATGGTTGTTTGAGGTTGGTTGATGATGAGAGAGGATATAAAAAGCTTGGAGGTGTTTTAATGGAGGTTTGGATTTTTGGAGAAGAAGTGAATAGTGATCAGCCTCACTTCCGGACTATTTCGGACAGAAAGACAGCTGATTCAGCTCTCGGTCAAAGCACGAAAGTTGTAGATCTTTTTGATACGGTCGTGTGACCGCCAACCGCGTATTTTTCTGATTTTTCTTCGAATTGTTATTATTTTTATAAGATGGAAGTTCCGGGGTGAAATCACCAACTCGAAAATTCACTCAGAAATTGGAAAACTAAAAGGCTAAAATTATTTGGAGATAAATATTTGGGGTTCCTAAAAATAGTGTGGGGACTTCTAAATATTTTTTTTAGTAAGGCGTGTATTTTGGATTAGTTGAAAGTAAAATCCAAGATTTACCCAAATATGGGTGTTCGTGAGGAATAATACTTAAAGAGCTATTTAGGTGTGATTTGAATATTAAATAAGGGAATACGTATTGGGGTATTTTAATTGTGTGATGGCTTATATTATTGTGAATGAGAATATTCGAGGCTATTGTCTATCGCTAAAAGAGTGTGGAAATTATAGCCATAAAGATTGAGAAGAGGTATAAATAATATATATCGATGTTGCTGATATAATCATTGTGCGGTGAGAAAAGCTCAGAAAATAAAATATTCGGGACTGGTAAAATTGATAAATGCGTAGGATATCCAAAATATAAATATACTATGTATGGGATGTATTATATGGGCTATGAGTATGCCCTTATATTATATATGTGTAAAAATCATGCCCGCACTACTTGCTATCACGGAGGTTACCGCGCCGGGACAGTCTTATCTCGATGGGACCTTTATGGGGGATATTGACTTGTACCCTAGAACATAGGACTCATTGGTACAAGCTATCTGATTTATAGTCATACGGTCCTAAGAGATGTGAGGGTATGTGCTGATCTCTTACTGACTTGGAACTATGTTTCGCCTCCATTTGTATGTGTTTTGTGTTAATACAATTCGAGAGTGATTCCGAACTAGTATTTCCCTTAGTTTGTGTGATACAGGAACTTGATAGCAGAGTATGTCAGCACCATAGATCTTATGTGGGGTGCCGTTAGTATATATATTATATGTGTGACTAATATATATATACATATATTTATATGGGAACTTTCTACTGTGTGTATAAGTAGATAAGCAAGGAATAAATGCTTCAACTTATTACAAGTGTTTGGGAACTTTATAACGGTACAAGGGGTTTCTTAACCAGGATGCAATTGTGCTATATATTGATATATAAATTAATGTGTACGCATAAAGAAAATAATGTGTGTATACCAAAATCTTGTTTGGTGTCCTATATGGATAACTAATATACTTGTTGCGAATAGTATATTGTATATATATGAGTTGAGATATCATATAACCTAACCCTATATAAAAAGTAGAAGAATGAATAAAGTGATATATTACTTCCGGTAAATGAATATCCGAATTTATATGAATATGAATCTTATGTTCTAGTGAGAACTATTAATAAATACGGGATGGTATAAATATGGTATGTACTGAAGGCTTAATGGATCCCGATGATCAACATTGTCACGTAGTAGTGTATCGGAGGGGAGGGCCCTTGTTTGGATTTCGCTTCGCGAGACACCCCACGTACGAACGTAACGAAATGTTGGGAATGGGGAGAAGTTTAGTCCTTAGTACTCGAATTGATGAGGATTATTAGAAGATGGGTAATTACATTAGTTAGGCAGGGTATCTTAACTAGGTTATTTAAAAAGGTATGCAATAGTTGTGCACTATTAGAAGAGGGGTGAGATGTAATTTAAGTGAGAGCGATACCAGTTTAAATATGAGAAATAACATATTTTTAAAATATGGATTTAAGCACTTGCTAAAATGTTTTCAAAACTCGGGCTCTGACCCATTTCTTTATTTTTTCCTCTTACTATATCTATATATATATATATATATATATAGGTGTCCAGACACAGGACGCCTGGATGATGATTCTTTGTTGCTGCAGCTGTGGATGCAAGCAGGTTTATATTAGACGCTTTTATCATTGACATCTAGATAGGAGGTATTATAGCAACATTCGGGCTTATGGCCCAACTGTACTCATTTATTCTTTTATCGCCTTTTAGTGCGGCATTAGATTTGGTTGTATTATTGTAACGAGTGTTCGGTTATTTTATTTTATTTAATTTCAGTTGCTGCATATAAACTATTGTAATTATTTTTTTTGAATGGTTTGGTTAAAAAGATTAGTTAATTAAAAATTTGACGCCAGCCTAATAGGATATTAGTAATAAAATTATTTTTCGACAGTGATGATAAGAATGAACCATATGAGACTCCTGTTTTAATTTGATATAGGAGTGATCGCTCGGAATTTTATTAGGTGGGGTGTCACAACCACTTCTGGGCGACATCTCCTAGGCTGGAGGGAAATATGAGACATATAAGAGCGTCATTGTGATTCCATAGAGTCATTATTAACCTATACTGGCGAACACGATCTATGGGGTCTGTCTTTCCATGATAAATCTTGAACCTTAGGGCTGTAAACTTCTTCGGGAGTTCCTCCTCCCCAATGTCCCTTGAGAAAGGGGACTTCATCTGTGTGATAAGAGCCCTTCTCACTAACTCTTTTGTATATCTGGCTCCTCGGTGTGCTGGGTGTCGGTCCATCTCTCTTCACACCAAACTTCGTATATCACTCCTGTGGCACTTTTCATCCCGGTTTCGTCTCACCAAGTGACTCCCACGCTCTGAACGGTCCTGGTCATGCCCAGTGCTCCTTCCTCGACTGCGAGTTTTGCTCGCCTAAGGGATAGGAGTCCGATCACTGCGCTTTCGGTTCTCCTGACAGATTTCTTTCTCCATCATCTCCAATCGTCGTTTGAGGCATTCATTCTCCTCCATTTGGAGGCGAGTTGCCTTTTCTTGCTATTGGAGTCGTGCTTCATATGCGTCAACTAGCCATGAGATCTGTATTAATCTTGGTTTCTCATTACTTTGCTCAGTGAGTGAAGAGTGTGTGTGCTCGCGTTCAAATGATCAAGTTATATATAAAACCCTTTTAACACAAACAAACCCTAAACATGCAGCAGTATGTGATTGAATAAATTGATAATCTACGCAAGAACATTCAAACACATGCAATTAAGGAAAAATCCCCCTCAGGGGCAAAACCATTTATTTTCACTATAATTTGTAAGAAAACGGCTTACAATCGGATTACAATGAAAATACAAGTTGACTAAGAATTACCCTCGGGTATCGGATTCTGTAGTCGTGGCTGGAATTATCCCTTTCCAGTAGGGCTGCAATGAAGAAGAAGAAGAACGGTCTCCTCCACAAGGGTTGAACAAACCAAAGTTGTGTTCTTGGGTTGCAAAAGGATTCACAAAGGTTTGTCAATGATGTGTGAATCAAAACATGAGTCTTGGGACTCAAGAATATGAAGACTAGATGTATTTGGACTCTCAAATTCGTCTCCTAAAGTCTTGCAAAACAACTCTCCCGGAGTTGGTATTTATAGGGAAAACCATGAAGAGACCCACGATTTTAAACTGCTGAAATTCTATCCAGCGTACAGGTACACCGAACCGGTTCGGTTACCCCTGCGAACCGGTTCGCCCCCCGAACCGGTTTGGGTCTGGGTTCGGGAAAGTGTGCTGGAAAAAGGCTTTAAACACTTAGAAAAATTTCCAGACTTTTTAATGAACATATCTCCATTTTCAACGGGCCATAACTTGTTCACCGTAGCTCGGATTGAGGTGCCGTTTCTTCCAGTATCTTTGTTGCGGCAAGATCTTCAATTTTCCAGTTGACCGGTCCTCCAGACGATGGCTGTAAATTTACCAATTTGCCCTTGAACATCCCTATCATGCCTTGTTTCACTGTTTTGACTTCTCTTGCGTTCCACTTGCATTACGAGCCTACAATCAAGGAACGTGAAGTCGTTGATGCAGATGAGGGACACATTAGTGGAGATAATGCATGCTTGATTCCCGGAATTGGGATAGAGGCCGTCATGTGAGATCGTGAGGTGACGTGCCAAATGTAGCGGCGTACGACATAATTAAATGAAACATTTCGGACATGAGAAAAATGTCCTTACAGTGAGCTGCTCCTCGGGGAGAAATATTGGAATCCCATCTTAGCGAACTTCATCCCTGATCCTGAGTGGAGATAGGTCAGCTCGCATGTCGCCAGGCTAGGGTGCAGTGTTTGGGTAGTGAGACATTCGTGATCATTCTTTTTCTTAGGTTGCTTTCGTGGAAAAAAAGATCGATTCCCACAAACGACGCCAATTGTGAGTACAAGAAATCACAATAAAATATTTCCAAAAAGCAATGAATAAAGAGAATATAATAAATGCTCACAATACAAAGATTTACGTAGTTTGACAACTGCCTACGTCCACAGAGAGGGTTCTCAGTTTATATTAATTTCTCAAAGGGTTCGAAATTACATCCCTTTTGACCCTAGAGTGAGGGTTGTATTTATTAGGGGTGGACAAAAAAAAGACCGACCCGATTGGACTGGACCGGACCCACTTTTATAGGCTTTTTTAAAAATCGGTCCTAATTCGGTCCTAAATTAAGAGACCCGAAATATTCGATTCGGTCTAAAATATCCGTGTAAATTCGATCTTGAGACCGGACCGGATCGTTTAATTTAATATTATATAATATATATTAATTTTATATAAATATATCATATATTAAATAAGTAAACCCTAAACCTAAAGACACAACACTCATTTACACTTTCATTCAAAAAACACAGCCGCACGACACCTTCGGTATATCTCTCTTCTCTTCCTCTATCTCTCTCAACTCTCCCGTCAATCACGACACCTTCTCTTCCTCGATCATGATCTTGCGCCGCTGCCGACACCTTCTCTTCCTCGATCACGATCTTGCGTCGTTGCCTTCACCATGAACACACGATCTGGTGCTATGAACACCAAATACAGTAGCCCAAAACAAGTGGAGGAGATGGCCGACACAGTTGATCCGGCTAACCTCGCCTCCACAGCAGTTATTTCGATGCACACCTCCACAGCAGCTATTCCGGTTATATACTGATTTTGGATATATTCTGATTTTGATTTTGGTTCTATGGTTATATTCTGGTTTGATTTTGATTTTGGTTATATTCTAGTTGAGTGAACCTAATCGAACTAACCTCCAGTTATATTCTGATTTGATTTTTATTTTGGTTATATTCTGATTTGATTTTGTTCCTTTTGTTTATGGTTTGTATTTGTTTATGGTTTGACTAGATCAAACCCTAAAATTTTGGTTACATAGAGTTTTTGTCACAGATCCATATCCATTGACTATTAACCCGTTTTTCTTTTTTCATTAATCTTTTTACATACAGAAGTTATCGTTTGTTTTTCTTTTTACATACAGAAGTTATGGTTTGTTTATGATCAGAAATTAATGATCAGATCCATTTTATCTCCTCGATTTCTATATTCAAGCTTCAGGTGTAAGGAAAAATTAGTAGGGAAAGTTATAACACACTGATCCACCAGAAAATGTTTATCTATGCAAGTATTGTGAATGGATACTATTACAGTAGAAGTCGAGCATCATAGGAGAAAATAAAACATACAAACCCCATTTTCAGAATAATGGTTTTTATAAATTAATTTAAGTATATATTACTCATATTGGAGAGGTAAAAAAAATTGGAATACACTTTCAACAATTTCATTAAGATGGGATATGAGAGCATGCTGGGTATTACAGTACCCACCCAAAACATGAAGTACTGGAATTATTTTCTTTTTACACAACTATATACAGAAGTTATGGTTTTTTATGGTTTGTTTTTCTTTTTACATACAGAAGTTATACATAATATGTTAATATAAATTTATACTTTTTTCATATGTAGATGGATGGAGTGAGTGAAGATCCGGCGAATGCTACTTTACATGGATCGCCAGCGTCGCCAAGAACTCATCCCGTGCAACAGAAACGAAAAAATGCATCTACGGTATGGGATCACTTCCATAGAAATAATGATGTCAAAAAGCCTAGAGATATTTGTAATTATTGTGGCATTTCTTATGCGTGCGACTCTAAAAAGAATGGGACTAAAAATATGAAACAACACACTCCTTCTTGTAGAGAGTTACCCGCTAATAAGAGATTAGTAGAGGAAAATGGGCAAAAAAAGTTGTCATTTATGTTAAAAAAAGAACCAAACGGAAATGAGCCAAGTTCAAATTTATTGGCTATCTCTTTTAATGCGGAAGTTTGTCGTCAAGGGATGGCCGAAATGCTTATAATTGACGAGCTACCGTATAAATTTGTGGAGAATGAGGGGTTTAGGAGGTTTATGGCTCTCGCACAACCAAAATTGCATATTCCTAGTCGTCGAACAATTGCACGAGATTGCCTAAACATATATGTGGATTTAAAGAAAAGGTTAAAAAAAGATTTAAAAGGTCAAAAGATTTGTCTTACCACCGATACATGGACTTCCATTCAAAATGTAAATTACATGTGTCTCACCGCACATTATATTGATAAAGAATGGAACTACACAAAAAGATTTTGAACTTTTATCAAGTCAAAACTCATAAGGGTGAGGAATTAGGACAAGTTGTTGAGGATTGTTTGTGTGATTGGGGGATAGATAGTATTTTCACTCTCACGGTTGATAATGTTAGTTCCAATAATGGTACCATTAGTTATTTGAAAAGAATGACAAAATATTGGAATGGTGCCATTTTGGACCATGAGTATTTATACATGAGATGTTGCGCACACATTCTCAATCTTATTGTTGGAGATGGATTAAGGGACATGAATGAATCAATTGCAAAAGTGCGTAGGGACATAAAATATGTGAAGTCGTCACCTTCTAGGTTGGTAAAGTTTAAAAATTGTTGTGAGAAGCAAAAGATAGAATCAAATGGTTTGTTATGTCTTGATGTTCCAACGAGATGGAACTCCACATTTATGATGTTAGAGGCGGCCATTAAATTTGAGAAAGCATTTAAAAGGATGGAGGAAGATGACAATGATTATTTGTCATACTTTGGTGTAGAAGAGGAAAATTATGGTGATGGTGATGAGAGGGGAAGAGGGTCGGTGTTTGGTAGAAATTTAGGACCTCCAAAATTCGAGGATTGGGAAAAAGCTAAGAGTTTTGTGAAGTTTCTTCGAATCTTTTATAATGCTACTCTAAAATTCTCGGGGTCATTATATGTTACATCCAATGCTTTTTTTCATGAACTTGTGATTATTGAAAGTAAGTTGGTGCATTTGAAAAATTATGGTGATGAATTTTTATCTTCAATGGCCGGGAAAATGATTGCCAAATTTGAAAAGTATTGGAATGTAGAGAAAATTAACTTCTTGTTGTTTATTGACATTGTCCTTGACCCACGTTACAAGTTAAAGTATGTTGAATTTTGGTTTAGTGAGTTGTATGGTTGTGTTAAATCAATGGAGTTGTCAAGAAGAGTTAAAGATACATTAATTCATTTGTTTGAGTGGTATGATGGTCATAAATCATCTAATGCGTCTTCAAACAATATGAATAAACCAATTAATGTGGTTGGGGTTGATGAGGATGAGGATGGTCGTGCATTTTTAACATCTCAATTTAAAAGGCATTTAGAGTCGGAGGATAATTTAGGTGCAAAATCGGAGGTGGAAAAGTATTTATTGGAAACTTGTGAAGTGGAAAATGATAACTTTAATATTCTTGGTTGGTGGAAAAATAATCAAGGCAAGTATCAAGTGCTATCTCGTATGGCACGAGATGTATTAGCTATTCCCGTGTCTATCATTGCCTCCGAATTCGCTTTTAGTACGGGTGGTCGTGTGATTGATCCTTTTCGTAGCTCTCTACCTCCTACAACGATGGAGGCACTTGTTAGTGCACAAAATTGGCTCAAATCTTCAACAAAACCTATCAACATTCAAGATGCCATGGATGAAATTCAAGAAATGGAGAAACTTGATTCAGGTAGTAGTTAATTTTAAATTTTAATGTATATTTTTCGTAATTTAAATGTAAAACTTTTGTTATTGAATTTTTATTTGACATAATCTTTGTTTTGTATTTTTGTAGAAATATTGGGAGAGAGATTCAAGACCTCAATTTCAACTATTGTGGTGGATTGATGCACCTTTTGGAGCAGGTGGAGGAGACTCGAGGACTTTATTTTAGCTTACTTTTGAAGTTATTTTATTTTTATTCTAGACTATGGGACTCGTAATATTTTCTTATGGTGGACATGTAATATTTTCTTATGGTGCTTGCTTGGACATGTGATATTTTCTTATGGTGGACATGTATTACTTTTGAAGCTATTTTAATGTTTGCATATTATTGGGCAAAACAACATTTTATTCTACTAAAATTAGGCAAAACAAGACTGTACATTTGAAGGAAAAAACAGCACCTTAAATGGTGCAAAACAACACCTTAGATGGTGCAAAACAGCACCTTTGAAGTGTCAAAACAACACCTTATATGGTGCAAAATAGCACTATTTCAATGGCAAAACAGCACCTAAAAGGTGCAAAACAGCACCTAAAAAGTTCAAAACAACCTTTAATTACTACAAACAGCAAAAAATTAACAGGTTTTTATTGAAAAAAAAAAGTAAATAAATGTAAAAAGTGGACCGATTATTAACCGAACCGGACCGAAAATAGCGTAGACCGATTAAATCGGTCCAAATTCGGTCTTCTCAAATATAGGACCCAATAATTCGGTCCGGCATCTAAAATGACCAAAAATCGGACCGGACCGCGCCCACCCCTAGTATTTATAGCGATGTATAGTAGTTGAGTCATACAAGAAAGTTTCCTAGCTTGTTATTGGCTCGTGTGGTGAATCCTGATTATCTCATCCGAGATTATAGGTAATCAACTAAGCCTATCAATATTTAAATGATAAGTGCATTAATTATCCACGTGATAAGTGTGGATACCCGGAATTTAGTGCTATAAGCCTGGACCAGTAGCCCAGCCCAAGCAGCCCAAAGTCCAGGCCCCTCACCTTTTGTATGGATCCGATTTCCCCACGATCCCATGAAGGGAAGTTATAGGGGAGCACGATCCCATAAAGGGAAGTTATAGGGAAGATGGCTAATATGGAGGAATCCACCATCTCCATTAACTAACTGACACATATATAAATTAAACCCTAGGTCCGGGGCAAAGGACAAGTTGTATTCTCTGTACTTATTCTTCAGAATATAGAGAAATAATACTGACTGCACCACCGTGGACGTAGGCACATCTTTGTTGAACCACGTACACCTGTTGTTATGTGATTGGTGTTTTATTTGTTCTTTCTTGGTCATTACCTCTTTCATATTTAATTGTGTATCACAATAATTGTCACCACAATTGGCGCCGTCTGTGGGAAGCATTCATCTTTCCCCGAGAAGAGCCCATGCCAAGAAAAGAATCTAAGATGTCTGGTCACAGCAGCAACGCTCCTCAAGCAGGAGATATTCAAGAGCCACCTGCTCCTCGCAGGATTAGGTCTGAGGTTCGACGTTCAGATCGTGAGGCTCGCTTGGAAAGGCCATCCTCAGAAGAAAGTCAAGGACTAGCAAGGTCCACGCAGATATCCAGATTGATTGATGCATACGAGGCAAGGCTCCACGAGCAGAGGGAGTCTTCGCGCAGATACGAGGCTGATAATGCTCGCTTGAAAAGCAGACTGGAAAGACTGGAGAAGGAACTACGTCCCGATACCAGGAGACGCCTCTATCGCACTCCTAGCCCTCAGGCGAGCAAATCTCGCAGCCGAGGAAGGAGCCCTAGGCGGGAATATCAAAGGGTTGAAGGTGGCAACTCAGACGACGACCTCCGCGAGCAACTAAGAAGAGCTCGCTGCTATCAGAGCCCTGCTCGCAGCGACGAAAACATACGGAACCTGGTCCGCAGAGAAATGGACCAACATCCAGCTCACCGCAGCACCAGGTCGACCAGAGAACTCGCCAGGAGAGCTCTCAAGACCCAGATGAAGTCACCCTTCACGAAGGAAATTGAAGAGGAAGAGGCTCCCAAGAAATTTTCCATTCCAAGGTTCAGGATTTACGACGGGAAGACTGATCCCATTGATCATGTCAGGCAGTACCGGCAGGCCATGACCCTCTGGAATCACCAGGATGCACTGATGTGCCATATTTTCCCCTCGAGCCTCCATGACGTGGCTCAGAAATGGTTCAAAAAACTCCCTCACCGATCCATCAGAAATTTCAAATCCCTGGCCGAGCTCTTTACGGCCCGGTTCATCACCAGCAGCTCCCATCCCAAAAGGATGGATGCTCTATTAACCATGAAGAAAACGCCTCAAGAAACACTCTGAGACTATGCGAAGAGGTACTGGGAGTTATTCAACGAGATTGAGGATTGCACAGAAGAGGTGGCAGTGGCTTCCTTCAAAATCGGATTACCTAGCTCTTTCCTCCTTTACCAGTCCTTAACGAAGAAGGAAGTTATGACCATTGACGACCTGATGGCCCGAATTGAGAAATACGCAAAGGTGGAAGACATCACCCGCCTTAATGTAGGAGAGAACGGTCGAGCCAAGCTCACTACCAAGGGAAGTGAGAAAGTTGAAAACCAGAAGAAAGGAGGAAAGAGTGGGAGCAAGAATGGCTCCAAAAGCGGAGGGAACCTTGACGTAACAAAATCGTTCCAGGCGGTCAACACCGTCTTCAAAGAGCCGATTTACAAAATTCTCGCGAAGATCAAGGATGAGTCGTTCATCAAATGGCCCCGGAAAATGGGAGGAGATACCTCAAAAAGAAACAATGCATTAAGATGCACTTTCCACAAAGAGGGAGGGCATAAGACCGAGCACTGCAAGGCTCTTAAGTCCCACCTCGAGGAGTTGGCCCAGTCCGGACATTTGAATGACTTTGTGGAAAAGAAGGTAGAGAAAGTGGCTGCCCACAAAGAGGCGAAACCCGACAACGTATTAGAAGATGACGCCGGACACGAATTCGCAGTAATCCACGGAGTATCTGACGTCAAGCAAATTCAAGGTAACTCAGCTCGAATGGAGGTAAAGAAACTGACAGCGGTAATGCAAGCTTTTCAGATTGACCCAGCAAAATCACAGTCAGGAAAACGTCGGCGAGCAGAGGACATCAACTACAACAAGCATATTGTCTTCACGGATGAAGATCTTGTGGGAGTAAGGACCCCACATCATGATGCCTTAGTCATTACACTCAGGATAGCCAACTTTGACATCGACAGGTTGCTCGTCAATCAAGGAAGCTCATCCGAAGTAATGTACATCGACCTGTTCCGGAAATTGAAGTTGAACATCGCCGACCTAAAGGGAACCACTGTCCCTCTGGTCGGCTTCGCTGGAAAAATGACCATGCCTCTGGGCAAAATAGTACTGCCAGTGCGCGCTGGAAATATTTCCAAGATGATCGAATTCTTGGTGGTCGACATCGATTCACCGTATCAGGCCATCCTCGGCAGGGGATGGCTTCATGCAATGAAGGCAGTCTCCTCGACCTACCACCAGAAACTCAAATATGTCACCGAGCGGGGAGTAATGGAGATACATGGCGATCAGGCGATGGCAAGGAAGTGCTTCATAGCGGCCATCCGACCAAAGCCAGAGAAAAAAGCCGTTCAACCCAGCGAGAAAGTGGAGGAAGGTGCAATTCCTTCCAAATAGCAATTAAAATATGGAAGGCCTGGAGTGGAAGAGACCAGGCTCCTCCCCTCCGAGCGTGTCGTCGAGGACCTGGTAGAAGTGACGGCTAAAGAAGGCGACAACAGCAGAGTCTTCCTGATCGGAGCGTCACTCATCGACCAAGAGCAAAAGGATTTGTCAACCTTACTCAGAAGCAACATAGCTGTTTTCGCTTGGGAACCCTATGAGCTGCCAGCAATCGATCCCAATATGGTTTGCCATCAGTTGCAGGTCGATCCCACATTCAAGCCGATAGCGCAGAAGGCACGGCGAACTGCTCCCGAGAAAGCCAGAGCAATAGAAAAAGAAGTCGAAAAACTGTTGGATGCAGGATCCATACGGGAAGTGCAATTCCCCAAATGGTTATCCAACCCAATAGTAGTTCCGAAAAGCAACGGGAAGTGGAGAGTTTGCATAGACTTCACTGACCTCAACAAAGCCTGCCCCAAGGATACCTTCCCTCTTCCGAAAATAGACCAACTAGTAGACGCCACCGCAGCTCACGAACGAATGAGTTTCCTGGACGCGTACTCAGGATATCACCAGATTCCCCTGTATGCCCCAGATCAGGACAAAACGGCGTTAATCACGACGGTTGGTTTATACTGTTACAAGGTCATGCCTTTTGGGCTCAAAAATGCAGGGGCAACCTATCAGCGGCTAGTTACTAAAATATTCAAGAATCAAATGGGAGACACAATGGAGGTCTACATCGAAGACATGCTCGTCAAGAGCAAGGAGAAGAAGAATCACCTCTCGGACCTGTCAAGTACCTTCGAAATCCTCAGGAAGCACCGAATAAAACTCAATGCGAGCAAGTGTTCCTTCGGTGTCCAGTCAGGAAAGTTTCTTGGGTATTTGGTCAGCAAGCGAGGCATAGAGGCTAATCCGGACCAGATTGATGCAATCAACAGAGTGCAACCTCCTCGCACAGTCCGAGATGTACAGAATCTCACTGGAATAATCGCTGCTCTAAATCGTTTCATTTCTAAATCCTCCGAGAGATGCAAGCCTTTCTTCCAACTCTTAAAAGGCAGCAAAACAGTAGAATGGACCCCAGATTGCTCGCGAGCATTAGACGAGCTCAAGTCCTACCTAAGCTCTCCACCATTGCTTGTCATACCACAGCAAATGGACTCTTTGTACCTCTACCTCTCTGTATCCAGTCATACTGCCAGCTCAGCGCTAATGTGTGAAGTTACAGGAATCCAACATCCAGTCTATTACGCGAGCAAAACTTTATTAGATGCCGAGCAGCGCTACCTACCATTGGAAAAGCTCGCATTCGCCCTAGTAATGGCCTCGAGGAAACTGAAGCATTACTTCGAAGCTCATACGATCATCGTCCTTACATCACACCCCCTCAAGGTTGTCCTAAGGAAGGCGGATTTGTCGGGCAGACTGTCTAAATGGTCAGTCGAGCTCGGTCGATTTTACATCCAATTTCAACCAAGGACAGCTATCAAGGGTCAAATCCTTGTTGATTTCATAGCTGAATTCACAGGCGAAGAACCCTTCGACCAGCCTAAGCCAAATGAACAAAACAACCAAGCTACAGTGGAAAGCTGGAAACTATTCGTTGATGGAGCCTCCAACTCAAAGGGGGCAGGGGTAGGAATTGTTCTCATCACTCCAGAAAATACAGTCCTTGAGCAAGGAATCAGGCTGGGATTTGCAGCCTCCAACAACGAAGCAGAATACGAAGCCCTAATAGCAGGTCTCCAAAAGGCGCAAACTCTGGGAGCAAAGCATTTGCAGGTATTCGGTGATTCGCAACTAGTTTCCAATCAGATAAGTGGAGACTATAACGCGAAGGATGAGAAAATGACAGCCTACCTCTCCTTGGTAAAAAACTTAATGACGAGCTTTGAAGAGATCAACATCCAACAGTTTCTCCGGGGGCAAAACAGCCACGCTGATGCCTTAGCAGCCCTGAGCTCGGCAGTTGATTCTAGCCTTAAAAGGGTCATCCCTATCGATTTCCTCAGTTGCCCAAGCATTTACCCCAACTGCGAGCTGACAAAAGCAAAACCAATACTTCAATTGGAATCAGCCCCCAGCTGGATGGATCCCTTGAAGGACTATTTAAAGAACGGAACGCTTCCAGAGGACAAGAGAACTGCCCACCAGATAAGAGTCAAAGCTGCTCGCTTTCACTTATCCACAGGAGGCGACTTGTATAAAAGATCTTTCTCCGGCCCCTACCTTAGATGCGTCCACCCAGGCGATGTCAAGGCAGTGCTTCACGAGCTTCACGAAGGAATCTGTGGAAGTCATGTCGGAGGAAGGTCTCTAGCCTTCCGAGCAATGAAGGAAGGTTATTGGTGGCCATACATGCAAAAGGACTCCGCTGTATATGTCCGCAAATGCCTAAAATGCCAACTTCACGCTCCCATGGTCCACCAGCCCGCCAGGGAATTAAAATCCCTGACCAGTCCCTGGCCCTTCGCCCAGTGGGGATAGACATCGTGGGACCACTGCCCACCGCTGCCGGCAATCGCAAATACCTGTTGATTGCACCTGATTACTTTACCAAGTGGATCGAGGCAGAACCACTGGCGAACATCCGAGATGCTGACATGATAAGGTTCGTATGGAGAAATATAATCACTCGATTCGGAATCCCCAGAACCATCATCACTGACAATGGAACACAGTTCGAGAGTGGCCCTTTCCAGGACTTCTACAACGAACACGGGATCAGGCACCACTTCAGCTCGGTGGCCTACCCTCAAAGCAACGGACAAGCTGAAGCCTCCAACAAAACAGTGATCGCTGGATTGAAGAAGCGGTTAGAACGAGCCAAAGGCGCATGGGCAACCGAACTACCGCATATCCTATGGGCATACAGAACGACCCCTAGGCGAGCAACAGGAGAAACACCATACTCACTAACATATGGTATGGAGGCGATCATCCCACTAGAAGCAGGATTGCCGACAATGAGATCCGATCTTGTCAAACAAGGCCAGAACGATGAGGCTTTGCTCGCTGAACTCGACCTGACCGACGAACGCAGGGAACTTGCCCTAGTGAAACTAGCGAGCTATCAGCAACAGCTCGCGAAGCACTACAGCAAAAGGGTCAATCCGAGGAAATTCAAAGTTGGGGACCACGTTCTAAGAAAGGTTCTGGGCAACACGGTGAAGCCATCAGACGGGAAACTGGGCCCAAACTGGGAAGGACCTTATAAGATAATTAGAGACGACCTACAAGGTGCCTATCATTTGGAAACGATGGAGGCCAGGGAGATACCACGAGCATGGAACGCGGCTAATCTCAAGAAATTCTATTTTTAGGAACTTTATTATTAAATCTTTTATTGTATTCGTTATGTGACAGTTCATTTCTCATTTCACTAATGAAAATCTCTCAGTTAATCACTCTCTAATTAGTAACGGTCATATTTTATTACACATCCCTTCCAAATCACAGGCGTAATGGTCGACATAGCAGGGGAACACCCCTCCTCAGGTCATCATCATGAAGCACGACAGACCTCTTAGCATTGCCCCTGGCAATATATGAAGCCCTACAGAGTATTCTTAGGCATGAAACCTACTTTGGTTGAACAAAATCCTGATCGGATGAAGACATCCAATACCAGGTGTGTCCTCGCCAATTGCCCCACTTAGGCCTAAGGGAGTGTGACGACACAACCTAAAAGGTAAAGTGAGGGCACAGTGGTATTCTTATACTGGACTGGGCGGACACTCACATGACAAAATAAAAAGGATTGTGAAGCAGCAAAAATATAAAAGGATTGGATGAACACGTTTAGTCGGCAAAATTGCCCAAAACTCAAACTTTTCATTAATCTTTTATATTTACAAGCAATGATAATACATGTTTAGTCGGCGAAGCTCGCCCAAAGCATTTACAATTATCAAAAAGAAAAGGAGTAACAAAATCTCAAGGAGGTGGAAGCCTCCGAGCAAGATAATCAGCAACTTTAGCTCTCCTTCCATCATCAGGAGCAGGGGCGAGCTCCTCCACAACCTCATTTGCGTCCAATTCCAATAGTTGCCGGGGAATAGCATCAATGGGGATCCATCGATCATCCCGCCTGAATGGATTGGGCATCAGAGTGGAGGAGGACATCTCGTGTCGATACCAACCTGCAGCTCTTTGAGGGCACTCAACCACCCTCTGATGAAGGAGAGCTCCTCGAACTCTGATAGTCTCGTCGGAGCATCCAGCCAGCCTTGATCGTAGCCATCGGACCACACTTGTCGAGGACCGTTCTTGAACAAATGCCGTAGTCGGGTGACGTCCCTCTGGAGCCCAGCAGCAGTCACATAAGCTCGTCGAACATCGCCACGCAGCTCCTCCATCTCCCTCTCACGCTGTTCCTCGACTTCCCTGTTCCTACCCCTGGCACTCCTACCAGCACGCGGGAGGGAAGGCCGAGCAGCTCGCGATGAAGAAGAGCCTTGTAGGACTGCCGAAACGATGCTCGGCGAATGCTCCTTAAGCCTTAGGACTTCCCTCCTCAAGTCTTCATTCTCCTGCTGCAGGAACTCCCCGACCTAGTTAATCTCGGTGGCCTCCAGCAACCTTTCTCTCAGTGCACTGACTTCTTCTTGCACTGAAGCACCGATTTCTTCCATCTCCTGGAGCCTGTCCTTCAACTTGGCCACTAGCTCGGACTGATCTTTATATTTTTGGTTCCTTGACTTAGGAAACCTGCAAAGTCTAGCAAAGGCCTGGCGAACTGCAGGGCTTGCATTAGGACCAAGAGTCCTACCCAGTTGGGAGGTAACAGGAATATAGTCATCCACATCAACCAACTACAGATAAAAGAAAGATAGAAGAGAGAAAGGGATCAGCGTAAATAAAAGGAAAATCTTCTCATTTCATTAATAAAGACAAAGTACATCGAGCAAAAAAACTTGGGAGATTACAAGAAAAAAGCGTAAAAGTAAATCCTAAGAACAGATTAACTAGCAACCTCAGATTGCCCTACGGTGTCTGGCTGCTTCCCCTTATCAGCTGCAGCAGAGCTATCCCCCTCAGCAGGAATGCTCTCAGTCGCCTAAACAGGGCGAACACCAGCAGGAACTGTATCCAAGGGAAGATCAGCACCCTCGATGGTTGGAGCAGGAGCTTCCTCGTCCACAGTTGGCTTGGGGCCCGGGTCGTGCTCGTCAAATAGGGGAGACTCAGCATCCACACCAGCAGCTAGAAGAGCTTTGTTCCAGCCCTTCTTGAAGTTCAGACGGCTGATGTAGCCAATCGGAACCTCAGCATCATCATAGGCAGCAGCCCACCCAGAGTTGTATGAGTCCTCCTTAATGGTGGCTGCCTGGGCTTTCTCCGCCTCCAGCTGCTCGGTCAGGACCCTGTGCTTCTCTGCGAGGTCCAGCTTGCTCGAGCACACTAGGTCATAAGCCTTCCTCAGCTCGCCCAGCTCCTTAACCGCGTTATCCCTCTCGCGGGCAGAATTGACGAGGGCCAGATCAGACGAAGCTCGAGCTGCATCAGCAGCCTTCAGATCAGCCTCCAGTTGAGAACCCCTGGCCTCCAGAGCAGACTTTTGCTGCTCCAACTCACCGTTCCTCTTCACCAGCTCGTCGCGAGAACGGTAGAGCACACCGAAGTCGGTCACAAACTGCAAAGAATAAAGAAGAAATCAGGAAGAGAAAACAATCAAGACTTGTTACAAAATTGAGGATGGGAAGGGAATCTTACCAAGGCCAGCCTCTGGCTAGCTTGCAGGGCCAGCTGATCGGACCCCAGCGCCCTCTGGCGATCCGCAGGAAGAACTTCTCTCTCAAGAAGCGCGGGAGCTAGCTGAGGAGAAATGGCCACCGAAGCCCCTTCGGGCAAGGCAGATACTGGGACCAAAGCTTGACCTGCCTTGGTCCTTGATTCCATTTTCCTCCTCTCCTCCTCCTTCTCTTTTTCCCTCCTCTTCCTCTCCTCTATTTTCTTCGTCTCCTACACCTTTTTTCTCTCCTCCTCCTCTCTCCTCTTCCTTCTTGCTCCTGAGAGGAAGGCCGAGAACTTGTAGCCACAACCCCAGATGCAGTCTTCTGCTTCTTTGACCTCTGTGCAAGGAGCACATGGTCATCACCATCATCATCATCTCTGATCAGGTTCTTCTTGGGAGGCATATCTTCACCAGAGCTGCTGAAAGTACTCGGCGATCCTCGGTCCTTAGAAGCCTCCTCAGAATCAGAAGAGCTGCTACTATCAGAGCTCCCTTCACGGAGATCACTTGCGGGCTCACTTTCAGAACTCCCCTCCTCCTCGTCCAACTGGATTAGCTCGGCAGTAGTCTCTTCGCAGGAAGCAAACTCTGGAACACTATCCACAGGCCGTGCTATAAAGCTAGAGCCTACGTTCTTATACTCTAACAAGAAAGCGGCAGATCTGGGATGCTTGCCGTCACCCAAAGGCCCTCTGATGTTCCAAGCCTTGACCAACTCAGAAATTCGGACCTCGTTAAGAGCAGGCTCCAAGTTCCGTGACCTCGCTGTAAAAGAAAACGCAAAGAGAGGTTAGAAAAGTCATAAATCAGTAGAGATTGAAACAATAGTATGATATCTACCTATATATTCTTCCCCATAAAAGGGAACAGTGAACCTCTCAGACCTCGACCCTTCAGATTGGGGGGAGAATTGTCAATTCCTAATTAACAAGAAAACCTTCCTGCCAGTAGTTCTTATGGGAATCAGGTAGATTTACTACCAATACCCTATCAAGGCTCCTAGCTTTAAGATACAGGACGCCCGAACTAGTTCGAGAGAAGGAGTAACAAAAGCAGACCTCGACAAGCCCCAACCTGGTGCCATACAATTGATTTATCCTATGCACGCCGTCCATTATTTTCCATACATTGGGCGAACATTGTGCAGGTACAATACTAAAGTAGCTAAAGAAATGTAGAAACAGATCATTAGGGGGAAAGGTAAGTCCCCCCTGGGAGAGCAAAAAGACATGAATCCAGTGGGCATCCTCTATATCCCTAACGTTCCTAGGAGATGAGGCACAACACTCAATCTCTACCCACTCAGGAATGTTGTAGAATTTTCTAAATTCCGAGACTGACCGATTTCCAATCTTCGCCATTGGAAAGTACAAGAAAAATTACAAACCAAAGAGAAAATACAAAGGGCACGAGAAACTTACAAGACAGAAGATCAGGTCAAATGACGAAGAAGCAACGAGAGTGGAGATCGAAAGCAGAAGGTACAAAGCGCAAGAGTTCTCAGAAGATAGAAAATTGCTGGAAAAGCTGGAACGACGAAAAGAAATGTGCCTTATTCCAACAAAGCTTCAAAATCTAATCATATTGCACAGTAAGCGAAGCGGCTGCCGCCAGAAATCGACTCTACAGCTCCCAAGGAATTGCAACGCAATAATCATTTAAATCTGTTGGGCCCACATGCAAGGCACAACAAATTTAGGGGCAATTGTGGATACCCGGAATTTAGTGCTATAAGCCTGGACCAGTAGCCCAGCCCAAGCGGCCCAAAGTCCAGGCCCCTCACCTTTTGTATGGATCCGATTTCCCCACGATCCCATGAAGGGAAGTTATAGGGGAGCAAGATCCCATAAAGGGAAGTTATAGGGAAGATGGCTAATATGGAGGAATCCACCATCTCCATTAACTAACCGACACATATATAAATTAAACCCTAGGTCCGGGGCAAAGGACAAGTTGTATTCTCTGTACTTATTCTTCAGAATATAGAGAAATAATACTGACTGCACCACCGTGGACGTAGGCACGTCTTTGTTGAACCACGTACACCTGTTGTTGTGTGATTGGCGTTTTATTTGTTCTTTCTTGGTCATTACCTCTTTCATATTTAATTGTGTATCACAATAATTGTCACCACAATAAGCATTCATATGTGATGATCCTGTTGAACTTGCTCGAACAACCAGAATTTGGGTTTTATGATTTGGTCCCCATAAAGACCATCTTCTAGATATTATAGTAGACTGGTAAACTAAAATACTCCAATATCATTTTACTCCATCAAAAAAGACACTTAACTCCACGGATTTGTGTATAATGCATCTTCCTGCAACAGTTGGATTGTCGCGACAAGGTAAGATAATTTCTTTTTTTATATTTCATTCGTTTTAAAAACATAATGACATATTTAATTATAAAGTAGAAAAACGAAAAAAAAAAAACAAGATTATTTTTATAACAATTGTGAAAAGATATGAAACAAAGTCTCTTATTTTTCCCATTTTTATGAAATTCAATTCTCCAACATTATGAGAAATATATTTTCTATGAAAAATTAGGAGAAAATGAATAACGTGCTACAATTATGTCTATTTTTGTAATATTATAAATTCTAGTTTAAAGTAACACAAAGTAAAAAAATATATTTTTTTTATAAAATATAAAATTATGAATTATCTATTTATATTATTGTTATTGTTATTTTATATGTTATTATTATTATTGTTAAATATATGCAACGTGACTCTATTCATTATACATTTTATAATTATTATTAAATTCATAGTATTATGAATGTGTGTGTTTTTATACATTCAATCATAAAGAACAAGATTTTAAAACTGTAAAGAAAAAAAACATTAAAAACCAAAAATATTATATATATATATATATATATATATATATATATATATATATATATATATATATATATATATATAGAGAGAGAGAGAGAGAGAGAGAGAGAGTCAGGCTCTCCAACATACCTCATTAAACATAACTATTTTTTTAAAATAGTAAAAAAAATTGAGTTGATATTTTTTTTATGTGTTCATAATATTTCAATGTACCCCTGTAAAAATATTCAACTCAAAATAATATTTTTTGTTATTTTTAAAAAATAGGTAAAAAAATCTAACAGTTATATATGGTAAAAACTGTCAGTTTTTTACCTATTTTTTAAAAATAATAAAAATATTATTTTCAGTTGATTTTTTTTACATGGGCACATTGAAATATCATAAACTCATATCAAAAATATCATCACAAAATTTTTTTTTTTTACTATTTTAAAAAATGGGTATGTTGTTAGATATGTTGCTAGGAGGTATGTTGGAGAGCGTGACTATATATATATGGTAGCCGCCTGGAAGGATGGGTCATACGACTATATTTAATATGGTCCAGACCAGCAGCAACATTTCAATTATATCGCTATACCTCCCTACGGTAGTTGGTCAACCTTGCTGCCCGCAATTTGCTCTGTCGGAACAAGGCAAATACAAGAGCCCCAAATTTTCTTGTTTTAGGAGCATATAGCATTTCGTTCCATGCTCTAAAGAGCCAAAACAAACAAAAACATGTTTGCTATTTTGATTGATGCACTCAATATGGTTTGGGTGTTGTAGTAAGCTTCTATTATTTTACGGATATAGCTGAAAGAGTTCAATTTTAGTTAAATTGTTTTCCAATGTCATAAAAAAATAATCTCGAGCAAACCAAAATATTTTACTAAAAGAGGGCTAGAGTATTCCTATCTCTAGCCTAGATGTGTGTGCCCTAGTTACTCAAAGGAAACACTAATTAAATATAGACAATTATAATATTAAAAGGATGCAATAACTAGGATTCTCATTGAATATTCCCGCTAACTTTAGTGTTTATTATAATCAGTGTTCTAAAAATCTCGCCTAGGCTCCGCCTAGGTGCGCCTAGACTTAAGGCTTGGTAGAAACGTCTCGTCTTACGTCTTTTACGCCTTATTCTTAGTAAAAAGCTTAAGGCGCACTTTTTTTAAAACAAAAACACTTTAGTGAAACAATATCGTCTTTTAAATACTTTTTTTTTTAAATCGGACCAATATCTTATTCAAAACAATCAAAAGACAAATGATATCTCAAACCTCTCTGCCTCTCGTCCAAAAAAACGATCACTTTTTCTTCTTCTTTTTTTTTGTTTTTTTCTTAGTATTTAAAAAAATAATATTTTAGTTTGCATATATTCAGACATATTTTAAGGTATGTACCATTTTAGTATTTTTAATAGCATTGTTATAGTTAAAAATGTTAAAATATATTTAAAAAGGCCTAAATGCCTTTTCACGCCTTTTTACGCCTAAAACCCTCCTAGGTTTCTAAAGCTTAAGGCTCGGTCTCGACGCCTCGGTCACACCCGACGTTTTTTAGAACCTTGATTATAATATATCAAAAAAGAAAATAAAGTGATTCGAGAGCAAGAGGGTTGCGAGTTCATATTGTATTTTTCTTCCATGTTAACCCTTGGTGATATCATAATTGAGGACCACTACATATGATATCACCCAAGACATCATCATAACTTGGAACCTTCTTCATTATTCCTTTGTACCCTCTATGTTAGTGACTCCTTCATTTGGGAGTGCACACATTGTTTAAAGATAATTACTCCCCTGGTCCCAAATTGATAGTCATGTTTTTCATTTTAATCTATTTCAAATTAATAGTCGTGTTTCTAAAAATTGTGTATAAAAACAGACCCATTCAAACAATACTTGTAAAAGAATAATGATCCAAATACATGTCTCCCATTCAAAAGTATTACAATTTTAGGAGGATAAATTTGGAAAGGAATTTTTATCCAGAAAATACTTGAGTTTCAAATGACAACTATTAATTTGGGATGAAGGGAGTATATGAGAATAAGTGATAGTTATCTTCCATTATTTTGCATTTTATAATAAATCGATATTAGTGCGGTGGTGATCTTGGGACACCGTCACTTATGGAGCCGCATGAATGAGAATCCGGGTGGTGCCACCTAGAGGATCTAAGGCAACCACCCCTTTTAGATTTCACAACCAACCACAACCCATTATAGCCTTCACGCCCTTCCACCTACGAGTTTGTTGCTTGATTACCATTCTACTCATGCCGACATACGCAACCGCATACATCACATGTATATGCCTCCTACAAGGATGACGTTGACCCCATCACCGTCATCTCGTTTTCAGCACAATGGCCTAATAATGGAATACTTACGCAAGGAGCGTCACCATGGCAAGGGCCTCAAATTAGAGAACTAGTGATTTGGCCCCTAATCTATCACACTCAGTTGTGGGGAAAATGCTAATAAGGTAAACCTTCTAGCTAATTTGCAAGTACAAGGCACGTTTAACATTGTATATCTCAATCCTTTCCACGAGACCCACTTGTCACCTTACCTCCGATTTCATCAGGGAATCTTACCTTCAGAGACCATTTCTTGATTCAAACGGTCAATCTTCTAGATACCTAGGATACATAGAATTCATAAGCTAACATATCAACCCCCGATTCTTTCACTAATATCACAGATATGTGGACTCTTCTCGGGGGGAGGATGATGCGAAAGCATGAGGGTGAAGATTAATATTGTACTTTTCTTCATACATTTTTTTAAAAGGGTTCTACACTATTGCCCAATGATGTCATGATTGAGGCCCACTACATGTGATATGACACATGTCACCTCCTAATCATCAACCTTCTCTATTATTCCTTTGTACTCTATATATTGAGTGACCCACTCACTTAGGAGGGCCCCACATTGTATTTAGAGGTATAATTACATGAGATTTAGCGACCCCTACTATGGTAGTTTTATGGTTGCCTTCATGTAATTTATTTTGGGACTTCTCATAATTTTTATTGTTTTCTTATATCGAAAAATAAATATAATTTTAGAGCAATATATATGATGCTTTTGAAGGATGGACACTCGATATCCCACCTTTCTAGGCAGGACACGCAAAATCCCAAATATTGAGAACAGACAAGATCAAATCCAAGAATCAAAACGGCAATGAAAAGATAAGTGCTCAATATTTTCTTTGCATAGAATGCACCAATACGAAAATATCTGGATAAAGAAATTCCATAGTTGTAGAGTATCATAAATACTCAACTTCCCATGGAGCATAAGCCACATAAAGACCTTTTTTTTTAACAGCAGGGGATGCCCAAAGGATTGAAATGTGAAAATATTAACAAAAATTCATCAAATTCATTATCATCAAAATTTCTTTAGAAAGGGATATATTCAAAGTGATATTATGAGAAGAGTTGGCTATTTAAGGATATACGAGATGATCTCAAATGAAATTAAGTAACGCTGATTCACTTACCCATTTGTCTTCCAAAAATGGATAAGGCATCCATCTCCCAAATCAAGAGAAATAAGCCTCAAAAAATAGTTCATTCGCAACCAAAAATTTATATCTTAACAAGAGATTACCAATTCCACCCCCTTGTTTTTCTAGCTTTTGAACCAATATCCCAATTTATTAAACGGTCTATTTTATCCTCATCCCACTCTTCTCAGAAAAAATCACTCATTTTTCTTTTAAAAAAAGTTGTTGCTTTATCGGGGATTTTAATAAGTGACCCAAAAAAAAAGGAAGACTAATAAGAATATAATAGATAAGCATGAACGTCTCTCCCTTTCTCCACTCATCTAACCTCTTTACTAATATATCAAGAACCGTATTACAAAACTCAAAAAAAAAATTGGATTTCCTAAGAGGCAACCCAAGATAAGATAACAGTCATTTGACAATCCATCACCCTACCTCTAAAGGTGGCCCCTCAGATGATGATTCCTTCATGCTAATTCATGCAGCAATACTTTAAGACATGTTTATTTCAACCCTCACATCATACCAAAGGTTTTAACAACAAACCAGGTTTTAAAATATCTAAACCCACTCCATATGGAAAGACAATGTTATCAAGTTATTGGTTGGGATAGTGGAAGTATCACTCAAGAAGTAAGTTGGTCCGTGTTTGGTCATAAGGATAATCGTTCTTATTAGGTCATCATGCCATGCAAACTGGACGCTCATCTGGATTATGATATTGAGAATGATGGCATAGTCACATCTCATCGAGAGAACATGGTGATATAGATAAACTACATTAGCGTGTCATTTTGTCTCGAAGTTAGTTGGGGGTCGATCCTCACCACGGGAAGGACAACTCAAATGAAGTGTAAACAGGCAGATAGCAAAAAGGGTTGTCAATGGTCTTGGATTATGACCTATCTAGTTAAGCTCCCATGTATTGTGGATGAGAGACATCCACATATATGTTATTGAAATCATATTTTCAAGAGTTTTTCCTTCAAGCTTTGTGTATTCATTGAGATACCATATTTTCTTTTATGAATCCAATGGTCTTTCAAGTTCTTATTACTTCATCTCAAAAGAAAGAACAAAGCATTTTCATATATTGTTCTTGAAGGACATTAATTCACTTAGTATATCAAATCACACTTTGTGAGTTTTGAGCAATACAAACATTTTAAACACTTTCAAAAATATTTAGGATATCTAACATCCTAGGAAGTTGCATTTAGAACCCCCAATGACTTCTATTGGTTCTACTTAAAGCAAAGATTCGATCCTGAACTCAAGAAGACTTTGTTTGGAATGATAATGAATACATTATTTGCTGACAAAAACGTCTTTGTTGGTGCCTCTCGCGTTGGAAGATAGATTCTGAAAGAGTTAGTTGCAGAAGTTACGCATAAGTGAGTGTAAGACGCAATTCCCTCTGTAAGTCTCTACAATAGTTAATTTGTCATTCGTTTGGCTCAAGGGTTTTTCCATTGGTGGGCTTTCCTCGTTATGCATTTGCGTTGTGTGATTGATTTATCTTTTCCGCATTTAAATTCATCACCTTAATCTAACACAATAAAATTTGTTAATTCTTTGCTGAATAATTTGTCACATAGACATTGGACAAGTTTGTATGCTCATAAAATGGATTAAAAGAACTTAACCATTATCACGATAATTAATTTGAATGGAGTACCTAAACTTCAACTTGAGCACGAGTACACGCACTCCCAGCCTTAGTTTTGCCTTTAGGCTGCTCATGAACAAAGATCATAAAATTATTAGTACCTAATCATTCTAATCCAAGATCCAAAAAAAATATAATAAAAAACTTTTGTTTCCATTTTGTGATCTAAAAAATCCCAATCCTCGTGGTCATTAACCTTTTCAAAATCAATTTAATACTCACATCATCCCTCTCTTTTATTCTATACTCCACAACTTCATTTGCAATTAAAACATCTAATATTTGCCTTCTTTTAGGAAAAGCTCCTTGATTCAAAGCAGTCATGTCAACCGAGATCCCTCTAATTCTAAGGGAAAGAACTCAAGTCAATAATTTGTATAAGCTAGCTACCAAGCTTCTAGACCCAAAATCCTATAATTTTAAAGACCGGTAGTTATAAAAATCACACAAATGTACCATTCACTATTCCTTGCTTGTAGAATTCCTCAAAGAAATTAGAATGTGCCTTTTCAAAATATTCAAATTCTAATGGCAATAAGCCAAGTATTTGGACCCATATAAAGCACTTTTTTCATTTCTTCTTCCTCAAAAGGCCTTCCGAACCACTTGGTATTTTTCCTCCCATGTAAAGTTAAAGGGGATATTCTTATGGATTTCTATCAGACCATTCATGTTATATGAAATAGAGTATTGAACAAGCAATAAGCAACATTTTTCAAAAAAAAATGTGACGAACATACAAGTGTTAAGATATGGATGTGTAGTATACTAGAAATGATGAAATTAGAAAATTCATTAAGCTATAGTAGCTCATATATATGTTTCAAAAATCGATTTGAGAGGCGCACGAGGTGTGGTGGTGATTAAATGCCTCAAGGGATTGACTAAGGTTTCCATCCCAATTGATTGAGGTGGGCAAATCTAGACATTTTGCCTCGAATTAAGTCTCATTTTTCTCTGCTTTACTGTTTTTTAATTACATATATAACTAGTTATAATGTTATTAGTAAGTTCTAATATGTTTAATTAATTATAAGGAGAGCCAAGCTCCCATATGGACCAGTCCTCAGGACTGGTTAAAGACTAATTTTTTTTAAATAGTAAAAAAAAAGATTTGATTTTGTTTTTCATTATTTGTGTGCGAGTGAGTGTGTTGGGAGAGGGGGCTGGGCTAAATGTTTAAATATCCCCCCTCCCCTAGCCCCCAAAAAAAATCATATCAAAATAATATTTTTATCATTAAAAAAAATGGTTCTTAACAAGTCCATTTAAGTGACTGGTCCTTACTGAACCTGGTTCTCTCTCTATATATAATGTTTTATATTAATTATTAGGTCCTATGTACTTTGTTTTTAATTTATATATAATGGGATTGTTTTACTTTTGTCTATATATACAACCTAATGAGATTTTATTATGTTAAAATTATGTTTGATCAATGTGTAGTTTGTCATATTATAGTTTGCTGGTTCATCACTACATTAATAATTGATACACCCTTTCTGTTGATGATGCTACACTATGGTGACATGGATTATGGTTTTCTTTTGTAACGATGTGATTTTGCTACATGCATATTGTGTTGGTGACAATAACTATGAACTGTTTTTGTGATGATAACCGGGACACACTATTTTGTGATTTATTAGTGTTTTAATAATATTTAGTTTTTTTAATGCAGTGGAATTGAGGCTCGCACATCAATCTGTCTCGGGGATTGTGTCTCAGCTAACCGGGACAAAACCCCTCGATCCCACCTGAAATTTTTAACATATGGACTCTTACCGAAGACAAATCTAGTGAGAATCATCTTAGATGATTTAAACATGTAAAGTATAGACAAATAAGTGTCTCTACCTTAGATTTCCTTATATTTAGTTAATACTAGAAGAAGATGTAAATCTATAACTTAGGGGAGATTGTAAAGAACATGATAAACTTTGTGGTTTAGCCGATGATATTGTGCTAATAATGCACAATGGAGAAATATTATTCATGTAAACGACGTAATGTACTCAGTTTTTGTTGAGTTGAGTTTTATAAATAATTAATCCAACGGAACCAACCCTGTTTTAAGTTACACCCCATTGCTAAATGTTACAAGTATAGAGTTGAAATTCTTACATATACAATAGTTAAAAAGGAACAGTTTTAAAAGAAAAGAAAAATACTTTGTGCAAGTTAAACATTTAAAAATATAAATTTAGGTCATTACATTAAAAAAATATAACTACAATGCCTTAGGAGTTTAAATTTTTACGAATTTCAAATGTTAGGAAGAAAAAAGAAATATGCAAGAAGTTGTAAAGTACAGAATGGAAATACGACCAGATTAAATACGAAACCTTCAATACAAGGCCACGTCAAAAAATGACCTATGTTTTCCATAGCTTACAAAGCAAGCCCAGCCAGAGACAAACACCTACTTATTGCATTTACAACAGTTGACGTACAAAGACCACAAGCTTCTCAGAAATCATGCCACGATATCATCGCTTCCGCCAAATATTTGCTAGAGCCATTCATACACAGCAAACAACCATCTGTTAGCAGTGATTGTATTTGATTCTTTGGACAATGGTTGCCACAACCCAAATAACTTATAAGATATCCACCACCCTACCAGCAATTTAGTACGAAAAGCTAAAGAGTAATTCTAGAGCAACCAATAAATCTGACCCGCTGATTGTAAGCAATACATTGATTTTTGTTTTTAGTTACCCCATGTTTACTTACCCCCACATATTAACCGCCACACTACTATAACTTCAACTGAATCACGTAAAGGGGTCAAATCTATGGGTCTATCTAGAATTACTCAAAGCAGAAAAAAAAAAGATATTGTAGTTTTAATAATAATGAAAAATGTATTGAGGGGAAGTTGAAAAGCAGTAGCCGTATACGATAGAAGGAATCAAATAGAAAGAAGTACCCGTTTCTTGGAGCGAACTCATTCACAGATATTTCCGCCAAAAGGTAGAGAAACTGTGTCTCAAGCAACGATCTCCCTCACCAACCAATCCAAACTAGGATACGCAAAGTACAAAATGAGAAACGACGGGAGAGCAAACAGCAGTGTGATTATCATGTACAGGGCCAAGACAGCTGTGCTAGCAGGTACAGCATATAAGACAATCAGAAGAAATATGAGTACCAGCGGGAACTTGGCTGTCAACTGAACAAAGAAGATCAGGGACTTCCGGAGAGAAGAATGTAATCTCTCAGCAGTGAGGTAGTTATCAACAGGATTATGAACAAGGGTTGTTCGTGATCCTGATGATTCTGAATTATGAAGACACTGGGCCCTACGGCGGTTATGGGTTCCCGATGCTGGCTTGGCGCTTGATGGACAGACTGACTGATGATCACCAGAATAGAAAGCATGTGACTTTACCCTATCACCGTTCATGCTCTCGACCATCCAGAGAAGAAAGTAGTTTTTACGAGGGAATTTAAGGTTTCCTTTGTAGACCAGACGAAGGGACAAGAGATTGCACCACGGGCAGGATATAAAGAGCGGAAGCTGGACAGGCAAAGTGGGGAATTTCACAACGGCCCATTGCAGTCCCAGAATGCAGTTTTTACAGAGGGTATGGCCGCACCATAAAACGTAAGGCACGTTTTCAACAATGTTAAAGGATTCCCAACATATGGGGCACTCTAGTCCTTCATCTCTGCTGGTGGTGGAAGATGCGTCATCATCTGAACATTCCATAGCATCTCTTGTTGGCTTTAGAAGCTCATTCTTTAGTCTCATGCTTCCAGCTACGCAATTGGATGCGAAGTTCCACATTCTGGTAGCTAGAGGGTTGATTTGGTAAATAACATCAATTGTTACAATTATGGAAAATGAACCACTCAGTGGGTGGACTACTTGGGCCTACTGGCACTTTACCGCAGTATCTTCCACATTACAACTTGTCAGCAACTTTCCCTCTAAAGCCAAACCTGAAACGGAAGTTAGAGAGGTTGAGAAAAACAGAAGAACCATGTCTTCACAAAGTCAAAGTTGTTAACCCTCCAAAGGGGTCTTTTGCTTTATCAAATAAGAATAAAACGGATAATTAGTGCATAAAAGATTCATCAATGTGAAGTATGTATTCATTAAAGAAGTTTAGCATTATTATACAACTTTATTCTTTTCTCAAAATCTAAAGGCATGGATACTTAAATGAAGTAAACATATCCATCTCAAATATGTCCAATACTTCTTTTGAGTATCCATAATTTGACAAATGAATTCTTAATTTTGGATACTCAATTAATACTTTTAGAACACTCTTCAACATGAGAACATCAAGAACTGTAAATCAATACGAGTATTCATAAGCATGCTAAATAAGTGTAGCTATGTAGAGAAACTAAACGAAATATTTTATTGCCGCTAAAGACCATCACAAATCTTTTAGAACGTGTTTATGTGGAAGAATAATTACTATTACTTGTAAGTTTAAACAATTACGCTATTATTTGAAGGTTCGTCATTGTCAAACTAATATGTGGTTATTAGTTTAATAATTAGTGAATTCGTGGTTTCTATCTTATTGGAACCATGATATCAGTTTATGTTATTACCATATATGTATAATATATATGTAAGCATTAATTGCATATTTACGCTAAAAACTTTAACCATTTTTTTCACTTTGGTCACTCTACATTTTTTGCTTCTTTTTTTTTGCGAATATAACACTGAACTTTCATTTTGTTGCCAGATAGTTAACATCGTTTATTATACACTAACAGAGCGCTGACGTGGCATCCTACTGTACTGATTTGTATGAAATAAATTATAATATGATTATAATTAGTAGGTGGCACTTCTAAACAAATTCAAAATAATCATCACAACCTCATGCCAATGCACCACCAATACCCACCACCGCCAATCAATATCGCACCACCAATACAACTCACCGCACCACCACTACAAACCACCGAACCAAACACAAACCACCAGTAATCAACACAAACGCATTAAACAAATCTATTGACAAATCGCAAATTGATTGCTTTGAAATTAAAGCTCAATTTGCAAATCACAATTTGATTGTTTTGTTAGGTTAATTGATTGGGGGTAATAGACCTCCCTATTCTCGGAGGCTACTTCATTTCTGAATTCTTGTGCCTCATCAACTCTCAACCCATTTACAGATCTCAGATTTCATTCATTTACATCTCAAATTTCAAATCGATTTACAATCGATGTTTGTTGAAATCGATTCATCTGAATGATGACTTTTGAAATATATTGTGAAATAGACTCATCTTCATAAAATTGATTGTGAAATCGATTGTGAACAGTTGGAATCGAAGTCGGTAGTGAAAAAATGGGTTCAATCGCCTATCGGCCGTGTTGGCTCATCCAAGTTTTGATGGTTTTCAAAGGAAAACATCTCTCATGGCGAGCTGCCCTCTGCTCTAGAAAGAGCTCTCCGATAATTGCACATCTCTGGAGCAGGGCATTCTCAAGAAATCCGGCGGATAAGAGTGGAGGGTGAATGATTTGGGGAGGACTTTTGTTGTGAGTGATCCAATTATGGGGACTTCAAAGCTATTTGGTGACGCCGTGTGAAGGAGAGTGCTAAGAAGAATCTGGATGCATGGAAGGCAGGTTTGGATGAGCGTGGTGGATGGTGGTTTGGACGGCTGATATTTTATTTTATTTTATTTTTTGAAGTTTTTTTACAGTTTGATACCACATCACACATTTGGTTTTATTTATGTTTTTTAGTACTCTAGATGCCACATCATTAACTCTTCATGTCACGTCAGCAAACCGTTAATTATTAAGTAACGGTGTTAACTATCTAGCAACAAAATGAAAGTTCAGTGTGACAAAAAAAAATGAAGTGACTGAAGTGCAAAAGTGGGTAAAGTTCGTTACGTAAATACGTAATTAACCCTATATTAACAAGTATGCATATCCGATTCTGGCTTTTTTTTGTAAGGGGTATTTGTGTATCCGTATTCTATTATCCTTATCAGCATCCATGTCCGTTCTTAGGTCAAAATTAAAGAATATGTTCATTTTAGTCAAAGGTAGTGAAATCAACTGCGCTGGAATGGGTAGAATAAGATTGACAATCCAAACCTATGTTACTAGATACTACCCCCCCCCCCCCCCCCAACCCCCAAAAAAAACACGGAATCCAAATCTCACATACCAATTTAGGGTACTTATATCGCCCCAATCTCCAAATCTTGCGACTCACTTTTGTTCTAAAGAGAAGACGACAATAACAACGAAAAACAAAGAAGAAATCATATATGTTACAAAGTACTCTCAAATCAATCCATCCTGAGCAAATTTACAAAAATCAAGGTATTCTAATACCAAATCCTTAATACAAAAACCTAATCAGAATAAATAAAATTTGAAGTATACATGTGTATTATAAATGTACACGCACTTTACATGATACCAAACAGTCCAAATAATGGTTTCAAGAAAGACTCAAAATAAATTAGTGTCACAAATAAACCAATGTACCCATACCACAAATGAGACACCAAAGGAATTCATGTTTCAGGTAAGATTGGTCCAAAAAGCATGAGACACGCAAAAGATGGAGCCTTTCTGTTCCTTTCCTTCCATAGACCAGGGAAGGAAACATTATATTGACTTGGTCAATTTTAGCAATTATAAACCCTAATTTTTTGGCTCGTGACGATCTTAGACTATGCGATCACATGAACTCTTATTTAGGAGGATCTTCAGCAATCAATCACATGCCCTCGGTGAACCCTGTTTCCCTACTTGAACAGCATAATCTGAGCATCACAGAAGTCGTTGAACAGCATAATCATCTTCATTGTTCACAGGCTTCGAGGAAAGAAAAGATGTCCTTGAACAGCATAATCTGAGCATCACACAAATCGACTATTATGGTCAAATTCTTGTTGATCTTTATGTGAGCATCTCAGTGTTTGTCAATGCAACTGTTTTATCCTAAATTATATACACGCCATCT
This sequence comes from Sambucus nigra, assembly GCA_949130495.1. Classification (NCBI taxonomy): domain Eukaryota; kingdom Viridiplantae; phylum Streptophyta; class Magnoliopsida; order Dipsacales; family Adoxaceae; genus Sambucus; species Sambucus nigra. Next base: position 133,512,838 of record OX422219.1, on the reverse strand, counting down.
GCAACTCAACACAAACATAAAATGGCTAGTCTAAACATCAAGGATTGGCTGAGTTGTCCATATATTTGTCGGTCAAATGACCTCAACCTCCTAAGTTCAAAAATAAAGAGAACTCGGAGACAAAATCTCATAAGTCGCGTTAACAATGAGGATGTAGAACATGCCTTCCTGAGGCAACTTTGTATATCAAGTCCACCAAAGAACCAAGTCGCCTGCATTAGCTGTGTTCCACTGATCAATAGATCTACCAAAAAAATTTAACAGTAACTAATAATCCACGGTTCACACTTAATATTCCCCAAACTAACACAAAATGAAATTTTCCGACTATATTTGTGGGGACCATAATTACCCCGGTGCGTGCTCGCCACAAGCATCCAGGCTTCTTGTGCTCCAAATTACTGAAGAGTCAAAATTACAGAAGACTACCACGTAACCATCATTTGGAACGGCTGAAGTTGATAAAGGATAGGTCCAAATTTTTAGGGATAGCTATCGACGGAGCTTATGACTCTCCTAAACTTCTCTATAAACGTAAACCCGCTCTTCATTGAGTGGTGCATGTGGTATTGTATCGTCGAGCAGTATTATAATTCTTCCGACCAGTTCTATAAAGTAATAAAAAACAAACCCTAAACCCCGTGAACGTAGGCACGTTGCCGAACCACGTACATCTTGCATTGTGTGTGTGATTCCATTATTCTCTTTGATAATTATTCTTATTTGGCTCATGAGCATTGAATACTATCATCTATAGGAAATTACCTACAGCCGTAAAGAGAAGAAGACTTGCCGCTACAATTATCTCACTCAAATTCACATCAGCATAAATAGATATATATATATATGTAAGTTTTTTTTTTGCACTGAAGGCTAGGGCTGTAAACGGATATTCGAAAATTCACATCCGTCCGATATCCGAATCCGAATTTACGGATATTTATCCGAAAAAACGGAAACGGATGCGAATATGGATACTCTATAAAAATATCCGAGAAAACAGATACGGATAAGGATAGTAGTAGTATCCGACATGGATAATCCGTATCCGATACGGAGTATCCATTTTTCCGGATATCCGTTTTACCGGATATCCGTATCCGTCTAACATACATGTAAAATATTAGTCATATAATATTTTAGATATAAACTAAAACTTAAAATAACAATTGGGCATAAATGTAATTATGAAAACTTTAAAAATCTAACCTATCCTAACCTAATAAGCAAAACAAAACAAGGGGGAAACGAAAAATCTAATGCAGCTGCCTTCCCCTTAGGCTTTGCACCGCTGCCTTCCCCTTTAGGCTCTACGCCGCTGCCTTCCCCTTAGGCTCCGTTGCCGCTTCCGTCCGCTGTTATCATCTTCCGTTGTCATCACCGGTGCACCAATCAGTTGGTCCGGTGTCCGGTCACTCCCCCCCCCCCCCCCCCTGCCTGACTCATCTTCCAGCTCACTTGATCGGTCCAATAATAGGTGTAAATGATTTTTTGAGGGATATCTTGTGTTGTTCCTTATTGTTGAGAAAATATGTACTTTTCAAAAATTTTGCTAGTATAGAAAAGAAAGTGAATGTTGAGATTGTTGGAATGAATTTTGTTCAATTTTGGAAAAGGCTCACTGGATTACTGGTTTAGTGGTTTGAATATCCTCATTTTATTTTTAATAACAAAATGAAGCACAATTTTTATTTTATTTTATTTTTTTGTTGGGTGATCTCTTGTTCAGCTTTCATGAGCTGTTGGCCACCTTATTTGTACATTTGGTTATTGGTTTTCACATATTAAGCTGCTTATGGCAGCAAAGCTTATTATCTCCATGACGTGTGGAGTGAAGGGAGAATTTTTATTATCTCCATAACATACACCTTATTTGTACATTTGGTTATTGGTTTTCACATATTAAGCTTATGGCAGCAAAGCTTATTATCTCCATGACGTGTGGAGTGAAGGGAGAATTTTTATTATCTCCATAACATACACCTGATTTTTGTCCTAGATATGCCCTGCCAGATTATGTGAAAAGCTTCCTCATGATCTAATATATATTTATTTGGTAGAACTCATTGAAACTCAGATTGAAGAGGCTTAAAGATATGTTAGATCATGTTTGGATAGCTTAAAGATATGTTTAGGCACACATTGAAGAGGCTCTAATACACCATTTTTTTTATATCTGAGTACAATTTTATATTATTCAGTGTTGTTTTTACTAATTACTTTTTGAATCAACACGATGCAGTTTAATATGTCTACATAAGCTAATCAAATTGATCCTTCCACGCATGAATCTTCCCCTATTCCAGTGGAGAGTATTTCGTCGGATCGCGCAAGTGTTGCTAGTGAGAATAAAGCTTGTATAGAGACGAAGCAGAACAAGAAACTTACATCTAACGTGTGGTTTAATTTAAGAAAAACTTATGTTACATGTATTATTAAACTCATGGATTTCTCTTTTTAGTACAATATATTAGTAAAGTTTTATTTGGGTGAATTAGTATGTTCAAACAATTAATGTCTTAATTTATCTTTATGCATTACTACTAACTTGCGAGTTGTGATTACATTAATGCTTAATTCGACAAGGATACAAAGAAAAGGAGATGAGAATGACACACTTCAGGAACTTAAGGAGTAAAAAATAACATCCCTTCTTTATTGTAATATATTCTTTGTTTTCTCCGTTAATATTTTAATTGAGTTATACTTTTCAAGTAAGATGACGCTTCACTTCAGTTTTGTTCAGACATTAGAGAAACTGAAGAGGATACAAATTTCAATGGCACACAATTGAAGAAGAAAATGCACATTAAAGGTTAGTACTTTTGCTCCAAACCTTCTCATATAGTTTAATTTGATGCTTTACACATTCTCTATATCTTACATGGAATGAAAAATTATATATTTAATTGATTGAATAAATTAGTGTTTAATATGTTATGTGTATCTTAATGAATCTTAAACAATAAAAACGGATAAGGATATTATCCGAATCCGAGAAATCCGAGAGGATACGGATATGGATAGCTGAAATTATTATCCGGGCGGATACGAATACGGATACGGATACGGATAGTGTGGAGACTTAGCGGATACGGATAGTGTGGAGACTTAGCGGATACGGATGTGGATACTATGGTATCCGCTCCGTATCCGTCCGTTTTACACCCCTACTGAAGGCCCACCTACATCAATTGATTAGTTAGACTGAATAAGCCAAATCCAATGCCAGTGAATCTTGACCTTGCAACCAAGTGCAGGGAGCTTAATTTCATGCAAATGATCCGAGTAAGATAAATCAATGGATAGGTGTAATAAGGGAGAATATTCCTATAAAGAACTTTCCCATAGTTAGCACCATTTTAGTAATAGTTAGTTAATAATATTATAGTTCTTAGTAATAGTAGCAAGGGCATTTTGGCCCATATATAATACTTAATGGATGGATTGAAAAAAAAATCAACAAAACGTCAAAACATTTCTCCACCCAAAAATGTTCAAGTATCGGTACAAGAAATTGACAAAAGAAGGGCTGCAGTTGAAGCTCAAACTGAATCCGTTGGCCGTAAAACTGATGATTTGAGCCGATAGAGAATAAGAGAATTGCATCAGATAGAGAGCAGGGACAATACGAGGGAGCCAGTAGCAATCATCAAGAACACTGTTAGGGATATAAAACATGAAATAGGTGATCATCAACAAGGCAACAACTATGATAGATCACCTCTAATTGAAAATTCACACTTAGCTGATACAGATCCAAGAAACTGGAATTTCGGGAGTAGCTCAGAGTGCGCCGATTGGAGGCGAGGGGGAACAAAAAGTTATCCTAGCCACGTATGCTTAAATGGCAAATTAGATAATTGATTTCAATATTATCAAGAGGGAAATTGTAATTTGGGATTAACTCAGCAGAGATCTTTGTACAAGTTTTTTTTTTAGAAAACTAGAGTAAATATAATGGGCAAATAATACTCTGCAAGATATCAGTAATGGCACAAGCACGGTAGGAAAGGAAATGGGGTCAATGAGGCTTACGATGTAGCGAGTTTTTCAGAGGATTAAAGGGGGACAAAAGAAGTATAGTTCAACTGTTTGAACCTACAACTTCGTCGCATGCCATCAGTTTAGCGAAGTTGAAAGAAAGAACCATAAAGTCCTTGGGACAATGTTATCCAGAACATGTACTGTCTAATGTTACTTGGCACAAGGTTTTTTTGTGACGTGCAAGGGGAATGTAGTATGCCATAAACTCTAAAGTATGGCATTATGGAAGTAGGTTAATTCATATCATATAATAGAAATGAGATTAGCTAGTTCTATAAACTAGTGACTGGAAATTTAGAATAATTAGCATTTTATAATAATATTGTTAATATGCACAAGTTTTCACTTTCCAGTTCACCTTTGAGATTTGGTATATTATAATTTCTTGTGTAACCAAGTCAAATAGAATATCCTGAGTTTTTTTTTCTATATATTTTGGATTTTTGTTGAACTTTTTCTTTGAAAACTATTATTATATTCGTTAGTAGATTATAGCAGACTATAAATTTTTACTATGTTATTTATGTCATTTCACAATTAGAAAACCTAAGGGAAGAAATACAGAAATATTTCTTTGATAATTAATTTTAGCATATTGGAACCAAAGTTTAAAAAGGCGAAAGTGTAGCGCAAGGCGTTTTCTTATCAAAAAGCAAATCGTAATCTTTAAGGTGTTAAGGCATAGGCCTTTAACGCACATGATTTTTTTTAATCAAAATTATATATTAAATAGTAAACAATGCAAGTAAAAATAAGATTTAGCAAATAAGCTCCACAGAATAATATTTACATAAGTAAATATTGTTCGAAAGAGTAACATCTCAAACATTATGCCAATATAAACTCACAATACTAGATAGACGGTTGCAACACTAGATAATTAAACCCACAAGATTATTAACACAGATTTATAACACGGAATATATCAACTGATCAATTAAATTAATAAGAAACTAAGATTATAAAACAAGGGAAAGAAGAGCGTGTCATTTCAAGAAGATTAACATAGATGTGTAAAAAAAGTATAATAAGGCTATAATGAGTTTTATATAAAAATAATATATCAATAAGATTTATCACGGATTTGGAAAATAAGCTAATCGAAGGTTTCAAACAAAACACAAATAGAATTTAATATAAGGTTTGAATAAAAATTGATGTAGTTTTGACTTGTTCCGCGCAAGGGCAAAAAAACAAAAACAAAGGCGTTAAAAAAGGTGTTAAAGGTGTAAAAATCACAAAAAAAGTAAAAAACATAAAAAGGCACAAGTTTTTTGTGCTCCGCACTAAATCAAGAGAGCCTTAAGATGTTATTAGTCCAAAAATTCTTAAGGTGAGGCTCAAGGCGCGTTTTTCCATGCTTTTAAAACAACACCCTCGTATAAAATATACACCCATTAGCTCCATTTGCAATAGGACTATCATACAGCAATAATGCAGTTAATACCAAAAAACAAAGCATCCAAACTTTTCTCATTCTTGCTTAATTTATTCCTCCTACTATATGTACCCCTTTCAAGTAAATTGATACCTATAATTGCCACTACTCTTATAAACTATATTATTTGTGCAAGTTTTGGTTTTGTATAGACTATGAAAATCTGAATTACTTTATTATCATTAAAATACTGCTTATCTCCCTGCCTCTAGTCTTTAGATGTCTCAAAATTCCGCCTAGGGCTCCACTTAATCATTACTGAAATTCGAAAGACACTAGATTTTGCATCTTGCATTTGTCCTAAAGAACTTTTTTTACCAACATAAACTTCAAAATATCAATCCGCATAATTACATACCCAACTCAACAAAGCCTTTTTCAATTATTTGGGGTCGACTACGTGAATCATATTTTTCTATTTCTCCATTTTACTTTGTTCAACGCAATATACTCGGTTAAACCACATGATATAATGTCCTTTATAATATCCCACCAAGTCAATTTAAGCATACCTCTACCCTTAGTGTTACCATCGATATTATCTTGTCTACAAAAGTAAACAGATATCTCCCCCGCCTCAAACAATTACAAAAATATGAATAGAAAAAATACAACAAAATAAAATCAGCAAAAGTGATTTGGCCCTTTTTTATTCACCTTAGGGAAAATGTAGGACTAGCGCCAACAGTTCTTTAGGGAAAAAAGGACCAACTAAGTCGGGATCACAAAGTAAGACTAATATAATGTACAGAAAATATTAATACAATATAAAAGAACGGTCTTTTACTTTCCTCAATTTTGTTGCCACCGTTGGCTTTACGTAGTCCTTTGGATCGCACAGATATCACTTCAACACATTAAAGGCCATCAAAATTGATCTGAGAGACCCACCAAAGCATGAAAAAAGCATGAAAGCCAAAAAAATTCTGACAACAGGTTCCTATTCAAAGAGTGCATAACCGACCCGACACATTGGGATCCAATTCGAGATTTTCCTTGCAAGGTAAAGCAAAGGAATTGAAATGGAATAATACCAATGCATGCAAATTAGACTCGGCATTCACCTTATCAATATCTCTCTAATTAGCACCTAAATATCAGCCTATTGTTCCCTCATAGTCATGGAGTAAAACATTGATGACCAATTCTTTCAAGGGCTATATAGATATCACTCCCTGGAATAAGATAAATATACATTTAGATCCACTTTCTACAACTCTAAACAAAGCGATCCTTTAACAGATATCAACAAACCAAGTCTACTAAAGTTGACATCTATACCCTTCAGCTCATACTAAAACTGTAACTGAGATATCTCATTTTGAATGTTTTCTCTCTCTTAAACAATTTACATCATATAACTGGTATACCAATTAACAATGGATATATGCACTGAATAAACAGATGCACTTTAACATAATATATCAGTGCATTCGTATGTCAATATTTCAGTTGTACAATTTACCAAACATAGATGTGGAGTAAAGCCAAATGGTTTTATTGATCAGATACCATGGATATCAACCCAAATGATTATATTGGAAAAATATCTTGGATATACCCAAATGAAATAGTGGCGTTGAATAGATAATTTGGAGATACTCAAACTATATGTAAAATTATCAAATTGGAAAGATACGCAGGGTATTCCCAAATGAAACGATGGTATTGAATAGATACTTTGGAGATACTCAAACTACTTATAAAATTATCCAAACATCACTGATAAGCAAACAATATTTGAAGCTTATTAAAGTTAGATGACGCAGATAAATGTATCAAAAACAGAAGTTAACAAAAAGGATTGCATGGTCTTTTTAACCTCTTCATAACTGTTTCCTCTTTACGTGGAAACATCTGGCCAAGAGATATATGCGGGAGAGATGATAAGGGCCGCTATCTATAATAAGTTTTATATGGGTTTATTTATGTAAAAAGTATTAGTTAGGGGGTTTTCTCTACTTATCTATTCTTTCAATTGCATAATCCCCTCCCTCTCTTGAAAAAACATTGGCACGCGTGAAAACAAGGGGCATTGCCAACTGAGCTATCACCCTTAGTCCCTTAGTGCTTGTGATACATATTTTATCAAGTAGATAATCTTGTCAAAATAGATCGTACCTTGGTGCGATGGCAAGTGCCCTCGCCCAACCTACGGTTGGTCTCGTAACATGGGAGCAGTCTCTCTATATATGGGGGTAAGGCCAACCGACATCCACATCTCCCAAACCCTGTTGTTAAGCGGGAGCCTTGTGAACTGGATACAACCTTTTTTTATAATCTTGTCCAGATGAGTATTCCATGATCCAATTTCACAACTCTTGAATCTTTTTGAGTGGTTCGGTTGAGATTGGTATTGATCATAGGTCAACGACACTAAATTATTTGACAAGACTAAAAAGATAATACAACTATCGAAAAAGTTCTCAATTACTTCTTAGAAAGCTTATTGAATCTGCTGATTACCACATGACGACCTCTCTACTTTAAACTGTCATAACAAGCTCCACTCCTCACGACACGACATGTATAGGGAGTCAGTTCTCTTACAAACTATCATCTATTCCAACAAAAATAACATCGATCTAGTTTGTCCAAATTCTCAAGGCTCTCTCTCCCCCATAAAAAGAGGACAAATTCTAGGTCTCTATTAAAAATCAGCTCATAACAAATTTCAACAATATTCCATACCCAAACTCCTAATATTATGAACAAGTGTCCAAAATCAAACAATTTTGTGTTTATCTCGCAAACAACTGCAAGAATTAACCATGAATGTAGTCATAATTATCATTAGAAAAGTCACAAAATAACAACATCCTCTTATACAATAACACGAAAAATCATAAATTTAAAAACAAAATTGTACACTAACGAGTTAATTTAACACGGAAGATCATAATAACCAAAAATATAAACCCTATGGCATATATTCACACAACCACCACCAGAAAATTTTGGAAGGTAAACCTAAAAGTTGATTGTTGGTCGCAATGAATTAGGTGAAAATAATGGGCGTCGATCGGTAGGCAGATAAGAGTTATGATGGAGTAGTATGAGAAAAATGTAAATTGAGAGGCATATTAAGAAAATTTATGAGGCGGATCCTTACCGGATGTTTTTGAAGAAAGTGGATGAAAAAGAAAGAGAGAGGGTATTGGAATTGGAAAGCCCTCTCTCTTTCTCTCTCTAGTTTGGCCTCCCGGAGATACAACCAGAAACGTAGTGCGAAATGTAGGTTTCGTATTTTATATTCCAACACTCCAAAAACGGTTGTTTTTTTTTAGGAGGTTATTTGGGTGAGAAAAACGAAACCTACATTTCAAATAGTGTCATTCTAGAGGATTCGTCCAGAATTATTTGTATAAATTGATGTGTCGTATTTGTATTGATTTATGTGTAGATTCACTTAAAACACGAATCAATAAAAATACGACACGTCAATCTGTACAGACAATTCTGTACAGAATCCTCTGTACAAATAGAATTATTGTTTCAAATATGAATTAACACGATCGTAACACTCACGTTATACTTAAGAAAAACGAAAAAAATAAAAATAAAAATCTAAGCATCCAACTCCTTACTTCCGCTTACCTCATTCAAGAGAACTTATTGACACCATTGACACCTCAACTAAGTAACCTCTATTTTATATCATATTTGTTTGTAAAAATCATCATAGAATTGTATAGAAGTTGTTATTACCCAAAAAAAGGATTTACAGGTATATTTGAAGTTAATGGATCACCCACCAAAGAGGTTCAGCAAAGACAAGCAACCAAGGGGATCAAACCCGAAGAAAACGACTGAAACATGTCATTTAGAGGTATATAATCACAATCTCATTCTTATTTATCATTATCAAGCGTTTGTTAATCAAAATGGAGGGAAAAATTGACGTTCCAGCTTTATTTAACAGTACAGTGCCGAAAAAGATTATAGGTAACAACATTGTACTATCGAATGAAGTTGGTTCGAAGTGCAATCTTTCATTCGGCATTGTGGTAACGATATATCTCATTTCTTTCGGTAGAAAAATGTCATCACAACATCGGACCACCGAGTCCGCAGAACAATGTCGAAACATACCTAGTATATCGGTAACATGATGTCGAATGGAATAAATTTTTTCTTTTTTTTCAACTGCAAAATGTGATACTTGTTGTGTATCACCAGCCTATCTAGGATGACCCCTTGTTTGATCGATAAAATTTGCTCCCGTAATTGTGCTAATGGCATGGGAAAGTCTTTTTTGACACCTGATGAGTGTGTTAATGACATACCAAACGTAAACACCCCCCGATGATCGTACAATTAATGAAATTGTCATTGTGAACGAGGTCGTACCAATGGTGGTTGATCACTCAATATAGTTCACCACACATGAAGTAAGTTCTTTATATTATGTAATTATGTAATGAGTTTGTTTTTAAGTTCATTAGTGTCTAGTCGAGACACCCTAACCATCAACTTCTATTGTCGACTATATGCAACTCATGTCACTTGCCCATTGGGCATCATTTCATTCTATCTACACCGTAGATGGTTCTATGCCATTAAAATTTTAACACAAACACCTCACAGTAACAACTGCGGTGTCACCACTATAGGCTTGCATGGACGCCCGTAAATTACTACAATTATAATCAGAAATCTGAAAGCGATTAATAACCATCAACTTGATCGCGTGCTATTTAGCACTAACTTGCTTATCATGCTAACCTCTCTGACTTTACCGTTGAGGACACAAATTAAATCGTCATCGAACTAGCATGATCGGCCCTACCCGACACCGACGTCGAAAGATCCAATATCGACCTTACCACGTCACTCCCAAAATGAACCTTGAACCTAAAGCTCTGATACCATTTGTAACTCCCCGACACGAATTTATGGGCTACCCGTGAGACAACTTGGTCTAATCCGAGTATTAGGTGTGAAGTGCAATGGAACAACCTACATAATGTTGCTAGTTCAGTTTTATTTTAGTTAATATTTTACTTGTTAGCATGCGATTCTAGTTTCAAAATAAACTACGTGAGGGACCCATGGGGAGCACCCCGAAGTCCAAGTGAATAGAGCTACTAACGTAAAAATAAATAAAATACTTACATGTATAACGCCCTCAAAATACGAAACCACTCCCAACCTACCGTAACAAAGCGAGAGTGTGAGCCTATGCCTAGTGAGATTATACAAATACAGTATAGCGACGAAGGACATAAAGAATATTCACTTGCTACAACCACATGCATGCGAAAATATGTATGTATCTACATATGTATACCTTTGAAAAATACATGTTCTAATGCATTAGCAGTTTTACTTCCGAAAACATTACTTGCTCCGATTAATTTACCTTAATCTTATAAAAGACATCCTTTACTCATTCTTAATATTTTCTCACTCCATTTAACACACTCTGTTTAACATGTGAAGCCACTACACTTGATTTATCCAAACACATCCCTTTACTGGAATCACCCTTTTTATATATTTCAATACACTTTAGCATTTTCGTTGAAACCTACCCTTTCAACACACGCGAACACCATGTTAAAAAATACTCATTTAATCTTTGAAAAAACTTTTTTACAACACATTCTTACGTTAATTATGGGTTTATCCGCTTAGGTTGCTTAATCACCCATTTACTCACTCACTTTACTATTTTTCCTTCCTTTATGGACATTAATCAATCGTGCATTCACTTGTCCATTTTAACATTTACTGAAACATTTATTTATACATACAAGTTAGGTTGTATTAACACATTTACTACACAGCCCATTTCCTGACATGTTCCAAATTTTCTTTCATCTTTTCTCAGAATCTTCCAATATTGCATACTTCCACGGGCTCCACACTACCGGCTATGGGCACCATATGCTCTGGCCAATATTTTAGAGATTTTCACCCAAGTGCTCCAGGCCCTTCTTGCTTTATTCCGGTGCCATCCAAGTTCCCTTTATGTATTTTAACATTTTACAAATGTCCACATTATTTCACTTTTCCTTTTTACTCGGCGGAAGACAAAATCCGAGACTTTACCACCCCAACTTGTGCCACACTATGAAAATCTACCATTCCATGTCCTTTATACTCTAACCTTGATTTTATTCAAAAATTATATTCGTTTAGGACCACTTTGTGTAACACCCTTTCCAACATTTTTATTTCATAAAAATATTCCACTTTAAGTAAAATTACCATTTACCCATTTGTTTCCAAAATCACCTTTTACTCCATTTCACAAGTGTTAATTTCCCCCAAAACACTATTAAGTTATTCATACCAACTTCTTAAGTGTTTTAATACTTTAACACCTTTTTACACTTGGAGTAATATTCTTCTTATTTGAAAATACTTTTACACCTTTAATTCTTTTTTAATTCCATAAGTGTTAATCCTTTACAACAATATTAAGTTACACAAACTAACTTTTTCATGTTTACCTATTAACACTTAATGAATACTTTTATCAATATTTTTCCAAACCACACATTTCTTTACTTTCTTCATTCAAGAAATATATTTATACTTAACACTACTTTTGTAAGAAAATACCATTTCTCTTTCACCAACATGTGTAGTCTTATGATCTCATGTTCATCGTATCTTTTAGTCCTAATTTCACACACTTTGAAGACTAAATTTTTAACTTTTCTTATTTCACATTTAAACCTAACAAAACCTTCTTTAAACTTATTTATACATTTAACACCAAAATATTACAAGTTACATGCATGAAAAGATGACTTTTAAACCTAAATATCCTACTACATGGTTTAAATATACATTTCATCGTGGAAAATTACTATACTTGCAAAAAATACATTTTTAAGGCACAAAAGACAATTTTATTTCTTCAGTCTCGACAAATGTCTATTTTTTATAAAACCTTCATTTTTGCAAGAACTTTGAAATATTATTATTTCACCAATTTTTTCGACAAAATCACTTCATTTACCAATATTTTATTTCTTAATATGTTTTCATCAATATTTCTTGAAAATACACCATTTTCATAAAACACCAGCTTTTATACTTCAAAACTTTGAAATAATTATTCATTCACTATTTCCAACAAAATAATATTTTTTCAACTTTTTTATTTTATAAATATGTTTATTATTTCTACACATCAATTTTTATCATTTAATCAAATGAACCTTACTAATGTAAGCTAACTACTAAGACTACAATATGCAAATATAATATAAATGCAAGAGTAAGATTTTTTTCACCTCTAATGGAGCTCCAAAATGATAAGCATAAAAGGTCTAAGAAGATGGAAACCACCCACCTCATAAGGTGGCATCCAGGAGGTTGACCCACTCCAAAAGCATGCTCCATAAAGCCTCCAAACAATAACCCACTTCAACTCCATGAAAACCTACCTTCGTCTTCTAAAAAAACTCCCCAAATACTCCTCCAAAATTCGTAGCTATTTAATATCAATGGTGGAAATGGTATTCTGGGTTTGAACAATGTAAAATATCACCCAAAATGGTGATGGAATGGTGGTTTGGTGGTGGGTGGAGGTGGAAGACCACCCACATCTCTCTCACTCTCTCTCTCTCCTTTTTCCATTTCTCTTAACACAAAATAACCCAAATACACCAAACAAACCCTTATAAAACCTATCCAAATGTCAAAAATCCCGTTTTGCCCCTTCTAAATTGATTTGAGCTCGACTGCTCAAAGATCTAATGCCCCAAACTGTGACAATGCACAAAGGCAACTGAGATTAAAAATCTCGACCAACGTCGTTCGAACGACTTACCCTATATCGTTCGAATAACTTCTACTATGTTGTTCCTTACCTGGATCGCGCGACCTGCTACTATAAGTCAGTAGCACGTCGTTAAAAGCCCTGTATCTCGCGACCTTTCGCGTGACTCACTCATGTCGTTCGAACACATCCTCTTGTCATTCGAACGACCCTTTTCTTCTTCTTTTATTTTTCTCCAAATTTATCCATATTTCTTCCTTACTTATTGTGGGCGCCTATTTTCTATAGTCCATGAGAGTAGCCAACCAATCCTGATGGATTAACACTTGGCCCGCCCAAATCATAACTCAATTTCCAACAAGTATTTTAGTGGTATAACGACACTTATGGATATGGTCAAATCAGGTACCAAAAATCTCATATGAGATATTCAGGTACCTTATGGCAAATCCACACGATAGTTAGAGTTCCTTGAACAACTCAAACTCTATAACAACATACCTATAAATTGTATACCTCAGGCCGGAGCAAAGGGATTAAAACTTGAGATTTTGAGAGACACTTAATAAGAACAAGTAACCTCTTCATGAATGTAGGCAAATTGCTGAACCACGTAAATTATTGTTGTGCATGTGATTTCCTTAACTTTCTGCTATTTGTGATTATTTTCATGGAATTCCTTATTGTGATATTTTCTGCAGTCACAATTGGCGCCGTATGTGGGAAACGACTTGTATTCCTATGAAAGCATTTATTATCAGAAAGCCCGTAATGTCTCACCACATCACCAACATCCCCCAAGCCGGTGAGGTCCAAAGATCCAGTTCCTCCTAGGATCAGGTCCGAGATTAGCCAGCATACAAACCCCAGGTTTTGCCAGGATAGGCAACCCTCTGAAGAAAGCCATAGGCCACCTAGATATACCCAGATTTATAGGATGGTCAATGCTTATGAAGCTAGGCTCCATTAACAAGAGGAGGCTACATGCCTCCAAGTGGAAGAAAACACCCACCTGCAGAGGCGACTCAGAAGAATGGAGAAATACCTCTAAAGGGCTACTAGAAAATGTCGTGTGAGGACTCCTAGCCCTCAGGCAAAAAACACTCACAGTCGAGGAAGGAGATCCAGGCATGACCAGGAAAGAACTGGACGTGACAGATCAGAGCGAGAGAGATCAGAGAGTGGCCAGCAAGAGAGGCGCCACAGAAGCAATAATCGATGGAATGAAGACTTAAGGATTCTGGTCCATAGGGAGATAAACCAATATCCAACTCATCAAGAAGATAAATGCATCAGAGAGCTATCCAGAAAGACTTTTAATACTCAGATAAAGTCCCCTTTTTTAAGGGAAATCGATCAAGAAGAGCCCCCAAAAAAATTCATTGTCCCAGGTTCAAGGTCTACGACGGGAATACAGACCCCATAGACCATGTCAGGCAATATTGACAGGCAATGACCGACCTTATGGAGCCACAATGACAAAATTATGTGCAAGATCTTCCCTTATAGCCTACATAATGTAGCACATAAGTGATTTGAGAGGCTTCCTCACAGGTCGATCAAGAATTTTTCACCACTAGCGGAGGCCTTCACGATGCGATTTATAACTAGCATCTCCCATCCAAAGCGGATGGATAAACTGCTCATAATGAAAAAAAGCCATAGCTTAACCTTCGAGACTATGCCAAAAGATATTGGAAAGTTTTTAATGAGATCGAGGATTAATCGAAGCAGGTTATCGTAGCATCCTTTAAAATCGACTTGCCGACCACCTATATGCTGCACCAATCCCTCACTAAGAAGAAGGCTATCACCATCGATGATCTTATGGCTCGTATTGAGAAGTAAACCAAGGTGGAGGATGTGGTCCATCCTAGTGGAGGGGATAATAGTCAGCCAAAGTCAAACAAGGGAATGGAGAACAACAATACCCGAAATAAGGGAAACAAAAACGAGGGCAAGAATGGCTCCAATAATGGAAACAAGGCTGACCCCTCTAAAGCGTTACAGACTATTAACAAAGTCTTTAAGGAACCTATTTATAATATTCTCAGCAAGATCAAGGATGAGCCATTTTTTTAAATAGCTCAAGAAGATGGGCGGCGACCCAACTAAAAGATGCGCATTCCATAATGAGGGTGCTCATCGAACCGAGAATTACAAAGATCGAAAGTCACACTTGGAGGAGATAGTTCAGGTAGGACACCTCAATGAGTATGTCAAAAAGAAGACAGAGAAGGTCGCAGTTAATGGCGACCAAAATCCAAATAACATCCTCGATAATGGTACAGGACACGAGTTTGCAGTAATCCATGGTGTATCAGACCTTAAGCAGATCTAGAGAAACGTCGTCAGAATGGAAGTCAAGAAAGTGATTATCGTGATGGAAGCTTTTCAAATTGACCCTGCCAAATCCCAAGCAGGAAAGCGTCAGAGACCAGAAGACGTAGACTACACCAAGCACATCGTATTCACCGAAGAAGACTTGGTTGGGGTAAGGACCCCACATCATAATGCGATGGTGATCACACTTAGAATTGCCAATTGGGATGTTGACAAGCTACTTATGGACCAGGGGAGTTTGTTCGAAGTGATGTACCTGAAACTGTTACATAAACTAAAGTTAAATATCGCCAACCTAAAATAGGTCACCGTTCCACTGGTCGGCTTTGTAGGGAGGATCACGATGTCGTTAGGAAATATAATCTTGTAAGTCAGGACAGGAAACATCTCAAAGTTAGCTGAGTTTTTAGTGGTGGATATTGAGTCCCCATACCATGCTATTATGGGAAGAGGCTAGCTCCACGCTATGAAGGTCGTACCATCCACGTATCATCAAAGGTGAAGTGCATTACCGATCGAGGAGTGGCCAAGATCCGTGGCGACCAGGCTACGGCCAGAAAGTGCTTTATTATAGCTATTTTCCCAAAGAAAGAAAGAAGAAGGAATCATAGAATGCCCAGGAGAAAGCTCAGAAGGGGGTTATTCTCTCCAAATAATAACTGCGGTATGGTCGACCATGGGTGGAAGAGACCAGGATCCACCCTACCGATAAGGTCGTAGAAAGCCTGAAAGAAGTTATAGCCAATGATAACTTGACCTAGAGGAAATTATTAATCAGAGATACTCTCAACAATCAAGAGAAAAGAGAGTTAGTTGCACTTATTAAAAGCAACACAGATGTTTTCGCTTGGGATCCTTACGAGTTACTAAGAATCGACCCCAGCGTGGCCTGCCATCGCCTGCACATCGATCCAACCTTCAATAAGATCACTAAAAAGTCTCACCGAACATCCTTTGAGAAGGCTAAGGTAGTGGAGAAAAAAGTAGGGAAGCTACTGGATGCAGGATCCATCAGGGAGGTTCAGTTTCCTACATGGTTATCCAACCCAGTGGTGGTACTCGAAAGTAATGGAAGCTGGAGGGTGTATCAATTTCACTGACCTCAACACAGCATGCCCCAAGGATTGTTTTACTCTCCCAAAGATAGATCAGTTGGTTGACGCCACAACGACACAATGAAGGATGAGCTTCCTAAACGCTTACTCAGGCTATCACCAGATCCATTTATATGGACCCGATCGTGATAAGACCTCCTTAATAACCTCAATTGGATCATAATGTTACAAGACCATGCCATTTGTTATCAAGAACGCAGGGGAAACTTACTAAAGATTGATCACCAAGATGCTCAGCAAACAGATGGGGGAAACAATGGAAGTCTATATCGACGATATGCGTATTAAAAGCAAGGATAAGGCCGATCACCTCTCAGATTTAGCAACAACCTTTGAGATCCTTAGGAAGTATTGGATGAAGCTTAATGTAAGTAAGTGTTCATTCGGTGTCCAGTCAGGAAAATTCTTAGGTTATCTAGTAAGTAAAAGGGGAATCGAGGCCAACCTAGACCAAATCGATGTTATCATTAGAGTCCAGCCTCCTCATACATTGAGAGATGTTCAGAAGCTTACTAGAATGCTCGTGGCGCTCAATCGCTTTATCTCTAAGTACTTAGAATGCTGCAACTATTCTTCTAGCTTCTAAAAAAGGGTAAAGGCCTCATATGGGATGATAACTATTCATGATCTCTAGAAGAAATCAAGTTATACCTTAGTAAGCCACCACTACTGGTAATTCCAAATGATGGAAACCAACTGTATTTTTACTTGGCAGTATCAGACCATGATGTGAGCTTTGCCTTAATATGTGAAAAGAAATGGGACAACACCTAGTTTACTATGCCAGTAAGACACTCCTAGATGCTGAACAACGTTACTTACCTCTGGAAAAGCTCGCCTATGCACTGGTGGTCGTTTCAAGAAATTTGAAGTATTACTTCGAAGCCCACTCCATAACTGTAATCACCTCTTACCCACTCAATGTAGTTCTATGAAAAGCTAACCTCTCTGGACGACTTTCAAAGTGGTCGGTCGAACGCAGGAAATTTGATATCCATTTCCAGCCTAAAATGATAATTAATGGATAGATCCTAGCAGATTTCATTACTGAATTCACAGGAGATCATCTTGTAGACCAACTAAACAATGAGCAGTCGATGATACGTGAAGTACACTACAAAGATTAGACTTTTTACATTAATAATGCCTTTAATTCTAAGGGGCAAGAGTAGGGATTATTCTCATCATCCCTAAAGACACTGTAATTAATAAAGGAATTATATTGGGATTTACGGCCTCCAATAATGAAGCTGAGTACGAAGCACTGATCATCGGGTTGCGAAAAGCCAAACTACTAGGGGCAAAGTGCCTCCACGTATTCAGTGATTCCAAACTGGTCTCCAAGCAGGAAAGCGTAAACTTCAATGCCAAAGATGATCGAATGGCAGCGTACCTCGTCGTAGTAGGAGGTCTCATGGAAGACTTTAGAAAGGTGGAAGTTTAACATATCTCTAGAGGAAAAAACACTCACGTTGATGCTTTAGTGGCGTCAAACTCAACAATTAACTCTGACTTAAGAAGAACAATTCGGATAGAGTTCCTCGCGCAGCCTAGTATCGACCATGCAGTCGTAGCCAAGTAAGTACTCCTCATAGATAAAGCCCTAAGTTTGATGGATCCTATCATTAATTATCTACGAACTGACATACAACCCGACGACAGGAGGTCGACCCATCAATTTAGGGTTAAGGTCGCTCATTTTTACCTCAACCCTGAAAGGAAGATTTACAAGAAATCATTTGCAGGCCCGTACCTCCAGTGCGTTCACCCATAAGATGGTGAACAAGTACTTAGGTAATCTATAAGGGAATTTTTAGGAGTTACGCAGGTGGAAGATCATTGGCCTTTCGTGCAATTAAGGAATGATATTGATGGCCTCGCATGCAGAAGGACGCAGGTGCCTATGTTCGCAATTGCAAAAAGTGTCAGAAGCACTCACCTATGGTTCACCAGCGTTCCAAGGACCTAGAATTCCTCACCAACCCATGAAATTTCGCCCAATAGGTATTAGATAATGTGGAACCACTCCCTACCGCACCTAGAAATCGTAAGTATCTACTGGTCGCCACAGATTACTTCACCAAATGGGTAGAGGCAGAATCACTGGCAAACACTTGAGATTCTGACATGACAAGGTTCATATGGAAGAACATCATCACTCTCTTTGGGATAGAAAGGGATATCATCATCGTTAACAGTACACAATTTAAAAGTATTTTTTATAGCTTTTTGTGATGAGCACGATATCAAACACCACTTCAGCTCTGTGGCGTATCCCCAAAGCAATGGGCAAGCAGAAGCTTCCAACAAAACCATCATTGGTGGACTGAAAAAACAGTTGGAAAGGGACAAAGGTGACTGGGTGGATAAGCTCCTTCATGTTTTATGGGCGTATCATACCACACCCAGGAAACCAACTGGGGAAACACCTTTTGTACTCACTTATGGAATGTTGATGTAAAAAATTAGATCACTCTAATAATTCAATCACAGATAAATAAATGAGACAAAAGATTTTAAAGTGGTTCAGCCTTATAAGAATGGCCTACGTCCACTGTTGTTTTATTGCTGTTTGTATGGGAATTCTTGATTACAAGAAATTCCGTTCCGGATCCCAAAGTTTGGATTCAGGATCCGATCCCTTACAATGAGGATTGTACAATGTATTTATAGCCCTGAGGCTGTAATGTGAAAGGGTAATACATTAAATGATATACATATGAAAGGGTAATACATTTAATGCCCTCTTTGCGTGTGCGTCTGAATGATAAGCATTTAATGAATCAGTTGAACTGTTGGTTATCCAGCTATTAATGCTTTGCTCGAGATGCAGCTCGGACCGCCTGAGCTTCTCGGTGCTAATGAGTTCCTCGGAGAGGTCTTGTTCCTCGGAGCATAAGAGTTCCTCGGAGCGTATGATCATCTCGGAAGTGCTTGTTATTTCCATGTAGATAGCCACGTGTCTTCATATGGTTGATCCAAGTCAGTAGATTAAATTTGGTATCAACAGAAGCCCTCAATGTTTCATAGTTCAAAATTTGAGGAGTATGGAACATTCTTTCTCGGAATACGGTAGCTTTAAATAGTCTTCCTAATTTTTAGGAGCGTTTCCCTTGTATTTATTTTCTCCTTCCAAATTCGTAGAATCATGCTTTTTTGGACTTTTCTGCGTGCTTCGATTCTCGCGTTACTTTTCGTCTTTTTAGCCGTTGTTGCCCGCTTTGGTTCCCGCGCCACTTTTCATCTTTTTGGCCGCTGGTAACGTAATCATCTTTTTTGTAATCATTACTTCGCCAGTTCCCAAGGTAAGGTATTTAAACTTCACAGACACTTCATTCGTCTTCTACCTTTTCAAATTTTCATCTTCGAGTTTTTCATTGTCTTCTACTCTCTCGTGTATTCATCTCTTCCATCGTCTGTCGTCATCAGCTCTACTCTTTTCCTGTAATATCTTCTTCTTTTTTCTTCATTTCTTTTAATCACCATGGTTTACTCTGTTGAATCTCTTGACAAATTTCGATCTGATTTTTCCATTCCCTCTTGGGTTGTCTTGGAAGAGCTTTCTGAGCCTTCTAATTATTTCAATTTGGCTGAGGGACATTGGTTCCCCAGTCTCTTTTTTACTGAGTGTGGATTTTCTTTTCCACCAAATCCTCTGTGTTTGGAATTCTGTCAGTACTTTGATGTTGTTCCTGCACGAATAGCCCCCAACACATGGAGAATAGTTAATGGGGTGCATAAATTAAATCAAGTGCATGGAACTCGTATAGGAATTCCAGAAATCATGTACTGCTATAGATGGGCAGTTAATGATAATATTTATTATTTAAAGACGAGGTTTATAAATAGAGCCTTAGTAGTCAATCTCCCTGATGCCAATAGGGATTATTTTGAACACGGGATTATCGTAAAAAATTGGCAACACCCTCCATTAACCGGAGATGAGGTTTACCTGGGTCCCAGATGTCCTCCTTATGGCAATGGGATAGGTTATCTTTATTTTATTTATTTTGAAATCATGTTTGTTTTATGTTTGATAAAATGTGTCACTGATAACAATGTTAGTTTATTTGCAGTTGATAGCAAGAGAAAGTGCCCAAAAGAAACAGATATCAATATAAGGCATTTGGGACTTATCTGGGGTCTGCATCAAAGGGTTGCTGACGAGCACATCAGGTCGGCTTCGTATCTGCTCCAATACAAGAGCTACACAACCTCCTTCACTGCTCGTTCAGTGATCAGTGAAACAGAGCCAGTACCAGCCTCTGCAAGTTCTTCGCCTGAATCTCATATTCCATTGAGCGAAAGGATGAAGAAGAGAAGAACTCCTGCTCTGTTTGAGAAAATTGTCTCCGGTTCTGGGGAGGTAAAAAGGATTAAGATTGATGTCCCAAAGGAGGGGACAAAGAAGACTGGTGCAGTTCTTCCAGCTGCTCCTGCTAAAGTCTCCGAGAAGGTTACTGACTAGCCCGCAGTGGCTCCGAGCAGCTCTGCTGCTCCTGGAAAGGTGATTGTGATATCACCGACCAAGGATTCATCCTTGGTTGAATCTGTAATTGTTTCCCCGAAGAGGCTGAAGAAAAGCTCCTCGGTCAATTTGGCTGACACCACTGCTCAGCCCCCAACTGCTGGGACTGTAGTTCCCACTTTTGTCCCTCCGAGCTCTGCCATGAGCTCGGAGAAGTCCAGTACCATTCCCGAGGTCCAGGGTAATGAAGATAATCTTACTCGGGACATGGTTACTTCTTTGGCTGCTCGTCACCTTGCTTCAGTAAGTCTCTTTACTTTAAGCTTTTCATAGTTTCATTTGTCATTTCTTGTTTCTAACTTGCTTTCTTTTTCTGTTTACAGTTGACGAGCTGCTTCAACATAATCCTGAAGAAGGACGAAGCGATTAAGGCTTCTTGCTCCTCGTCCAGTGTGGAGGGAGCTTTAGAAGAAGCTACCAAGTCCCTGGCAGATTCTCGCCAGAAATATGCTGATGATAAAGCTATCTGGGAGAAAAAGCTTGCCTCCTCCGAGCAGGAAAAAGCTCGAGTTGCTGATGCCTCCAAGGAGTTGGAGAAGAAAAAGACTGCCTTGGAGAAGGTAAATAAAGAGCTTGAAGAGAAGCTCAGAGCTGAAGGGGAGCTTGAGAATAAGCTCAAAGTTGCTGAGGAGAGGTTGGACCAGCTCCAGGAAGTAGGCCGACAGAAGGAGGAGGTTAAGATCAAACTGAAGAATACTGAGAACCTTCTGTCCGAGATGCTTTCCTCGGAGAAACTGAAGAGGAAAGCTGCTGTGAAAAAGTCCTTCAGCTCTGGCTGGGACAAGGGGTGGAACAAAGGGTGTGCTGCCATGGTATCTCAAGTGGACTATGGCAGTCTAAAGTACTTTAGGGATGGATGGGTCGCTGCCCTTCAGGAAATGAAGGTCGACGAATCATCCGAGCTCTTCCAGCGACATATCCCTAGTCCCCCTCCTACTCCAGAAGAATTAGAAGAGGACGAAGCTACCTCTGAGGAGTCTTCAATGGTGATGGGAGATCACCCCCAGCCATCCAGTCTGCTGCCGAGCAAGCCGTTTCTTCCTCCTAGCAACAGCTGGTGCTCTCCGAACAGCCCACAGTTCCCTCCGAGCAACCTGCTTCCTCTTCCCAACCTCCCGAGAAGGTTTTGGGAGATAAGGAAAAGGTGTAGTGTTGTTCGGGCTTACTTTTATATTTTCTTTCTTTGTCAAATGTAATCCAGCACTTGTAATTCTGAATTTTATGATCTAATAAAACTTGAATTTTCTTGCATACTGTTGTTTATCTTCTTATTCATACTCTGCTTATTCTTCTTATTGATGATTGCTTTTCTTTCTCTGCTAGTTTTTGGCCAGGATGGATCTGCTATATGCCCATGATACAAAGTTGTTACAACAGTGCAATGAGTACTTTAAGGCTGGTCACACAGACTTGAGTGCTGCACAAGTTGCCGACATCCTTGGCCAGGATGCTTCAGAACAGGCAGTGGAAGCATATTAGTACCTGAAGTGTATGCTTGATCGAGCGGTATCCAATAATGTGGCTTACTACGAAATGATCGAGGATCTCCAAGGCACCCTTGAATACCTTCAGCTTCAATATAAAGAATCCACTGCCTTGTTGCATGAGAGTTACGAGAAGAAGTACAAGCTGATCGTTGCTGATAAAGGTTACGAGAAGCTTTTTACCGGGTATGATGTAAGGGAGAGAACTTTGAAGGGTGAGGTCGAGGAGTGCAGACAGATCGCCAAGCTGCTGGAGCAAGAGAACAACAACTTGCAAAAAGAGCTATCACAATTGAAGTCTGCAGCTTCTTCTTCAACAGCCCTAATCCCAGTGACTGACGAGGGATTTTCATTCCTAGAAGTGGAGAATGCCAAGTTGAGGGAAGAATTGGATACCTTGAGGAGGTCGGGACCTTCCACGTCTCCTCGGGGATGAGGAAGAGCTCCTCGGGGACGAGCAAGAGCAGCTCGGGTTCTTGTCGAGGAACAGAGGACAACATCTGCCTTAGAGAACCAGGCCTTCCAACTAATGGCGAAGAACCAAGCTTTATCTGACATGTCAAAGAAAATTAGGGACCTGGAAAAGCAGCTCTCCGCGCAGAAGTCAGTCTTGGAGAATAAGGAGCTTTTCATCAAGAATCTCCACGACCAACTAGAAAGGCTAACATACCAATTCCACAAACAGCCTAGGGAATTCTGGATGGCTGGATACAACGAAGCACTATTCCACTTGGATGATCGTATCCAGAATGCCAACAATGAGGGCTATAAACAAGGCTGGCTGAATGCCTTAGGTGTGTTGAAGCTCGAACAAGGACACTATCTATGGGACTACCATGATCCCGGGTTGCTCGACTTGCCTGTGCCACCGTACAATTTGGAGATGGAATGGATCCCTGCTCGTGCCATTCCTCGGAGCTTAATTTCGAAGTATCTCGGTGACTACAATTTACATTCTCAAATTGAAGTATCTCGTCCCGAGCATCTTTTAGATCGACCTTCTGTGATGAACGTCAGGATGCTGAAGGATTTGAACTTCATCAATTCTCCTCAGTCTTTAAATGATCCGCCTGCTGGCGAGGAACCTGTATCGAAAGATGAGGGGAAAAGACCAATAGAATAGGAATTTTTAATGTAACAGTTAGTATACATATCAATGTAATTTTCATTTTATTATCAATGTAACTTGTAATTTATTTCGAATTTAATGAAAGACTTTCACTATTGCTTGCAAATCTTAATTGCTATTGTCTTGTAAATATCAAACACTTTACATTTATGCATATCTGTTAAAAAGATAATAATAGTGTTGTTCATCGATCAACTTAGTAAAAAAAATTGTAAGTATCAGTAATGTTGCTCGATCACTTAATAATAAAGTAATGAGTATAAAAATGTTTAAATTTTTTCCAACCAACCAAGGTTGTTAAATTGTGCTCGTCGACCAATTATAGTTAATGAGAGTTTATCCCCGACTAACCATACTTGGTAAATTTTTGTCTTTTTCATAAAATGTGTCTGACCAACCAAGGTCAATGAATTCTCCTCGTTGACCAACTGTAGTTAGTGGGTTTTTATCCCCGACCAACTATACTTGGTACAGTTTTAGAATATTTTCTCCTCGTCGACCAACTAAGTTGGTACAGTTTGGAATATTTTCTTGAGTAGTCTGCCGAGTTGTATAGAGTAGTACGTAGCACTAGTATTCCCCGAAAATTTTTCAATAAACAGAGAGACTTGCAGAATATTTTTATTTTATTCATACTGATGGAACTGCGTTACATATACATCACTGATAATACTTGCGCAGGTGCTCTGCGTTCCATGCATTCTTAAACTCCTCGCCTTCTAGAGTTGCTATTTGGTAAGTTCCTGGTCGAACAACTTTTGTAAATCGGTATGGTCCATGCCAGTTTGCCTCCAGTTTGTTATGCTTTTGAATTACTTTCTTCAGCACATAGTCTCCTTCTTTCAGGTCACACTTCTTCACCCTCTTGTTGTAAAACAAAGTTGTTCGCTGCTGGTAAGCAGCATTTCTAATGGTTGCTTCTTCTCTGACTTCCTCGAGCATGTTTAAATCCAGTCTTCTCATTAAATCGCTGATGGGGGAATTGAAATTCAGTACCCTGTGTGTTGGGAGGCCCAACTCGGCAGGTATGACAGCTTCACTTCCAAATGCCAGCATGTATGGTGATTCTCCAGTTGCTACTCGGAGAGTAGTTCGGTAAGCCCAGAGTACTGATTGTAACTCATTGATCCAGTTTGCTTTCGCATCATCCAATCTTTTCTTCAAACCGTTCAGCAGCGTTCTATTTGTCACTTCAATTTGTCCACTGCTTTGAGGATGACCTGGTGCTGAATGAACCTTCAAAATATTTGATTGATGACAATAGGCGGCAAACTCTTCGTTATCAAATTGTGTCCCATGGTCTGTGATAAAGGCATGAGGGAGACCATATCGGTAAATGATGTTCTTCCAAACAAATTGGTACACCTTCTCGTATGTCATATCAATGAGTGGCTCAGCTTTTACCCACTTAGTAAAATAATCCACTGCGACGACGAGGTACTTGAACCTTCCTCGGGTCGTTGGCAGTGGTCCAACCAAATCAATTCCCCACATGACAAATGGCCAAGGGGAAGTTATGGGTGTCAACAATGCTTGTGGAGTTCTTCGGATGGAGGAAAAGCGCTGGCATTTGTCACACTTCTTGGCATAAGCAATACAATCAGCCCTCATCGTCGGCCAGTAATATCCTTGCGTCATCATCCTTTGCAAAAGCGTCCGTCCTGCTACATGTGCTCCACAAGACCCTTCGTGGATCTCTTCAATTAATTCTTTCACCTCGGAGGGATGTACACATCTCTACAAACCTGCCATAATTCCTCGTCTATATAAAACACCATTAGTTAGTACATACCGAGCAGCTTTAAACTTCAACTTTTTGGCAGCGAGCTTGTCAATTGGCAATTCTCCCTCCTCGATATACGCCCTGATGGGATCCATCCAAGATGGACCCAAATCAAGGGTGATAAAGTTCATCGTCAGATCTTCATCTATACTCCGACCAGCTAACACTTCAATTGGGATTGTTCGTCGTAGCTCGGTGCGAGTAGCTGATGCTAGTCGAGCTAGGGCGTCTGCTCTCGCATTCTCTATTCTTGGTATTCTGATCAGCTGAATAGCGGTAAATTCTGACACCAGCTCCTTTGCCTTTGCATGATATCTGATCATTAATTCTCCTCTAACTTTGTATACTCCCATCATATGGTTTACAATCAGTTGAGAGTCACTGAAGATCATAACTTGTTGCGCCTCCATAACTTTTGCCAAATTAAGCTGGCCTCATATTCAGCCTCATTGTTGGAAGCTTTGAATTGGAAACGCAAAGCGTATTCCATGTTGACCTCGTCCGGAGTGCTCAAAACTATCCCCGCGCCACATCCTGTATTGCAAGATGAGCCATCTACATATAGCCTCCATATAGGTAACTCGTCTTCAAATTTTTGATCAGTCAGCGTTCCTCGGTGAAATATTTTCTGCTTCTTTTCATCCTTCCCTGATTTTTCTCGCTCCTCGTCGATCATTTTTTCTTGCCCTTTTACCAACCGGAGTTGGTCTGAGCTCGAATTTAATGATCTTGTAACATCCACTTGCCCTTTTACCAACCGGAGTTGGTCTGAGCTAGTGTTTGTCGATCATGTAACATCCACAGGTTGATCAGCGAGCAACTTTTTCTCCTCGTCCGGAGTCCTCCCAACTATCTCTGCATCACATCCTGTAACATCCAGACGCCCTTTTACCAATCGAAATTGGTCTGGGCTTGTGTTTGTTGATCCTGTAACATCCACAGGTTGATCAGCGAGCAACTTTTGCTCCTCGGGGGTATCAGGATAGGTGAACTCCGCTATGAAATCTGCTACAACCTGCCCTTTTAGTGATGATCGGGGTTCATAAATTATATCATATTCACCAAGCTCTATTGCCCAGTACATCAATCTCCCTGATTTTTCTGGCTTGTGAAGGGCTTGTCTCAATGGCATATTGGTATATACTACTATAGTATGGGCCTGGAAATTTGGCCTCATTCTCCTACTCGCCTCAATCAGTGCCAGTGCCAATTTCTCCAGCCTCGGATATCTGATCTCTGCTCCTCGGAAGGCCTTACTTGTGTAGTAAATTAGCTTTTGTATTCTATTCTCCACTCTGATCAACACCGAGCTAACTGCATTCTCGGATACTGCAAAGTATAAATACAATTTTTCTCCCATCACTGGCCTGGACAACAGTGGGGGTGCTCCCAAGTATCTCTTCAAGTCTTGAAAAGCTTTCTCGCATTCATCATTCCACTCAAAAGTATTTTTGAGTGTCTTGAAGAATGGGAGACATCTATCAGTTGCTCGTGACACAAATCTGTTGAGTGCCGCTACTCGTCATGTGAGACTTTGTACTTCTTTCTTCATTTTTGGAGATCGCAGCCCTAATAGAGCTTTGATCTTTTCAGGATTTGCTTCGATGCCTCGTTGATTGACAATGTACCCGAGAAACATGCCTTCTCGTACTCCAAAGATGCACTTCGTCGGGTTCAGCTTCATTTGATATTTATCTAGTTGATCAAAAGTTTGACTTAAGTCAACTAGATGATCGACAACTTTCTTTCTTTTTGTCAGCATATCGTCAACATAGACTTCCATGTTGTCACTGATTTGTTCAGCAAAGACCTTGTTCATCAGCCTCTGATATGTCGCACCTGAATTTTTCAAACCAAAAGGCATAACATTATAACAATAAGTTCCCCTAGGGGTAATGAAAGAAGTACTCTCCCTGTCTTCCGGTTTCATTTTGATATGATTGTAACCAGAATAAGCATCCATGAAGCTTAACAACTCGTGTCCCGAGGTAGCATCTACCAGTTGATCAATTCGGGGCAGTGGAAAATGATCCCTTGGGCATGCTTTGTTGAGGTCGGTGAAGTCTACACACATCCTCCACTTGTTATTCTTCTTCTTTACCATCACCACATTGGCTAACCAATCTGGATATTTAACATCTTCAATGAAACGAGCTTTCTGGAGCTTCTCTACTTCCTCCTGTATAGCTTGATTCTTCTCGGGACTGAATAATCTTCTTCTCTGCTTCACAGGCTTGATCTCCTTATTCATATTGAGCTCGTGACATAAGAAGTTTGGGTCTATCCAAGGCATATCTTCATGACTCCACGCAAAAGTTAGTCTTCTGCTTCTAAGGAAAGTTATCAATTCCTGTTTTAGTGAGGTTTCCAATGATGAACCTATTTGAGTAGTTCTTTCAGGGTGTTCGTCGTCCAGAACAATATTTTCAGTGGCCTCCACCACTTGACCCTTCACGAGTTGCGACTCATCCCGAGGATCCAAGGTTTCAATTTCTGCACCTTCCTCCACTTGATAGGTAGTAGTATTTTTCTTTGATTCTTCCAGTTCTTCTTGCTCGGCAGATGAATAATAGCATTCCCGAGCTACTTTCTGATCACCTTTCACAACTCCTACTCCAAAGTTTGTTGGAAATTTTAGGCACTGATGCACTGTAGATGGCACAGCCTCGAATTTCTTCAATCCTACTCTTCCCATGATAATATTGTACGATGATTGGACATTCTTATCCATCAAGAAGAAACGTATTCTTTCTGTCCGACAAGCAGGCCACGTACCAATGAATATATCCAACTTGATCGTCCCAAGTGGAAACACTTTCTCGCCAGCAAAACCGATGAGGGGTCTGTGATAAGGCTCCAGTTGAGATAGCTTTAGATTTAAACTATCGAAACACGAGTAGAACATGATGTCTGCCGAGCTACCATTGTCGACCAACACTCTTGAAATCATTACCTCCTTCATTCTCATTTTGATCACCAGCGGGTCATCATGAGGATATAAAACACCTGCAAGGTCATTTTTTGAAAAACCGATAACCAATTTCTCCTTATTCACCTTTCTCGGGTGATCTTCCTCAGCTAAATTTATTCGCTGAATGTACGAGCAAGCTTGAGCCTCACCAAGGTAAGCTTTTCTTTCGGCAGTAAGGTCTCCTCCTCCTGCATCTCCTCCTGTAATAACATTACAATCAAATGACCCAAAGCATATTAAAAATACCTCTCGTTCTGGCTGCCTTAGTTTCTTGGGAAGATCGGGGTCATCATCTGGATCATCTTCATGGTTTCTCCTCTTTTTCTCCTTTGCTCGACGAGGAGATCTAGACCTCTCTCTAGTTCGGTCGTTGTTTCTTTTTTCGCCTCCCCGATCAACATACTTTGCTAGCTTTCCTCGTCGGATGAGTGTTTCAATCTCGTTCTGAAGAGCTATGCAATTTTTTGTCATATGCCATAATCCTTATGGAACTCGCAATATTTCTCCCTATTCCTCGTGTCAGGGTCTGACTTCATTTTCTTTGGCCAGTTTAGCTCCTCGTTGTTCTTAATTTCTTCCAGGACGTGGTTGATATTTGCCTTCAAAGGCGTGTAATTATCAAATTTCTTCAAGACCTCCCATGACGACCTACTTTTGGAATGTTTGTCACCACCATTGTTCTTATGCTCTTTCTTCTTAGCTTTATCACCTTCCACCTTGGTTTCTTTGGCGTCCATATTCTTATTTGCAGACATAGCCTCCTCGACATTCATAATCTTGGACGCTTTTCCCATCAGGTCCGACATGGTTCGAGGTGGATCTTTGGCCAAAGTTTAGTACAACTTGTTCGGCAGTAGTCCACTCATCAAAGCAGTAATAGTTGTCTTCTCCTCGTAATCAATGACTTCGAGTTTCTCATTATTAAAACGAGTTATATAATCTCTAATACTCTCACCAGCTTTTTGTCTAACACTTAACAAATGTGCTACTCGTTTAACTGGCTTTGCTCCGAAGCAGAAATTCCCAATGAATAACTCGGCCAGTTGAAGAAAAGTTGAAATCTTACCCCGAGGAAGATTATTATACCATATCTGACCAGATCCGGTAAGAGTTACCGAGAATGCCCTGCATCTCATCTCGTCTGGGACAGCATAGATGTCGGCAGTAGCTTGATATTGTTCTATATGAAGGACAGGGTCAGTCTTCCCATCATACTTGGGAGTCACAACAGGTGCTTTGAACTTTGAAGGTGTTGGAAAATCAATAATGTCCTGGACAAAAGGTGTTCCTCGAACAAAGGTTCGTTGTAGAGGGTTCTTGGCCTTAGCCATTTCCCCTAGTCTATCCTTCAGCCTCTGAATAGATCCTTTCCATGCATCATTTCCTTCCTCGGGCCTATTGGTTCGAGCAACTGATTGCGTTGAAGTGGCTTCCTGGGATTTATCTCGACGAGCAGCTGGTCGGTCATAGGATCCATCTTGACGAGCAGCCGGTCGCGACTGGGCAGATCCTTCCCTTAAATCTGATGGTCGTCGAAAGCTCCTCGACGCTGCGTTAAGAGGACTTTGATTCCTCCTAGGGCCTAATCGATCGAAAGGAGAGGCCCTACTTAATCTTTGCAATGCACTGGCCCTTTCTGGGGAGAGAGTGACATGTTGTTCAGTGTCTGTGGCTCGCACAGACGAAGTTCGTCCAGGTTGATAAGAAAAATCTTGAGATTCATCATTGCGATATAAATCATTACGCCTAGTACGCGAAGAAGGCGCATGGGTATTTCTTTGGATGCTTCGTGGTCCGGAATGGGCTGATGCACCGCCATGGAGGGTTTGGATGAGTTGTCGCATTGTTTCTTGCATGACGGTCTGGCCCTGAGCCAAATTCGCCATTATTTCAGTCAGATCTGGAACAATTGGTGGAGCAGATGGATTTGGAGGGGTTCCGACATTTCGATTGCTGGATTTAGGAATATCAGCCATTGATAATGGATTATTTTTTATGAGAAAACGATTTTACTAGTCGATTCCCACAGACGACTCCAATCTGTTGATGTAAAAAATTAGATCACTCTAATAATTTAATCACAGATAAATAAATGAGACAAAAGATTTTAAAGTGGTTCAGCCTTATAAAAACAGTCACGTTGATGCTTTAGTGGCGTCAAACTCAACAATTAACTCTGACTTAAGAAGAACAATTCAGATAGAGTTCCTCGCGCAGCCTAGTATCGACCATGCAGTCCTAGCCAAGTAAGTACTCCTCATAGATAAAGCCCCAAGTTTGATGGATCCTATCATTAATTATCTACGAAATGACATACAACCCGACGATAGGAGGTCGACCCATCAATTTAGGGTTAAGGTCGCTCATTTTTACCTCAACCCTGAAAGGAAGATTTACAAGAAATCATTTGCAGGCCCGTACCTCCAGTGCGTTCACCCATAAGATGGTGAACAAGTACTTAGGTAATCTATGAGGGAATTTTTAGGAGTTACGCAGGTGGAAGATCATTGGCCTTTCGTGCAATTAAGGAAGGATATTGATGGCCTCGCATGCAGAAGGACGCAGGTGCCTATGTTCGCAATTGCAAAAAGTGTCAGAAGCACTCACCTATGGTTCACCAGCGTTCCAAGGACCTAGAATTCCTCACCAACCCATGACATTTCGCCCAATAGGTATTAGATAATGTGGAACCACTCCCTACCGCACCTAGAAATCGTAAGTATCTACTGGTCGCCACAGATTACTTCACCAAATGGGTAGAGGCAGAATCACTGGCAAACACTTGAGATTCTGACATGACAAGGTTCATATGGAAGAACATCATAACTCTCTTTGGGATAGAAAGGGATATCATCTTCGTTAACAGTACACAATTTAAAAGTATTTTTTATAGCTTTTTGTGATGAGCACGATATCAAACACCACTTCAGCTCTGTGGCGTATCCCCAAAGCAATGGGCAAGCAGAAGCTTCCAATAAAACCATCATCGGTGGACTGAAAAAACAGTTGGAAAGGGACAAAGGTGACTGGGTGGATAAGCTCCTTCATGTTTTATGGGCGTATCATACCACACCCAGGAAACCAACTGGGGAGACACCTTTTGTACTCACTTATGGAATGTTGATGTAAAAAATTAGATCGCTCTAATAATTCAATCACAGATAAATAAATGAGACAAAAGATTTTAAAGTGGTTCAGCCTTATAAGAATGGCCTACGTCCACTGTTGTTTTATTGCAGTTTGTATGGGAATTCTCGATTACAAGAAATTCCGTTATGGATCCCAAAGTTTGGATTCAGGATCCGATCCCTTACAATGAGGATTGTACAATGTATTTATAGCCCTGAGGCTGTAATGTGAAAGGGTAATACATTAAATGATATACATATGAAAGGGTAATACATTTAATGCCCTCTTTGCGTGTGCATCTGAATGATAATCATTTAATGAATCAGTTGAACTGTTGGTTATCCAGCTATTAATGCTTTGCTCGAGATGCAGCTCGGACCGCCTGAGCTTCTCGGTGCTAATGAGTTCCTCGGAGAGGTCTTGTTCCTCGGAGCATAAGAGTTCCTCGGAGCGTATGATCATCTCGGAAGTGCTTGTTGTTGCCATGTAGATAGCCACGTGTCTTCATATGGTTGATCCAAGTCAGTAGATTAAATTTGGTATCAACAGAAGGCTATCATCCCTCTGAAAGCAGGGCTCCAAACTATGAGAACCACTCTAGTCGACCAAGGCCTCAACGATGAAGCACTACGCACTAAGCTTGACCTACACTACACCAAAAAGATCAAATCGTCACTTTTGACCCGGCCACCCTTGTCACGGTCATGGATCGTGATAAAAAAATACGCAATTTTGTCACGGTCATTGACCGTGACAAGCCCAAGACAAGAATAGTTATCACAGGCTTGTTACGATCAATGACCGTGACAACCCTATAAACTTATCACGGTCAAGGACCGTGACAGGTTTGTGATAATTTTTTCAGTAAAAAAACCCTTCCCTCTTCTTTTTTCTCACCGTTTTCTATTCCCCCCGTTCTCTCTCTCTCTCTCTCTACGATTTAAGGTATTATTTCTTCTCTCTTTCTCTTTCATTTGTATATATGTGTGTATGTGTGTGTATATGTGTTCGTGTCTATGTGTATGTGTATGTGTATGTGTATGTGTGAGTGTACAGGGGGGTGTGTGTGGTGGGCGGGAGGGGGCAGGGAGTGGTGGTTTTGTGTTTGGGTGTGTGGGGGGGGGGGGAATGTGTAGTGGGGCAGAGGGTGGGTCATTTGTGTGGGGGATGGGGGGTTGGGTTTGTGTGTGTGTGCAAGTGTGGTGGGGCAGGGGGGAGGGGGCGGTGGTGGGGAGGGGATGTGGGGTGTGTATGCGTGTGTGTATTGAAATTAATTGGTGTTTAGTTTAGGACTTAAAATTAATTGTTAATTTTGATTTAGGATTTGAAATTAATGTTTAGTTTAGGACTTGAAATTAATTGTTAATGTTGATTGGATATTATAAATATTGTTTATTTATTTTTATGTATGTTTGAAATTGTTATTATTGAATTAATTGAGTAGATGAATTAGATGGAGTACGGGATACACATTTGGTGGTTTGTTGTTATTGTTGGATTATATTGGACGTATGTGGTTGGATATGGAAGTTGGTTGTTAATTTTTTTTAAAATACTTAATTTAATTCACACTAATAAATCCGTAAATAATTATATTGTCTTAATTTGTTGAGTTGGTTAATTTTGAAAGTGGCATGACCACTGGATTATTGTCAAAATGGGGGGAGGGGGATTTTTCGACTTTCTTCTAAAATTACTTTGTGTCACGACCCGTTCGAGAGTGGCACGATCACAGACTTATCATAATTAAATGAAACATACCTACAATTACACATAGTGCGCATAAATACTAGCCTTCTAGTTCTTATGCGTACGCATTCAATAGACCTTAAACCCGTTCGAGAGTCAATACCCCTGTAATGAGATCTTTCGAATTTTCCCGTTTGGACTGTTTGGGACTGCATAATTTCTGTACAATAATATTCTTAGTGGCTTAAAGTTATTACTTTTGGAGGAAGTTCTGCATGAGTTTCCTAATGTTATCTGAGTACATACTAGATTGACAAGTGTGAGTATTATTTCAATTGATCAATTGAAATAACACTCACACTTGGCAATCTACGTCGTGTACTTGGAGAACTTTGGGGATATGCTACCGAATTTTTCTGAAATCGTAACAATGTGCATGAGTTGTTAAGTATATTACAGAAATATGCGGTCTTGAATGGGATAAGACCACTCACCCTTTAGAGGAGATGGAGGAAATAGGAATTACTATTATAAATTGAAATTTAAAAATCGAATATAAATAAGACATAATTAACTGAAACATATTATAAATCTAAGTTTTGTTTATACTAATCCACGAATATACGCTTCTTACCTTTAAGAGGTGATTATTTGTAGTAGCTGTGATGGGATATCCTAAATACAAAGAGTGGATGGGGGAGACAAATAGATTAGGGGATGTGTTTCGCAGAGGCACTTCTTTATGACGAGGAACTTCTTTGCAGTCCAGTTAGTTATCGGTGGATGTATCCGTTTGAAAGATTGATGAAAGTTTTTAAGGATTACGTCAAGAATACGCGATACATTGCAGGATCAATTGTAGAGGAATACATCACCGTGGAGTCATCAATCTATACTCGAGAATATACGCCTGACACGACCAGCGTTGATGACATTGATGAGTTCGTCGATGAGGGTGGTCACGTGATGGGAAAATGAGTGAAATTAATGAGTTTGCAATATGAACAAGTAGCTCGTTATCTATTTGACACACATGAAGATGTCGAAGAATGGAAAAGGTAAGTTTAAATTATTTTAAGTTTTATATTATTTTAGATTATTTTATATATGATTAATTTTGTAATACATTCGTCACATTAATTTTATGCAGAAAATATGAAGCCTGTGAGAAAAATAAAAGACGAAAAACATTGGCACAATCAGACAGCGATTTTAGGTTGTGGTTGTCACACGAGGTAATTATAATGAAAACACTTGTTATATAACGTTACATTACAATAAAACTTTACAACTAACCTAATTAATTTATCTATATTCTCAGCTCTTAAAGACGGGTGATGCGACATCAAGGCTTGCTCGTCTAGCCACTGGATCCTTGTTCATGGCACAAGAGTACAAAAAGTATCGATTGAACGGTTACGTATTCGGCGCAAGGGTGTACGAGGAAAATACAAATGTACAGAGCTCGAACATTTCATACAAGGCTCTTACTTTGTTTCGAGCGAGTGCAAAAGATAAAAACCTCGTTGAAGCTGAAATGACTTACTATGGTGTAATTCGAAATATATTTGAATTGGAATATGTAAGCTTCAAAGATGTTGTATTTTACTGTGATTGGGTAAGAGTTGAGAATAAAAATGCTTGTACAGTTGATTCTGGCTCCAATTTGATCACGGTTGACTTATAAAAATTGAAGAGCAACCAGCACGTGAGCGATGAGCCGTTTATTTGTGCATTTCAAAAGGTCAACCAAGTATTTTACTTGGAGTATATCAACAACGAGCCATGGTCAATCGTCCTACATGCGCCAAAGCATCTAAATAGTAGTGTGGATTACTTGGATGCTCCTAACGAATATCAATCCATTTTTTATGATAACCCAAATTTGAAATAATTTTTCAATTTGTAATGAGTATTCCAATTTAGCGCATGTACTAGTGTTTTATTATTATCGGACATCGATTTAATGCATTTAATTCATTTGTACTTGATCATTTTCATTCTTTTTATCTTTCTCTCTTTCCTTTATATATGTGTGTGTGTTAAACAGTAATAAGTATTCCAAATTTCGAATTAATGCTTTTTATTCATTTGTACTTGATTACATTAGCGCATGTACTACTTAGATTTAATGTTTGCATGTCTTCTTCTAATTCATTTTGAATTTTTACTAATAACAACATTTTTGTACAGAAAATGTCTCCTTCAGGGATTAAGGCAATGATGGCGATGATGATAATGATGATGTCTTCTGGGCTCGGCGGTAGCAGAGGCGACAAGGGTTCCTCAGCCCTAGGCTCCCCAAATAGGGAAAATTGGGAATGGCTGTCGAGAACAAGATGTGGATATTAGCTAGATCGCTTGAGCTAGTAAAGACAATTATCGGCCTGGGGTACACTAGTTACAGGGAGGTGCCAAATGAGCTCAAGTTAGCTATTTGGGTGGCACTACTGGTAATGTATTTATATTTATATTTATATTTTAATTTTAATTTTAATTTATATTTATATTTATTCGCAACTAACATTATATTTGTTTAACAGGAACAATTCGGCCTGGCCCCAAAACTCCATGATTCTATCTTGAAGAAGTTGAGGGAGCAACACAAGACATGGAAGAAAAATATACGGGTTTGGCACAATGGCAAAAGGTCATTGATAATGAGATCGAGGAGCGACAATTGGCATCTCGCCAATTAGGAAGGGCAAATCAGGCAAAAAAGATAGACGTACACTACTCCGGTCATACGTCTTACGCCGAGGTGGAGCATAAGATGATGGTAAGTTTTTATTTTTCTATAATTACAAAAATATGTTATTCTGCATTATTTTACTTTGCGGTCCCGGTACTAATTTTGCATTATTTTATTTCAGGGGATGGGGAGTGACCCTGGGGGTAGGCCACATAGGCTCGATGCCTATGTGGAAATTCGGATGAAGAAGGGAAAGGATAAGGAGGTGTCCCCAAGCGTCGCGGCCACGCTTGTAAGTAATCTGATAGTTTATTTTTTGTTAATTACGTTATAATTTTTTTATTTACTTATTTAACTAATCATGTGCTTTTTGTCGTTTCAGGCAAAGCTTAAAGAAGTTCATGAGTCGCAGTCTGATGCCGACAAGGTATCTTTGTCCACGAACGCACTCAACTAAGTGCTTGGCGCTGATCGCAAGGTGTGAAAAAGGGGGTGAGCTCGCGGGTGCCAAATTTAAGATCATCGGATTGGAGACGAGCAACACCGGGTTGGCTCGTCAGGTGAACTCGCATGACGCGAAGCTATCAAGGTTGGAGAGGACGGTCCAAGATATGTTCTCATTCGTGAAGCGTTTATTGGGCGGAAAGGGCAAGGGTAAGGGGAAGGGGAAGGAAAAATTGGTGGAGGAGGACGAGGACGAGGACGTGGACATCGTCGCTTTATCGCCGACACGTACGAACTCACCGATTGATGATCCAGTCTCGTACTTGGCTCCCGTAAAGCGACCTATGACAATAATTGGTTGGCCAAACGTGTTTATACTCGACGTAATTGATGGCATGCGGATAGTAGGGGGTTGACGGACCCGAATACCGTCCAGGGTATGTTGGTTCATGGACGTGAGCTTCAAGACATGGAGGTCAAGGTGGTCATCACGCATGTGATAACCGGGAAGAAGAACTCCCCATTGTGGTTGCGCGGACAATGAGGCGTGATGCATATTCAGGGGTGTCTCAATGCGCATATCGTGTGGCCTTACTTCCTCCTCAAACTTACTACATGAAATTATTTATATCTATTTTATTTTGACACTTGGATTATATTTGTATTGTTTTGATTTTGTAAGGACACAAATTTCCAATTGAGTCCATGTATAGTGTTGGCTCAATTCCGGACAAAAACATTTATTCATAGGATAGTATTTAATTGTAATATTCTCAAGCCTATGAAGTGTTTGTTGAAGACATAGTGGCAAAGAGTATAAAGCTTCATTAAATATGTCGGTTTGCGTGCCTCATTTCTACGTCATTAATCATAGTTCCATGCTCCCAAGGTATGAATGCAATATTATATATATAGGAGCTTGGAACAAGTTTATTGGGTGTTAGGTTTTATAAAAACTGTGTTTTGTTTTAAGAAAGAATTAATTAAAACTTTAAATAAATGTTTATAAAGTTTTCTGGGCTTAAACAAGAATATTCAAACTTTCTGGTTTTTCGTTCGATAGAGTCGTTCGAACGAAAATGTCGTTCGAACGAACCTGCCAACGAGTTCCCATATTATGCCACTGGAATGTCGTTCGATATGTCGTTCGAACGAACCTGTGTTCGAACGAGATATCCAACGAGATTCTAACGAGTTCAATCTGGAACGTCGTTAGAAATCTCATTCGAACGAGATTTCGTTCGAACGAAATGTCGTTCGAACGAGATGCCAGGCGGGAACAGTTTTTGGCAGTTTTTCACCCACTTCCCCACTTAGTTTTTAACCAACTTTTTCAGACTTTAATATGTGCGGGAAGAACATTTTCCACCTTAACTTTTTCCTAACTTTTCCATTCCATTCCATCTCTTAGAGAGAGTTTGAGAGCTAAAATTGTTTAAGGAAAATGTTCAAGTTTTGAGTGCTATTTTTCAAGAGAAAATATTTTATCACTCTAGTTTTACACCCATATTGTTTATCCAAGTTCACATATATACATATCAATTGCTTGGAGTTTGGCACCGGTTTATCTCTTCCGTTTCAAAGAGAAGTTTTGGTTTGCTTCTACATCCATCAAAGAAGAAGACGTTTTGTTGCGATTCTACCCACTTGGAGAAAGGCTCCTTGCTCGGGTGACGGTGACCATATAAAGTCCTATCGGTGGATTCCGAGACCGCGGTGGTGTTCCAAGGTTATCCGCTAGGAAGAGGTGTCTACAAGAAGAATCGTCGAGGCTTGAGAGGGATCGAGTCGTGCGTTGTAAGTCTATCTGTCTTGTACTTGTAATTCCATATCTAGTGGATTTGTGGGTAGGGTCGTCTGAGGTTGTTTCCCGTCTTGGGTTTTTCCTCGTACATCGCGGCGTAGTGTGATTGATTTATTTTATCTTGCAAAATAACGTAGAACGCATGTTTAGAATAATTCAAGATAAAATTTGGTTTAAATCATCACACTCATTTAATTTGGTGCTAAATTATATATTGGGTAAAGTTTATTTAATTCAAGTCATTTGCTAAAATTTGGTTTCGCCTAATTTGCTAAGATTGATAAATATGACTTAGGAAAATTCTAGGACTTGGATTAATTAATTGGTTTAAGTGAATATATTAATTGATTAATTTTACTTCACTTGGTGTAATTTTAATTTGTTTAAGAAATTAAAATTTGTTGTTTTAAAGTTGAACCATCACACCGCTTCCGCATCGAGTTTACATAAAAAGGAAATAATAAATTAGAATTGGGGGCCTCGCGCACCAACAAGTGGTATCAGAGCCGGAGCGCTAAGTTATCGCGTTAAAGATCCGTTTTTCGGCTTTTTGTATTTCCTTACCTTTTTAGGTGGTTCAATATTTTATCACTCTCATATTTTTTTCTTCTCAATGGGACGTCTTAATGAAAATTTGTCCAATTTTAATGAAAATAAAATTTTTGATTTTCGAGAGGAATTAAATGGGCTTAACAAATGTAACGAAAATTTAAAGGAATTAAATTTGAGATTTGTAAAAAGAATTAAATTTCTTGAAAATGAAAATTCTTGTTTTAAAGCTCACATTGAGTCTTTGCAAATCTCCTTATCTCAAAAAGATATTTTTCGTGAAAAGCTCATGGACTTACATTCAAATTTTGATATTTTAGAAAAGTCCAAGAAAGAGGGTGAAAATCGTGAAAAGACTCTTAGGGACAACTTTGCTCATATTGAGGGAGAGCGTGTTAACCTTCTAGGAATTATTGAAAATTTAAAGAAGGAGTCCCATAATTTTGAGGAGTCTAATTTATTACTTGAGTCCGAAATTTTAAAATTGAAAAATGATTCTCAAGACTCTAGTAGTAGTTATAATGGTTCTAGCACATCATGCTCAAATTCTTCCATTGCTAAAGCTAAAACCATTGTTTGTTTTAGAGGGTCAACTTTGTCCAAGGTCTTTAAAAAGGGTCACACCTTAGGTAACATTCCTCGTGTTTACACATGCTTGCATTGTGGTAGAAAAGGTCACCTTAGGTCATTTTGTTTTGATCTTAAAAGAAGTCCAAGGAAATTTTTATCTAGCATTTCATTATTTTCTAATCCCCATCATGTTAAATATAAATCTATATGGGTTAGGAAATCATTATTAAATGCGCTAGATACAAGAGTTGTTGATTCTCATTTACTATCACATGAAACCTCCCTTGCTAAATTTAAAGGCTGAATGTGTTAGTGTTTTATGCATACTCTATCTTTTTGTGCTTCATATTATATATCATTGCTAGATGTATGCACGTTTAGTCATTTTCTAGTCATTGCCTTATTTCATATCACATGCTAGAAATTATGACTTATTTATCTTTTTGTATTATATTTTGTGTTTGAATTAATTGAAAAATATAAAAAGATTTTTCTTTATCATTTGTGTTTTATTTATTTCATTTAAGCTTAATGAAAAATACAAATGATTTTTGTTTATTCTTTTGAGTATATATCTTTATTTTTGGTTAAAAATGTCAAAAACTCAAAAAGATTTTATTTTGTGTGTATTTTAGTTTGACACACTTTATGTGGCATATATTTGTGTTTGAATCCCATCTTTTACGCTCCCACGTGGCTAGAACTTTTGGTTTAGATTTTCAATCCTTAAAATATTCTTTACCATGTTTTATATGGAGCAGTTGGATTTTGTATTGTTTAAATGGATTTTATTTTTATATGCCTCTTTTCACACATGCACGAGGTCTTTTGAAATCTTAATGTCACATGTTATATTTGAGCTTTTTGAGGTGTTCTCCTACCAATCTATTCATCTACATATCTATGACCTAGGAGGACTAGTGCATGTCACAATCCGTTGCACGTGAGCTTTGTGAGATAAAAAATTATATATCTAAATGTACACGGGGAAGGGCTCCGAAAGGATGAATGAAATCCTTTGCGATAGTAAGCCACCGTTTATTGGATCTAAAAGAAATACGTGATCCAAAGGCCTAAAAACAGAATATTTGGCATTAAAAAGAAAATAATTGCCAAGGCCCATGTTTGTTTGATATATTCATTCAAAAGCAAAAGAATATATATGCTTATTGAGGGAGAATTGGATGGTATATCAACGGTTTGCACAATGTCCGTTTATCCTAGTTGTCTTTAATGTCATGACTCTACTTGGTTTGTAGAATCATCATCATGCTAGGCTTGTATGCATTGTGTATGTTTGTTCATTGAGTTCAATCTATCTTGTCACATGAGGTTATATTTAAATGTGATGAAGTTTTCAATCAAATGAGAACTCCGTGAACGTTTATTAAGTGTTTGGGTCTAAATTTAATTGTTGCTAGTTCACACCCCAACACTTACGTTTCCATATGACACATTTTTGCCATACGAGTGTGCAAACTTATTGTATTTTGTGTTATATGTGTGTTTATATCTATATATATATATATATATGCAAGTGCTTCATTGGTATATTTCTAGTTTATATATATATGATATTTGTTTGTCTTTGCCTTGCTTTCTAGTCCTTCTATGCTTATACTTCATTTTTAGTATCTATAATGGATTAGTTATGCTTTTGTTGCTCATATGTTTTCACGTCTTATCACTTTAAGCTTCACTGTGTTTATTAGTTCTATATCCTTTGCCTATTCCTGAATAAAAAGGGGGAGAATGATAGGGGGAGAATTAATTGTGGGGGAGTATTTATTTTAATTGCATTTAATACTTTGATATTCCCTATGCGTTTGATAGTTTGCTTAAGTGTGCAGGAATTCTTCTAAAGCGGCATCTTTCAATGGCAAAGCGTTTGATCCTTGGGTTGAGTT
Source organism: Sambucus nigra (assembly GCA_949130495.1). Classification (NCBI taxonomy): domain Eukaryota; kingdom Viridiplantae; phylum Streptophyta; class Magnoliopsida; order Dipsacales; family Adoxaceae; genus Sambucus; species Sambucus nigra. The sequence continues at coordinate 133,471,478 of OX422219.1, read as the reverse complement.
AAGTTTGGGTGGGTTATGTTTTGAGTCTAGTGAGCTTGACGGACCTTTAGGATTTTTGTTTGGTTTTTGTCCCAGAATAGCCAAAGGGGGAGATTTGTAAGGACACAAATTTCCAATTGAGTCCATGTATAGTGTTGGCTCAATTCCGGACAAAAACATTTATTCATAGGATAGTATTTAATTGTAATATTCTCAAGCCTATGAAGTGTTTGTTGAAGACGTAGTGGCAAAGAGTATAAAGCTTCATCAAATATGTCGGTTTGCGTGCCTCATTTCTACGTCATCAACCATAGTTCCATGCTCCCAAGGTATGAATAAAATATTATATATATAGGAGCTTGGAACAAGTTTATTGGGTGTTAGGTTTTATAAAAACTGCGTTTTGTTTTAAGAAAGAATTAATTAAAACTTTAAATAAATGTTTATAAAGTTTTCTGGGCTTAAACAAGAATATTCAAACTTTCTGGTTTTTCGTTCGATAGAGTCGTTCGAACGAGATTGTCGTTCGAACGAAAATGTCGTTCGAACGAACCTGCCAATGAGTTCCCATATTAGGCCACTGGAATGTCGTTCGATATGTCGTTCGAACGAACCTGTGTTCGAACGAGATATCCAACGAGATTCTAACGAGTTCAATCTGGAACGTCGTTAGAATTCTCGTTCGAACGAGATTTCATTCGAACGAAATGTCGTTCGAACGAGATGCCAGGCGGGAACAGTTTTTGGCAGTTTTTCACCCACTTCCCCACTTAGTTTTTAACCAACTTTTTCAGACTTTAATATGTGCGGGAAGAACATTTTCCACCTTAACTTTTTCCTAACTTTTCCATTCCATTCCATCTCTTAGAGAGAGTTTGAGAGATAAAATTGTTTAAGGAAAATGTTCAAGTTTTGAGTGTTATTTTTCAAGAGAAAATATTTTATCACTCTAGTTTTACACCCATATTGTTTATCCAAGTTCACATATATACATATCAATTGCTTGGAGTTTGGCACCGGTTTATCTCTTCCGTTTCAAAGAGAAGTTTTGGTTTCCTTCTACATCCATCAAAGAAGAAGACGTTTTGTTGCGATTCTACCCACTTGGAGAAAGGCTCCTTGCTCGGGTGACGGTGACCATATAAAGTCCTATCGGTGGATTTCGAGACCGCGGTGGTGTTCCAAGGTTATCCGCTAGGAAGAGGTGTCTACAAGAAGAAGCGTCGAGGCTTGAGAGGGATCGAGTCATGCGTTGTAAGTCTATCTGTCTTGTACTTGTAATTCCATATCTAGTGGATTTGTGGGTAGGGCCGTCCGAGGTTGTTTCCCGTCTTGGGTTTTTCCTCGTACATCGCGGCGTAGTGTGATTGATTTATTTTATCTTGCAAAATAACGTAGAACGCATGTTTAGAATAATTCAAGATAAAATTTGGTTTAAATCATCACACTCATTTAATTTGGTGCTAAATTATATATTGGGTAAAGTTTATTTAATTCAAGTCATTTGCTAAAATTTGGTTTCGCCTAATTTGCTAAGATTGATAAATATGACTTAGGCAAATTCTAGGACTTGGATTAATTAATTGGTTTAAGTGAATATATTAATTGATTAATTTTACTTCACTTGGTGTAATTTTAATTTGTTTAAGAAATTAAAATTTGTTGTTTTAAAGTTGAACCATCACACCGCTTCCGCATCGAGTTTACATAAAAAGGAAATAATAAATTAGAATTGGGGGCCTCGCGCACCAACAGATTTGTTACATTTTGGTTTGGATATGGAATTATATATGCAATGATTTGGTGAATTTTTCTATTTTATTTGGATATATACTGTTTGAACGGGTACAATTTTTCTATATACTGCTGGGCAGTAGCAGTGGCCAAACTGCCCAGTAGTTTTTTTTTTAATTCTGCCCAGATTTGTCATGGTCAATGACCGTGACAAAGAAAACTTATCACGGTCATTGACCGTGAAATTTTTTTAAAGGTTGTCATGGGTTTATCACGGTCCATGACTGTAACAAATATTGTCAAGGTCAAAGACCATGACAGGATCGTGACAAGTCTAATGAACTTATCACGGTCATTGACCGTGACAAGTCCGTGACAATAAAAGTTGTCACCCCCAGAATTATCATGGTCATTGGCCTTGATAAGTTGGACTTGTCACGGTCAATGACTGTGACAATCTAACAGATTTGGTGTAGTGCTAGCCTGATTATGTTGGCCTCTTACCAACAATAGCTGGCCAAGAAATACAATAAAAGGGTCAACTCGAGGAAGTTTCTTGTAGGGGACTTTATCCTAAGGAGGATTTTATTGTATTGACGTAAAACCATCAGAAGGAAAACTAGGACCAAATTAGGAAGGACCCTTTGGGGTAATTAGGGATGATCTTCAAGAAGTGTATCACTTGGAAACACTGGAGGGCAGGGAGATACCAAGAGCATGGAATGCAGCCAATCTCAAGAAGTTTTCCACAAGTACAATTAAGTGTTCACATACTTAAGTAAATTTAGATTTCACAATATTTCTCATCTACTAATTTCACGCAGTATATTATATCACAAGAATATATATATATACTAATACGGCACCCCTAGACTTAGCTGCGGTGCATACTCTGCTATCAAGTCCTAGTACATCTCGTACTAAATAAGGACAATGAGTTCGGTATCTCTCACAAACTATAAATACAAATCACATATATTGGAGGGGAACATAGTTCTAAGCCTTTGGGCTACGCATATACTTACGCACCCAAATGACTATGCACACCATTGTTCTCACAAATGATGATCCAACCTAAATTCTATGTTCTGAGGTACCAATCAAAAATTCCCTAAGTGGGCTCATCAGGATAAGACTGTCCCCTTTCAAAACCTCCCGCGATAGCAAGTAGCGTAGGTATGTCACACACATAATAAATCATATTATAGGTATTCACACAACCTATAAAAATCAGTAGGTATACACATAACCGGAATATTATAATTCATACGTAGTATTTTTTTTCTCACTAATACTACCAATATATTTATTAACTTACGAATATTCTCCCCATCGTATTTTCCCAAGGATGATTCACTACCCAAGAATCTTTTAGCATAATTAACCCAATTCTTCCACTATTAATTTACCCTAATAATCACCGTGGGTTATTCCATTTCCCTCGATACGTCGCAAGGTTTTAACTCAAACGGAATAATTTTCTCAATTATGCCAATATTTATCCGTCTCACTTTATGTAAACATAATCTCCACTTTAGGCCTAATTTCCTTATTATTGAACAACAATCACAAACAATTAATCTAGGCAACCCCCAACGGAATAACAACTAAAAATAACATTTCCCCCACGAATCTGCCCAGATTTTAAAATGCAGTTTTGAGGCATATTGGAGTCGCTTTGGAGAAAACGTATCAGAGAACAAAATGCAGAAAACAAGATTTGTTACGAGGCAAAAAGGATAGAATAGCCATTTTCGGAACCAAAACGACTCAAAACAATTTCTAAAATGACGATTTAATATACCCAATTTCATAGACTTCTTCAAATTCAAGAAATTATTCTACAATTCAATCATACCCGTCAAAACCTAAATTTCTTCATCAAGATTCAATATAGTTGTGTGGGTTTCATACTACCTACATGGAGGATCCTATTCTATATCAATTTCACCCAAGAAAATGATACGTGTCTTCAAAAGTTCATTCAAATCACATGAATTTCATAGTTAATTCAACCTTTACTAACATGGATATCATATATGCTATAAGTTTGCAAGATTAAACACTTGCCTCTTTTGGTAGGTCTGATCCGTTGAAGATGATGGGTATATTGGTGTTCTCCCCTCCTCGATCTACAATCTGGCGGCGTCGGTGGTGTAAGAAGGTGGCTTTAGCCTTAGAACTCCTCTCCTCTTCCTCATATGGCCTCTTTGTGGATTCTCTTTATTTCTAATGTAACTAGCCCTAACCCCCCTTCTCTAATCAGATATATTGCATGTAGAAATTCGTAGGTCTTATTTTTCCAAAAATGCAAATGACCAAAATGCCCTCCCGGGGTGCCGGTTTGGCCTAAAATTGTCTCGGGTAGACTAATCTAACTATCTTGACCCTTTCGGATACTTTGGTGCACTAAAAATGAACATTTGGATGAATTAAAATTAAATTGCTTTTTATTCCATTAAATTGAGTCCCAACACGACTGATACGCGCGTCCCAACTTAATTATTGTAACTGTCGTATTTTCTACTCGCGACAATTTTAGTAAATTCATATTCACATATTAATTTATTCCTCAAGTAATAATCAATATAATTCACATCAATAAATACTAACCCTCGTCTCGCTAATTAATATTTATTTTAATCCGAATTAATTATAAACTAATTTCCCATATTTAATTTAATTAATCCTATATTTAAAAATCATTAAAAATACGAGGTGTTACAACGAAATTATAAAACTTAAATTATGAACAACTATGGTACTACACTAAAATCAAACTATATGGTTAAGATCCTATAAGTCTAAGGACAATGATTCCCACTTTAAAGCTTGTTTAAAGTTAGGAACTTAGAATCAGCCATTTGAGCTCAAGCATCTGTTGTGATTTTCTAACCCTCAGTTCATAATTCCTACATAAAAGCTTACATGTAAAAGTATAAATAAACTCTACACTACTGCAAAAATATAGTTGTAATGAAAGAATTAAGCTCTAAGCTTAAAATAATATAATACCCAAAAATGAAAAATTTAATCTTTGGTTTTTAGCCACTGTTTTACGAATTCACTGTGCAGACAAAGGCTTTATATAGGGCAAGTGAGGGTGAGTCTATTGTTCGAATTTGAGGTGGAGATAGGATGGTCTAATGCGCGATAAATGTGAAGGAAGTTTATGGCGCATGAAACAATCAGCTAGGTTTACCCTAGTCTCTCATTGGTTCTCATGGAGGTTGATTGTCATTCTTATCAGCCTAGCTGACAAGGAAGGTGGTAGGTGTAATACCCCGTATTTTCATGACTTTTAATTATGAGGATAATTAAATGGAATTTCTTTTAATTATGGAATTTATTAAATTAATTTGGAATTTATTAAATTAATTTGGGATAATTAATTGAAAATTAATTCGAATTTAAATGCTAGCGAGACGAGAGTTAGTATTTGGTTATTATTATGTTGTTGACTATTACTGATTGAATTATGGTAATATGTGATCATTAAATTTATTAAAATTATCGCGAGTTAAAAATACGGCAGTTTCGGTAATTTAGTTGGGACGCGCGTGCCAGCCGTGTTAGGACCCAATTTAAATAATTTAAAAGTATTTTATTTTTGTGTCATCCGTATGAGCTTTTTGAGTGCGCCAACGTGTCCGGAAGGTTCGAGATAGTCAGAAAATACTAGCCGGGAGTTTAGTTTGGGTCTCGGGGCATTTTTAGGCATAACCGGCAACCCGGGAGGGTATTTTAGTCATTCCTATTTTTGGGTGAATAGTAACCCACGAATTTTAGAAAGCTTTATCAACCAATAGATTAGAGCTTTAGGGTTTTCTTCACCAAGATTCACATACGACCATTAGAGATGAAGTGGAGGAAGATACCAAAGGAGAACCACCATCTTTGGACTTTTTGCACCACCATCACCACCATCGGATAAATCGAAAAGCAAGGATCATCCCCATACCATCTAATTCATCAGATCAGAATCGTCATTACCAGGCAAGTGATTTAACTTGCAATAATTTAGCACATATATCATTCATGTTAGGTTAGAATTGAAGATTAACCTTAAATAATTAAAATTGAATGGATTTAAAGAATTTAAATCATAATCTCGGTAGGTCTTGCATGTAATTGAATATTGGAGATAATAACAACCATGAAATTATGATTTATGGGTAGAGAATTATGACACTTTATTGAATTATGTGATGTTCTTGAAGAAATAGGAGAACTAGGGTTTTTATATGAAAATTGGGTAAATTAATCCAAGAAATTGATGTTCTATGTTGATTTGATGATTCTAAAACGTGGGAAATGATGTAAGCATGTTGGTATGATAATTAGTATACTTGGTTGAGAGATTTGGACGTTAAAATGAAGATTTAGAGGTGTAAAAAGATGAAAACTTGTAACTGTTTAAGAAATTCTGGGCAAATACCTGCTTGATTGATCGATCGACTCAAGAATGTTGATCGATCGAATAATCGATCGATCGACGCCATTTCTTCGATCAATCGATCGATCCCTTCTTATGTTTGGCAATTGTTTCTATTTAAAGTTTGATGAGTATCCCAAAGACAATGTTGATTCTTAGGGTGGTTAATATAATATTGTGGGTCTTAGATAAAGTTAGTAAGGTCTTAGTTATGATCGGAGAATGTTATTGTGGAGACAATGATTATGAAACAGAAATAAATATGAGAGAAGTAATGACCAAGAAAGAACAAAGAAAATAAAACGCCAATCACACAACAACGGATGTACGTGGTTCAGCAAAGATGTTCCTACGTCCACGGTGGTGCAGTCAGTATTATTTCTCAATATTCTGGAGAATGAGTACAGAGAATACAACTTGTCCTTTGCCCCGGACCTAGGGTTTAATTTATATATGTGTATGTTAGTTAGTGGAGATGATGGGTTTGAAGCCCTTATAGTTTTGACTCATTTGAGTCTAGACTGTATAAGAGCTCATCTAGTTTGGAAATTGTGACAAAATAGTGTCCATCCTAGAAACCAAAGAGCTTCAGAGATTGGGTTGCTTCTTCTTCTATCTATCTTGTAATGATCCTAAGACTATAGCCATCACTCACACACTCAGAATTTGATTCTTGCATTTCATATTGCACCTCTATGTGTATTAATGTTGTGAGTGTGTTTAAATCCCTCAATTTGATTTTTAATAATTATTTGGGAATTTTAAACCTATTTTAAACAATGTTTTATTTAATTAAAACTTGATTTAAAAAGTCTTGGGGTCAATATATAAATATGGATTGTTGTGTTTATTGGCCTAAAGTTACTCTGGGTAGAAACCGAAAGCGCTAGAGACTCTAGGGTTGGCTTTGTAATTATTTTGGGACGCGCGTTTATCTTCGTCCACAGGCCAACACCTGTTGTCTTCTGATTGGCCCAAACTGTGTTTCTTTACAGAGACAAACCTTCGCGTGTTTACAGCCCTTGGATCAACCCTTATCGATGGTCTGCATGTCGCCTGAGTGAATCCCAGTGTAAACCCCTTAGCCAATCACAGCCTTTTTAATCCACCGCCTGTTGTGAGCCCTTGGATTGCAGTCAAAAGAGCTTGACTTAATCACAGCCGTTGTTTTTGAACGAGGCTCTGGAATCTTCTCCTCTTCCTATTTAAAGGCCTCTCATCTCAGCCTTCGAAAGCTTTTGCCACTTTGCAAAGTCTCAGAGAATAGAGAGAGAAGAGAGAGAGAGAGAAGAGAGAAGTTAGAGAGAGAAATCAAACCCTAGTTAGAAACCCTAACTTCGTCCAAATATTTCTAAAGCCCAAACCACTTACCTCTCCAGAAAAACACCATAACCAGAAAAACACCATCCTTAGTGTTTTCTTGAGTTTATGAGAGTTCGAGTTGAGAGTTCTTGGGTTGCTGAAATCCTTGTGTTCTTAAATCTTATTTCCAACTTAGACATAGACTCAGATCTTGTTTCTGACTCAATAGAAATCATAGATCTGTAGTTTTGCATGTCACAACACACATAGTCACATTTATTTCTCATCTTGAGAATTTCGTTGTTGATTGTTTTCTGTTAAAACATTTTCTTCTTCAAAATCAACAATAGATGTTTTTCTATTTCTGTTTTTACAAAACCTAACCTGACCTAGTTAGATTCGCACTTGGAGGGTTCTCAATCTCCATAATATTTTCAAAACTGATTGAGAAAGGTCTTGACCGACTTCTTAAGCAAGATCTCCGTGGAATCTGGGTTATTCTGAAAGGTCAAATAGGTTCTTGGTTTTGTAAGAAAGAAAATTAACAATATCACTGCATATAGACTTTATATGTGATTTGTTAGGATTGTCTGTAACTAATAAGTGTGTGTGAGTGCATGCATGTGTTTTAGAACACGATTCACAAACATCTTCACACTACAAACACTGAAAGTGTTGGCTATAAGATTTGGTGAACATAAGTCGACGTAAAGTGCTGAAACAAAGGAAGAGTTGACAATCTGAGACAACTACATCAACAAACAAGATCTGCAGAAAAGTTAAGGACGCCAGAGGGTATAATCCTGAACTTGTATAGATTTGTTTTGTGTGCATGTTAGTTAAATAGGTTGTAACTTACATATTTGTTTTAGTGATTGTTTTTGTTTTACTCCGTAGAGGGAGTCGTGGATGTTTCCTCAAGGTTGAGGTTTTACCACGTTAAAAATCCTGAGTATCAATGTTTCTACATCTTCTCATCCCTTTCTAATAGTGTGCTGAGTTTAAAACATTTTAAACTTTTACTAAAACTTGTTATCAAATCTTGTCCATATCTCGTACATAATTTTGTTAACACATCTTGTGTTCAAAATCAGTTTGATTTTAGTAAAGAGTTTCTTCAACAAACTTTCGGAGTTGCTTAAATAGTTTATTTTCATAAACGGCTTTGGCAACGTTATTTCAATTGGTATCAGAGCATTTGGTGAACTTTTTCAAAAAGATCCTGAGTTTCTGAAACTGTTTTCTCAAAATCATTATGGACGAGAAAAACGAAAGATATGGTAACTTGACCAGACCCCCAGTCTTTGATGGAACCAATTTCTCTTACTGGAAAGTAAGAATGATTGCTTTCATTCAAGGAACCCTGGGAGATGATGTCTGGGATATTATTTAAAATGGATACTCTTATCCAACTAAACCAGCCACTGATGGAAGCAATGAAAGGATTAAGAAAATATTGAGTGAGTTTACTCAAGAAGAGAAACAGGTTTCTCGAAATAATAACAAAGGCAAGAACGCTATATTTATGTCCATTAACGAACATGAGTTCAAGAGAATCTCATCTTGTACCACTTCCAAGGAAGCATGGGATACACTGATTACTGCACATGAAGGAGACTCTAGGGTAAAAGCTGCTAAGACTCAGATGTTAATTCAACAGTATAATACCTTAATCATGTCTGAATCTGAGTCTTTCGATGATTTTTATATGAACCTTACTGATATTGTCACTAAACTCCATGCCAATGGTATAACTTATGATAGACAAGAAATTGTCTCTAAAATTCTGAGATCATTACCACAGAAATTTGACAATAAAAGATATGCTATTGAGGAGATGTGTGATATTAATCTCACTCCTGAATTACTCAGTAGCAAATTAAGAACTGTGGAAATGGAATTAGAGTTTAAGAAACAATTGACCCACACTCACAAGAAAAATACCAATTCTACCCTTAGCTTTTCCTCTAAGATGACTAAGCCTGAGTTAAACACCTCTAGTAATGATTCTGATGAGGACTGTGACTTAGAAAGTCTAGATAATCAGATTGCCCTAATGACGAAACAATTTAAGAAAATTGTTAAATTTAGAAACAGTATTGCAAATAAACAGGGCAAGTCTAATTATTCTACTCCTTCAAATCACAAGCCCCATGAGAAACCTCATGACAAACAGAACAAGGACAACACAAGACCTCACAGAGACCTCAAGAAAATTGAATGCTATAGATGTGGTAAACTGGGACATATTGCTCAAGACTGTAGAGTTAATTTAAATACCCAAAACAAACACTCTAGAGCCAACCTCTGCAAAACATGGGATGACTCAAGTGACTCTGAAAATGAGGAACCTGAGGCATCTGATGATTTTGATCCCTGTTTATCCTTCTTTGCGAAAATCATATATAATGATAATATGCCTATGCTTGATAGTGAGGATGAATCTAGTAATTCTAGTTCTGTTGCTGTGAATCATACTTTAACTGGTTTAGATGCTTTACTTACTGAGAACACTAATACTTCTTCCTCGGGGTGTGTGAGTCAAAGGGAAATCGATACTGCTGATGTCCATGGGTGCGTGAGTTTAAGAAATGAAACCTTAGGGGTCACTTCACACACTTCACTTAGTGACTCAGACAATGATGATCTCCCAGACATCCACACTCTATATACTAAAACTCTTAAGAAAAGCACTAGACTAGAAAAGATTGTGAAAGATCTTACCAAAAAGCTAGAGGATCTAAGCCTAATGGTAAAAGTGAATGCTGAAGAGTATACTACTCAATGTATGTCTCATGAAAGTGATATCAAAGTGTTTGATGAAAAACTGAAATCTTTGACTGAAGCTAATGAAATTCTGGAGAAAAAATACAAAGGGACATTATTAGAATTGGAACAGACAAAAGAAAAGACAGCAACTGTTTTAAAAAAATTTACCAAATTTGAAAATAATTCAAACTGTTTTGATGGATTTGTTGCTGAATCTAAAACCAATTATGATGATAAAACTAGAATAGGGTTTTGCCCCAATTTGAAGACACAAACTAAACATGTTGAACCTATCAAGTTTGTGTCAGGAGGCAAAAGACCTATTGAAACGTGTCCAGACTTTCACTCTTTAAAAACTAAGTTTGATCATCAAAACACTAACACTGGAGATGCAAGTTGCTCTGAGCACGAAAATTTACCAAAGGGAAAATATGTCTGCCCCCCTATTAGGAAAAGTGAACATGCTTTCAAACCTGTGCTACCTAGGAATAAAATTCAGCCTCAAAATTTCTCAAAACCTTTGTTTAGAGACTTTCCTAAGGAAAACCCCATTCTGAGCAATCTTTATTGCTCCTATTGTTATATATATGGCCACTCTTTCGATAATTACTATGCTAGGAGACTGATTAAGCCTATCTACAACACTCCTATGTACCATAACTTTAACTATTCTAGGAGGAGTCGTAACAATTATGTTCTTCCCAGGTCACCAGACAAAAACTCTAACTATAGGAATAGAAAGACTAAACCTAAAAGGACATTTACTAGAAGGATTCCCAGAAACTTTTCTAAATCAAATGCTCAGGTGTGTAAATTTACCCAAAATCATGCGCAAAATATTTTTCAACAAAAATCTGCTGCTCGCAAATTTTATCAAATGAGAGCAAACAAGCGCAAACAGAAAACCAGAGCAATTTGGGTTAGAAAAGATGATCTAGTACCCCAGATGAAGTGTAATGTTGTTGTTTCTGCATTAAAAGCTGAACTTACATCTTCTGGTTGGTACTTGGATTCTGGATGTTCCAAGCATATGACAGGTGATGATACAAAACTTATAAATAAAACCCATTTTGATGGTGGAAAAGTTGTTTTTGGTGATGGAGTATCATCCCAGATCCTAGGCAAAGGAACTCTTAAAGAAAAAGGACTTCCTATTCTTGAAAATGTTCTCTTAGTTAAAGGTCTTAAGGCTAACTTGCTCAGCATTTCGCAATTTTGTGACTTAAACCATACTGTTACCTTTTCAAAGAACAATTGCAAGATTTTAAATGAAAAGGGAGAATGCATAATTACAGGAATCAGGACTCCTGACAATTGTTACACTGTCATGAGTAGTTCTGAAATCTGTAATGTTGCCAGAATGGATGACAACGAAATATGGCATAACAGAATGGGTCACATTAATTATGAAAATTTGAGTAAATTGTCTTCTCAACAGATAGTTAGAGGAATACCAAAAATTAAACCTATTCATAACATTGTCTGTGGTCCCTGTCAAGAAGGAAAGATTGTTAAAGCACCCCATAAAAGAGTTAAAGATATCCTTACCTCTAATCCCTTAGAACTCATCCATATGGACCTAATGGGTCCTTCTCAAACTGTTAGTCTTTGTGGACACAGTTATATTCTAGTTATTGTTGATGACTTCACTAGGTTCACCTGGGTAGCTTTCTTAAAACAGAAATCCGACACTTTCCAAACCTTTTTAAAGATTCTTTTACGGATTGAAAATGAGAAAGACGCCCAAGTGAATAGAATTCGAAGTGATAGAGGTGGTGAATTCAAAGATACTGGTGTTATAGAATACTGTGACTATAATGGTTACAAACATGAGTTCAGTGCCCCTAAAACCCCTCAACAAAATGGTATAGTTGAGAGAAAGAATCGAACCCTTCAAGAGATGGCACGTGTCATGCTCCATGCTAAGAACCTACCTAAGTATTTTTGGGTTGAATCTATTCGTACAGCATGCCATATTATCAATAGGGTCTATCTTAGAAAGAATTCCAAACAAACTCCTTATGAACTTTGGTACAATAAAAAGCCTAATCTTAAGTACCTTAGGACCTTTGGTAGTACCTGCTATGTTTGCAAAGATAGGGAACACTTATCTAAATTTGAGAGTAGGGGAGATAAAGCCATATTCTTAGGTTATTCACCTAACAGTAGAGCTTATCGGGTATTTAATCTTCGCACTAAAACCTTAATGGAATCCATAAATGTAATTGTGAGTGACACTACTACAGAAAGCAAGACTAGGGAATTAACTATAGAAGAAGAATCGTCAAATATTTTAGAAAATGACTCTTCTGAAATAGATAATTCATTACCTATTGAGTCACCTGAAGTACCTAACTGGGTTTCTAAAGACCATCCCATTAACAATGTAGTTGGTAACCCTAGTGAACCAGTACGTACAAGATCCCAACTTAGAAATTATGCACTCTATGCATGCTTTGTTTCTCTCTTGGAACCAAAGAATGTAAATGAGGCATTGAATGACACTCACTGGATTTCTACTATGCAGGATGAACTTTTACAATTTGTCATTCATGATGTTTGGTATCTTGTTCCACGTCCTGATCACAAAAAGGTTATTGGGACTCGCTGGATTTTCAAAAATAAAACTGATGAAAATGGGATAGTAATTAGAAATAAAGCTAGACTAGTTGCTCAAGGTTATTCCCAAATAGAAGGAATTGATTTTAACGAGACCTTTGCTCCTGTCACTCGTTTAGAATCAGTTCGTCTGCTTCTTGCTATAGCTTGTCACATGCATTTTATATTATATCAAATGGATGTTAAATCTGCATTCCTTAATGGAATACTTGCCGAGGAAACCTATGTAGAACAACCTAAAGGGTTCATTGACCCTAATTATCCTAATCATGTATTTCGGTTGAAAAAGGCTTTATATGGTCTTAAGCAAGCTCCTAGGGCTTGGTATGAGCGCCTGTACAGTTTTTTGCTGGATAATGGTTTCCAAAGAGGCGGAAATGACCAAACCTTATTTGTCAAACATTTTGACAAACACATTACTATCGCTCAAATCTATGTTGACGATATCATATTTGGATCTACTTCTACCTCTGAAGTAAAATCTTTTGCTGAAATCATGTGCAAGGAATTTCAGATGTCCCTTATGGGGGAGTTATAGTTCTTTCTAGGTCTCCAAGTCAAATAACAACCAGATGGCTTGTTTCTTTCGCAGACTAAGTACGCATTAGAGATAGTTAAAAAATTTGATCTCGAGAGTGCTAAAAGTGCTAAAACGCCTATGAGTACTACAGAGAAATTATCTAAAGATGAAAATGGAAAATCTGTAGACTCTACCTTATATCGTAGTATGATTGGCACATTACTCTATCTGACTGCCTCGCGTCCTGATATCATGTATGCTGTTTGTGTTTGTGCACGTTATCAAAACAACCCCAAGGAGAACCATTTAAACGCTGTTAAACGCATAATTAAATATGTTAAAGGCACTCTAAATTTAGGAATTTGGTACACGAATGACACACCTAGCACTATTATTGGGTACACTGATGCTGATTGGGCTGGGTGTACTGATGATAGTAAAAGCACTTCAGGCGCATGTTGTTATATTGGTAATAACTTGGTAGGATGGAGTAGTAAAAAACAGAACTGCACATCTCGACTGCTGAATCTGAATACATAGCCGCCGGTAGCTGTTGTGCCCAATTGTTATGGCTTAAACAAATGCTAAGTGATTATGGTATTCTAGAACCCACACTTCATCTCTATTGTGATAACCAAAGCGCGATCAATATTTCTAAGAACCCGGTTCAACACTCGCGAACTAAGCACATTAAGATAAGACATCACTTTATTCGGGAACTAGTTGAAACCAAGGAATTAGAAATTAACTATCTTCCAACTGATCTACAGCTTGCAGATTTGTTTACTAAACCTCTTGATTTTAATAGATTCATCTCTTTACGTAAATCAATTGGTATGGTTTGTGTTGAATAAATATCTGCTGTTATTTCCCAAGTTTCTTCCCTTTGTCCATTTGAGACAAAATGGGGGAGAAATTTGAGTCTATTTCTGCATATACTAAAATTCTTGATCTTAGTAATTCTTTGCAGGTATTCTCCTTGTACAGTCATTCTCGTTTGTAATAATAGGATGTTGAACTGTATATAGTTGAGTTATGTAATTTTTGATTTCTAGGATTTGGGTAGATAGATCTTTTATAGGAATAGGATTTTCTTATTTGTTGTCACCCTACGAGTTTAGATGACTCAAAGGAGATTTTGTCTCATATTTCCAAAGGGGGAGATTGAAGCCCTTATACTTTTGACTCATTTGAGTCTAGACTGTATAAGAGCTCATCTAGTTTGGAAATTGTGACAAAATAGTGTCCATCCTAGAAACCAAAGAGCTTCAGAGATTGGGTTGCTTCTTCTTCTATCTATCTTGTAATGATCCTAAGACTATAGCCATCACTCACACACTCAGAATTTGATTCTTGCATTTCATATTGCACCTCTATGTGTATTAATGTTGTGAGTGTGTTTAAATCCCTCAATTTGATTTTTAATAATTTTTTGGGAATTTTAAACCTATTTTAAACAATGTTTTATTTAATTAAAACTTGATTTAAAAAGTCTTGGGGTCAATATATAAATATGGATTGTTGTGTTTATTGGCCTAAAGTTACTCTGGGTAGAAACCGAAAGCGCTAGAGACTCTAGGGTTGGCTTTGTAATTATTTTGGGACGCGCGTTTATCTTCGTCCACAGGCCAACACCTGTTGTCTTCTGATTGGCCCAAACTGTGTTTCTTTACAGAGACAAACCTTCGCGTGTTTACAGCCCTTGGATCAACCCTTATCGATGGTCTGCATGTCGCCTGAGTGAATCCCAGTGTAAACCCCTTAGCCAATCACAGCCTTTTTAATCCACCGCCTGTTGTGAGCCCTTGGATTGCAGTCAAAAGAGCTTGACTTAATCACAGCCGTTGTTTTTTAACGAGGCTCTGGAATCTTCTCCTCTTCCTATTTAAAGGCCTCTCATCTCAGCCTTCGAAAGCTTTTGCCATTTTGCAAAGTCTCAGAGAATAGAGAGAGAAGAGAGAGAGAGAGAAGAGAGAAGTTAGAGAGAGAAATCAAACCCTAATTAGAAACCCTAACTTCGTCCAAATATTTCTAAAGCCCAAACCACTTACCTCTCCAGAAAAACACCATAACCAGAAAAACACCATCCTTAGTGTTTTCTTGAGTTTATGAGAGTTCGAGTTGAGAGTTCTTGGGTTGCTGAAATCCTTGTGTTCTTAAATCTTATTTCCAACTTAGACATAGACTCAGATCTTGTTTCTGACTCAATAGAAATCATAGATCTGTAGTTTTGCATGTCACAACACACATAGTCACATTTATTTCTCATCTTGAGAATTTCGTTGTTGATTGTTTTCTGTTAAAACATTTTCTTCTTCAAAATCAACAATAGATGTTTTTCTATTTCTGTTTTTACAAAACCTAACCTGACCTAGTTAGATTCGCACTTGGAGGGTTCTCAATCTCCATAATATTTTCAAAACTGATTGAGAAAGGTCTTGACCGACTTCTTAAGCAAGATCTCCGTGGAATCTGGGTTATTCTGAAAGGTCAAATAGGTTCTTGGTTTTGTAAGAAAGAAAATTAACAATATCACTGCATATAGACTTTATATGTGATTTGTTAGGATTGTCTGTAACTAATAAGTGTGTGTGAGTGCATGCATGTGTTTTAGAACACGATTCACAAACATCTTCACACTACAAACACTGAAAGTGTTGGCTATAAGATTTGGTGAACATAAGTCGACGTAAAGTGCTGAAACAAAGGAAGAGTTGACAATCTGAGACAACTACATCAACAAACAAGATCTGCAGAAAAGTTAAGGACGCCAGAGGGTATAATCCTGAACTTGTATAGATTTGTTTTGTGTGCATGTTAGTTAAATAGGTTGTAACTTACATATTTGTTTTAGTGATTGTTTTTGTTTTACTCCGTAGAGGGAGTCGTGGATGTTTCCTCAAGGTTGAGGTTTTACCACGTTAAAAATCCTGAGTATCAATGTTTCTACATCTTCTCATCCCTTTCTAATAGTGTGCTGAGTTTAAAACATTTTAAACTTTTACTAAAACTTGTTATCAAATCTTGTCCATATCTCGTACATAATTTTGTTAACACATCTTGTGTTCAAAATCAGTTTGATTTTAGTAAAGAGTTTCTTCAACAAACTTTCGGAGTTGCTTAAATAGTTTATTTTCATAAACGGCTTTGGCAACGTTATTTCAGGGTTCCTCCATATTAGCCGTCTTCCCTATAACTTCCCTTCATGGGATCGTGCTCCCCTATAACTTCCCTTCATGGGATCGTGGGGAAATTGGATCAATACAAAAGATGAGGGGCCTGGACTTTGGGCCGCTAGGTCTGGGCTACTCGTCCAGGCCTATAGCACTAATTTACGGGTACCCACAATTGCCCCTAAATTTGTTGTGCCATGCATGTGGGCCCAACATATTTAAATGATTAGCCATAATAGCCGTGTTGCAATTCCTCGGGAGCTGTAGAGTTGATTTCTGGCGGCAGCCGCTTCACTTACTGTGCGATATGATTAGATTTTGAAGGTTTGTTGGAATAAGGCTCATTTCTTTTCGTCGTTTCAGCTTTTCCAGCACTCTTCTATCTTTTGAGAACTCTTGCGCTTTGTACCTTCTACTTTCGATCTCCATTCTCGTTGCTTCTTCGTCATTTGACCTGATTTTCTGTCTTGTAAGTTTCTCGTGCCCTTTGCATTTTCTCTTGGGTTTGTAGCTTTTCTTGTATTTTCCAATGGCGAAGATTGGAAATAGGTCAATCTCAGAATTTAGAAAATTCTACAACATTCCTGAGTGGGTAGAGATTGAGTGTTGTGACTCGCCTCCTAGGAACGTTAGGGATATAGAGGATGCCCACTGGATTCAAGCTTTGTTGCTTTCCCAGGGGGGACTTACTTTTCCCCCTAATGATCTGTTTTTGCATTTCTTTAGCTATTTTAGTATTGTACCTGCACAATGTTCGCCCAATGTATGGAAAATAGTGAACGACGTGCATAGGATAAATCAATTGTATGGCACAAGGTTAGGGCTTGCCGAGGTCTGCTTTTGTTACTCCTTCTCTCGAACTAGTTCAGGTGTCCTGTACCTCAAAGCTAGGAGCCCTAATAGGGTATTGGTAGTAAATCTACCTGATTCCCATAAGGACTACTGGCAGGAAGGTTTTCTTGTTAGGAATTGGCAGTTCTCTCCCCAATCTGAAGGGTCAAGGTCTGAAAGATTCACTGTTCCCTTTTATGGGGAAGAATATATAGGTAGATATTTGTACTGTTGCTTCAATCTCTGCTGACTTATGACTTTTCTAACTCCTTTCTGTATTTTCTTTTACAACGAGGTCACGGAACTTAGAGCCTGCTCTTAGCGAGGTCCGAATTTCTGAGTTGGTTAAAGCTTGGAACATCAGAGAGCCTTTGGGTGACGACGAGCATCCCAGATCTGCCGCTTTCTTGTTAGAGTATAAGAACGTAGGCTCTAGCTTCATAGCACGACCTGTGGACAATGTTCCAGAGTTTGCTTCCTTCGAAGAGACTACTGTCGAGCTAATCCAGTCGGACGAAGAGGAGAGGAGCTCTGAAAGTGAGCCTGTCGGTAATCTTGGTGGAGGGAGATCTGTCAGTAGCAGTTCTTCTAATTCTGAGGAGAATTCTGAAGCTCAAGGATCGTCGAGCACTTCCAACAGTTCTGGTGAAGAGATGCCTCCCAGGAAGAATTTGATCAGAGATGATGACGATGATGATGACGTGCTCCTTGCACAGAGGTCCAAGAAACTGAAGTCTGCATCTGGGGTCATAGATATTGGTTCTCGGCCTTCTTCTCAGGAGCAAGAGAAGAAGAGGAGAGAGGAGGAGCAGGTGAGAGAGAGGGAGAGGAAAAAGGAGGAGGAGAGGAGGAAGGTGGAGGAGAAGAAGAAAGTGGAGGAGAAAAAGAGAAGGGAGAGAGAAAAGGAGGAGGAGAGGAGGAAGATGGAATCGAGGACCAAAACAGGTCAAGCCCTGGTCCCAGTATCTGCCTTACCTGAGGGGGCTTCGGTGGACACTTCTCCTCAGCTAGCCCCTGCACTGCTCGAGAGAGCAGTCCTTCCTGCGGATCGCCAGAGGGCGTTGAGGTCCGATCAACTGTGACACACCCCAACCCAGTTACTTATAATTAAGTTTGAAAGTCAAAGTGAGTCAAACCATAATTAATCTAACCAAACCATAATCACGAGTTTTGATTTCAGAGTCGTCATTGTAAATCCATATAACTAAAAACCTTTTTACAACATCAGAGTAGTCATACTTATACAAACTTGCTTGAAGGATAATTTAACTTAATTACATCATTTACATTTAAACAAAATCTTTGTTTCTCCCATTCCTGGCTAACCCAGCCCGACTTCCTAGATTTGGCAGTGACATCGCGTTACCTGAAAAATGTGAACATAGGAACCGTGAGCAAAATAGCCCACTGAATGCATCACTACTATACTACTGCATGAATTTAAATGCAATAAATCATGTCCATATACTTATGTATTAACTTATCCGGCTCATTCAAAATGAATGACCAACTTTTTCGAATCATGATTCACATATCCTGTCTAAATAGACAATTTTCCCCCATTCCTGGTCGAGGAGTAACCCCTTGTCATTAATAGACAAATCTCCCCCATTCCTGGTCGAGGAGTAACCCCTCATTTCGGTAAACCGAAATGAACAATTTCATATTCATTATATTATGATCATATCAATAACACTATACAAATATCTCTTTCCAGTGAGTACACTCACCTTGGTTGACAACTACGTATTCAGGTTTCCTTCTGGTGGAGCTGAACTGGGTTGATTAGGCCTTACACCTGTCAATCCAACTAATTCAGTACTGAACCTCAATCATAAATATTATCCAAACATAATTATGTAACTTTCCATGGCTATACATCAACAATATAATTCCAATTAAGTCACATTCCATAAAACATAGGTAAAGGCAAAACAATGATATACATGTTGATAAAGTTACAGACATTCAATCGTAGGAAATACCTTATGAGGAATTTATAACCAAAGTCAAGTAAACATGAAATTATACTCCTAAATGTATATACACATGAAACATGTACTCAAATTATCTTTTGTAAGGACGAAATACAAACATTCATTCAAGGGGTACCCAGTATGGCCTGAAATTATGGTCTTACATACTTACCCATCCTATATTCCTAAATTGTACAAATACAGGGGTCCAACCTCATCAATATGAAAACATATATGAATATACTATCCAGTACAAGTGACGGTGTAATTTTTCAAGCTTCCTAGGGCAAGTTATGACCATTTCTCTACAACACAAGAAATCTGCCCTACAAGCTCCTCTATTGTTCCTTCAACTTCCAAGAATTTTCATAATTTTTATCCAGCATAACTTTCCATGATTTTCAACCCATTTTCAGTACACATACTGAGTCGTACATAATTAAAGTTTCATAATTTTTTGACTTCATTTGCTATCTCAAAAGCTTAACTAAACTCAGGGCATACCGAAATGAAGTATAAAAACAGAAACCATGTACCAACTTGAAATCATCATTACGGCCTAACAATAAGGAGATAAATTCTCATTTTCGGATATGGTATTAATATATGAGTCTAATTTAATATCCAATTGGAATTTCTCAATTCCAGTAAGTACACAAGGAGATATGCAAGTTTTAATAGAAGGGGTTTCAATACAAGGCAATTTTTAAGGGTTTATGCATTCAACTTAGCTTAAACTTGCATATATTCATACATATGCACCCAAGCATGAAAGGTAAATAAACAAATCAGGGATTTATATCATATAAATCATAAATATATGAAAAATAACAAGATTTTCAATTAGGATTACCTTCGGGACTTTTATGTAATTTCTACGGATTTTTCTACACTTTTTCTCCTCACTTTTCCTTCCTAAACATCTACTTTCTCTTTCCTTAAGCCAAACCCTCTTCAAACTGAACCTAGGATTTGTTTTGCTGAAGAAATATTTTAGAGGGAGGGTTTTAAGTCGGCCAAGGCTGCCTCCCAAGACAACCAATCAAATTAAACCATTTGGTTTAATAAAAGACAAAATCCCACTTAAAGGGAATGGACAACTTTGCCCTTTGTTCGTAATTTCGGTATAACTCTTTACTCGGACATCCATTTGATGATCCGTTTGTTGTGTTACAACCCTAACTCACATGTCTACAACTATCTAGTTTTCACCTCAAGTCATTTATAATGTTATAAAGGTCAAAACTAGTCTCTAACAGGAACCTTTCTACCGAAAACAACAAAATTTTGTGTTCGTAAATAATTCGACCTTTCATGATTTATGAAAGTAGGATTACAATAAACATAACCAATTAACATTAGATATACTAATATCACATTATACATATCACATAAGATAAGAATGATTTAAATATAATTTATCATAATTATATTCGTGTTGTCACAACTTCCCCCCTTAGAAAATTTCGTCCCCGAAATTTAATATAAAGGTCACTTACCAAACAAATGGGGATACTGTTTCCTCATGCTATCCTCCGTTTCCCAAGTTTCTTCTTTAACTCCATGGCTCATCCACATAACCTTAACTAAGGGAATAACTTTATTTCTCAATACTTGCTCCTTACGATCAATAATTTCCATTAGTTCCTCGATGTACGACAAGTCTTCCTTCAGTTCAATTGGTTGAGTTTTCAACTGATGAGATGGATCCGCCAAATACTTATGAAGCATCGATACATGAAACACATCATGTAAACGGGATAAATCTGGAGGTAATGCTAATCTATAAGCCAGGGGCCCAATTCTTTCCAACACTTCAAATGGTCCAATGTATCTTGGACTTAGTTTCCCCTTTTTCCCAAATCTCATAACACCTTTCCATGGTGAAATACGTAGGAACACAAAATCTCCCTTCTGAAATTCCAATGGATGCTTCCTCTTATCTGCATAAAATTTCTGCCTGCTTTGCGCTATCTTTATCCGTTCCCGAATCATTTTGATCTTTTCCGTTGTCATGTCTATCAATTCAGGACCCAAAATTTTCCTTTCACCCACTTCATCCCAACACAAAGGCGTTCTACATCTCCTCCCATATAAAGCTTCATAAGGAGCCATACCAATAGTCGACTGATAACTATTATTATACGAGAATTCCATCAATGGAAAATGATCATCCCAACTACCTTTGAAGTCAAATACACAGGCTCGTAACATGTCTTCTAATATTTGAATCGTCCTTTCTGATTGCCCATCAGTTTGTGGATGAAACGCAGTGCTGAACTTCAAACTTGTGCCCATGGCATTCTGGAGACGGGGCCAAAACTTAGAAGTGAACGTTGGATCTCTATCTGATATAATTGACACCGGTGCCCCATGTAAACGGATAATCTCATCAACGTACATACGTGCATACTTGTCAACAGTGTAGGTGGTCTTAACTGGGAGAAAATGAGCTGACTTCGTCAATCGGTCTACAATCACCCAAATAGAATCATGCCCCTTTGGTGACCGGGGTAATCCTGTAACAAAGTCCATCGTTATATGCTCCCACTTCCATTCCGGAATAGGCAAAGACTGCAATAATCCTGCCGGCTTCTGATGCTCTGCTTTCACTTGCTGGCATACTAAACATTTAGCTACGAACTCTGCAATCTCACGTTTCATATTGTTCCACCAGTAATATTCTTTCAAATCTCTGTACATTTTGGTACCTCCCGGATGCATAGAGTAAATAGAACTATGTGCCTCTTCTAATATATCTTTCTTTAAGGGTGGATCATTCGGTACACAAATCCTATTTTTATAACGCAACAATTCATCATTCTTAATCTCAAAGTCACTCTCTCTACCATCCCGAACTTCTTGTTTCTTCTTTTCAAGGAATGGATCACTCATCTGCAAACTTCGTATGCGTTCTGCCAATAAAGGTCTCACTGTGACATGTGCTAATAATCCTCCACTTTTTGAAAACTTCAATTCAATCCCCATCGATGCCAAGTCAAGAATATTTCCAACACGGGCACACCGTATGCAACCAAGCATCCCTGATGATTTTCGACTCAAAGCATCTGCTACCACATTGGCCTTCCCAGGATGATGATGAATGGTACAGTCATAGTCTTTAATCAGCTCTATCCAATGCCTCTGTCTCAAATTCAGTTCTTTCTGTGTAAACAAGTATTTCAAACTTTGATGATCCGTAAATATCTCACAAGTTTCTCCATACAAGTAATGTCTCCACAACTTTAACGCAAAAACAATGGCCGCTAGCTCCAAGTCATGTGTAGGGTAGTTTCGTTCATGCGTCTTTAATTGTCTGGAAGCATATGCGATTACCTTCCCATTCTGCATAAGAACACATCCTAACCCCTGAAATGAAGCGTCTGTATAGATCATAAAAGACTCATTCCCACATGGAATAGTAAGTATAGGGGCTGAAACCAACCGATTCTTTAATTCTTTAAAACTCCTCTCACATTCTTCATCCCATACAAACTTCACTTCTTTACGAGTCAACTTTGTCAGTGGTAATGCTATTGCTGAAAATCCCTTAATGAATCTGCGATAGTAACCTGCCAATCCTAGGAAACTCCTAATTTCTGTCACATTCTTAGGGCTTTCCCATTCAACAATTGCTTCCACTTTCTTTGGATCAACATAAATCCCATTTCCCGAGACCACGTGCCCTAAAAACACAATTTCATTCAACCAAAACTCACACTTGCTGAATTTAGCAAACAATTTCTTCTCTCTCAAAATCTGCAATACAAGTCTCAAATGCTTCTCATGTTCCTCCATGCTACGCGAGTAAATCAACACATCGTCTATGAATATAATCACAAATGAATCAATGAAAGGGTGGATCACCCGGTTCATCAAATCCATAAAAACTGCTGGAGCATTAGTTAATCCAAATGGCATCACCAAAAACTCATAGTGCCCATATCGAGTCCGAAAAGCTGTTTTGGAAATATCACTATCCTTCACTTTCAGTTGATGGTAACCCGATCTCAAATCAATCTTCGAAAATACAGTGGCCCCTGTAATTGGTCAAACAAATCATCGATACGAGGTAGAGGGTACTTGTTTCTAATGGTCACCTTATTCAGTTGTCGATAATCAATACATAATCGCATTGTCCCACCTTTCTTTTTCACAAATAACACCGGTGCTCCCCATGGCGAAACACTAGGCCGAATGAAACCTCTGCTTATCAGATCTTGTAATTGCACTTTTAATTCTTTCAACTCTGCTGGTGCCATTTTATATGGAGCAAGAGAAATTGGACCAGTACCTGCAATTAATTTAATAGAAAACTCTACTTCCCTATCGGGTGGCAATCCTGGCAATTCTTCTGGGAAGACATCAGAAAACTCTCTAACCACTGGTATATCTTCAACTTTAAGTGCTTCCTTACTAATATCAACCACATACGCTAAGTACCCTGTACAACCCTTACTCAATAACTTTCTGCTCTTAATTGCTGAGATGAGACAATTAGGGACAACATTCCTTTCCCCTGTAAATTGGAACTCCGGTTCACCAGGAAGATGAAATGTAACTTCTTTTCGAAAACAATCAATGGAAGCATGATACGATGATAACCAATCCATCCCCAATATAATATCAAAGTCCCGAATGGCCAACGGTATCAAGTCAACATAGAAATCTCTCTCACCCATTCGTAAGACACAATCTTTATAAACATGCTCAACTAGAATTACACTTTCCATTGGGGTAGAAATATATAAGGCACAATTGAGGAATGAACATGGTCTATCCAAATATGAAACAATATCTAATGCCACAAATGAATGCGTAGATCCAGGATCAATGAGTGCATATAGATCTTTGTTTGCAATAAAAAGTTTACCTGTAACCACTTCAGGTGTAGCATGGGCATCTTGCAATGTCATCGCAAACACTCTTCCTCCTGCCTTCGATCCACTTGCTTGTCCTTTACCTCTTCCCCTGGTGGCACTGCCTGTAGAGGATCCTTTATGAGGCCCCACACTACTGACTGAAACTGTTCTTGATAACATCAGACAATTCTTTCTCAGATGGCCCTTCTGATGACAGTTGAAACATTCTATACTCAGTAACTTTGGGCAATTTCTCTTTATATGACCTGATGCCCCACAAAAGAAACAAACATTCGGATCTCCTTGTGCTGAAACTCCTGTACCTCTTCCACCACTAGCTTCACCCCTTTGAAAACTACTTCCCATGCCTCTACCATGCTGGAATTTCTTCCCTCCAAACCTCGAATATTCTGTGCCACTACTCTTTTGATAATTTGGATCAAATCTGCTTCTCTTTACACCTCGTTCTCGATTCCCTCTAGCTTCATTCACGTCCCTTTCTACTAGCATGGCTTTGTTCACCAAGGAGGAATAGTTAGAAGTCTCTAAAGCCGATAATCTAGATTTAATGACTAACTCCAGCCCATCGAGAAATCGGCTGCACATATCTTCCTCATTCCGTATAAACCTCGAAACAAACCGAGATAAAGCTGTAAGTTTATCTTCGTATTCTCTAACTGTCATACTCCCTTGATTCAACAGGAAATATTCCTTCTCCTTTTGTTTTTGATACATTGGGGGGAAATACTTATCATACAAAGCTTTGACAAAAGCATCCCATGAGATCAGATTCTCACCTCGTGGAGGAATCAACAAATGTTTTGTGGCATCCCACCAGTACTTAGCTTCTCCTCTTAGCATATACGTCGCCAAGGTCACTCGTTGATTGTCAGGCATCTTCATCACCCCAAAGATAAGTTCAATCTCTTTAACCCATACTTCTGCCTCTGCTGGATCAACTGCTCCTTCAAATGAGGGTGGGTTCATCTTAATAAATTTCTCATGTGAAGTACTCCTTTCTTCCCAGTGTATCACCTCCTCAGCCCTAGCCAAGGCTTGTGCCTCCAGTTGCCTGATCTATTGTTCTTCCAGATGAGCCATAAATCTAGCTTGTTGCTCTGCCATTAGAGTCATAGCACGTGCCATTTTTTGCATGTCTGTCAATTGTTCTGGGTCAGGTTCTATATTTCCATGAACAGGTTGCTCAACCTCTGCCTCTGCTGCCATGTTTGAAGCCTCATCTTCTATTTCCACATTCAAATTCCCTCGTTCCATTCTCTTATATCTGAAATGAATCAAAGATATAACAACATGCAGATATACATATCTTTCCTAATATAATCGTTAGTATCAAATAAAATATATTTCTAACATTCACTGCCAAATCTAGACTCTTCTCACTCCAGAACCTCTAAAACCTAGGCTCTGATACCAAAAGCTGACACACCCCAACCCAGTTACTTATAATTAAGTTTGAAAGTCAAAGTGAGTCAAACCATAATTAATCTAACCAAACCATAATCACGAGTTTTGATTTCAGAGTCGTCATTGTAAATCCATATAACTAAAAACCTTTTTACAACATCAGAGTAGTCATACTTATACAAACTTGCTTGAAGGATAATTTAACTTAATTACATCATTTACATTTAAACAAAATCTTTGTTTCTCCCATTCCTGGCTAACCCATCCCGACTTCCTAGATTTGGCAGTGACATCGCGTTACCTGAAAAATGTGAACATAGGAGCCGTGAGCAAAATAGCCCACTGAATGCATCACTACTATACTACTGCATGAATTTAAATGCAATAAATCATGTCCATATACTTATGTATTAACTTATCCGGCTCATTCAAAATGAATGACCAACTTTTTCGAATCATGATTCACATATCCTGTCTAAATAGACAATTCTCCCCCATTCCTGGTCGAGGAGTAACCCCTTGTCATTAATAGACAAATCTCCCCCATTCCTGGTCGAGGAGTAACCCCTCATTTCGGTAAACCGAAATGAACAATTTCATATTAATTATATTATGATCATATCAATAACACTATACAAATATCTCTTTCCAGTGAGTACACTCACCTTGGTTGACAACTACGTATTCAGGTTTCCTTCTGGTGGAGCTGAACTGGGTTGATTAGGCCTTACACCTGTCAATCCAACTAATTCAGTACTGAACCTCAATCATAAATATTATCCAAACATAATTATGTAACTTTCCATGGCTATACATCAACAATATAATTTCAATTAAGTCACATTCCATAAAACATAGGTAAAGGCAAAACAATGATATACATGTTGATAAAGTTACAGACATTCAATCATAGGAAATACCTTATGAGGAATTTATAACCAAAGTCAAGTAAACATGAAATTATACTCCTAAATGTATATACACATGAAACATGTACTCAAATTACCCTTTGTAAGGACGAAATACAAACATTCATTCAAGGGGTACCCAGTATGGCCTGAAATTATGGTCTTACATACTTACCCATCCTATATTCCTAAATTGTACAAATACAGGGGTCCAACCTCATCAATATGAAAACATATATGAATATACTATCCAGTACAAAAAACGGTGTAATTTTTCAAGCTTCCTAGGGCAAGTTATGACCATTTATCTACAACACAAGAAATCTGCCCTACAAGCTCCTCTATTGTTCCTTCAACTTCCAAGAATTTTCATAATTTTTATCCAGTATAAATTTCCATGATTTTCAACCCATTTTCAGTACACATACTGAATCGTACATAATTAAAGTTTCATAATTTTTTGACTTCATTTGCTATCTCAAAAGCTTGACTAAACTCAGGGCATACCGAAATGAAGTATAAAAACAGAAACCATGTACCAACTTGAAATCATCATTACGGCCTAAAAATAAGGAGATAAATTCTCATTTTCGGATATGATATGAATATATGAGTCTAGTTTAATATCCAATTGGAATTTCTCAATTCCAATAAGTACACAAGGAGATATGCAAGTTTTAATACAAGGGGTTTCAATACAAGGCAATTTTTAAGGGTTTATGCATTCAACTTAGCTTAAACTTGCATATATTCATACATATGCACCCAAGCATGAAAGGTAAATAAACAAATCAAGGATTTATATCATATAAATCATAAATATATGAAAAATAACAAGATTTTCAATTAGGATTACCTTCGGGACTTTTATGTAATTTCTACGGATTTTTCTACACTTTTTCTCCTCACTTTTCCTTCCTAAACATCTACTTTCTCTTTCCTTAAGCCAAACCCTCTTCAAACTGAACCTAGGATTTGTTTTTCTGAAGAAATATTTTAGAGGGAGGGTTTTAAGTCGGCCAAGGCTGCCTCCCAAGACAACCAATCAAATTAAACCATTTGGTTTAATAAAAGACAAAATCCCACTTAAAGGGAATGGACAACTTTGCCCTTTGTTCGTAATTTCGGTATAACTCTTTACTCGGACATCCATTTGATGATCCGTTTGTTGTGTTACAACCCTAACTCACATGTCTACAACTATCTAGTTTTCACCTCAAGTCATTTATAATGTTATAAAGGTCAAAACTAGTCTCTAACAGGAACCTTTCTACCGAAAACAACAAAATTTTGTGTTCGTAAATAATTCGACCTTTCATGATTTATGAAAGTAGGATTACAATAAACATAACCAATTAACATTAGATATACTATTATCACATTATTCATATCACATAAGATAAGAATGATTTAAATATAATTTATCGTAATTATATTCGTGTTGTCACAAACTGGCTCTGTAAGCTATCCAGAGGCTTGCCTTGGTAAAGTTCTCTTCTAATTCTCAATTTATTTTAACAAGTCTTGATGGTTTCTTCTTCTTGATTTCTTCTTTATTCTTTGCAGTTTGTGACCGACTTCGCTGTGCTCTATCGCTCTCGCGACGAGCTGGTGAGGAGGAATGGTGAGCTGGAACAGCAAAAATCTGCTCTGGAAGCCAGGGGCTCTCAGCTGGAGGTCGACCTGAAGGCTGCTGATGCAGCTCAAGTTTTATCTGACCTGGCCCTTGTCAATTCTGCTCGCGAGAGAGATGATGCGGTCAAGGAGCTGGGCGAGCTGAGGAAGGCTTATGATCTGGTGTGCACGAGCAAGCTGGACCTTGCAGAGAAGAACAAGGTTCTGGCCGAGCAACTGGAGGCGGAGAAAGCTCAGGCAGCGACCCTTAGGGAGGACTCGTACAACTCTGGCTGGGCTGCTGCGTATGAGGACGCTGAAGTTCCGATAGGCTATATCAGTCGTCTGAACTTCAAGAAAGGGTGGAATAAGGCTCTCGTGGCCGCTGGGGTGGACGTTGCATCCCCACTCTTTGACGAGCACGATCCAGGGCCGAGGCCAGTCGTAGATGCAGACCCTGCCCCAACTGCTGAAGGCACTGATCCTGTCTCTCAGGCGACTCCTGCTGACGCTCCTTTGGTTGAGAGGACAGAGGACACCCCTGCAGAGGGTAATGCCCCTGCTGATGCTGATAAGGACAAGGGACCATCCACCTCTGGGTCACCCGAGGTTGCTAATTGATAGGGCTGCTTTGTAATTTTTTCTTTTTCAATCTGATGTAACCTCGTTCCTTATTAATGAAAAGACTTCATTTTTGTTTACGCTGATCTCTTTCTCTTCTCTTTCTTTCTTTTTCTTGTAGTTGGTTGATGTTGATACCTATATTCCTGCTACCTCCCAACTGGGTAGGACTCTTGGTTCTAATGCAAGCCCTGCTGTTCGCCAGGCCTTTGTTAGACTTTGTAAGTCACTTAGGTCTAGGAATCAGAAATATAAGGAGCAATCTTAGCTAGTGGCTAAGCTGAAGGATAGGCTCCAGAAAATGGAAGAAATCGGTGCCTCAGTACAAGAAGAAGTTAGTGCACTGAGAGCAAAGTTACTGGAGGCCACCGAGATTAACCAAGTTGGGGAGTTCCTGTAGCAGGAGAACGAAGACCTGAGGTGGGAGGTCTCGAAGCTTAAGGAGTATTCACCGAGCACCGTTCCAATAGTCCTGCAAGGCTCTTCATCGTCGCGAGCTGCTCGGCCTCCCCTCCCGCGTGCTGGCAGGAGTGCCAGGGGTAGGAATAGGGAAGCCGTCGAACAGCGTGATAAGGATATTGGGGAGCTGCGCGACGATATTTGGCGAGCTTATATAATTGCTGCTGGGCTCCAGAGGGACGTTTCCCGACTGCGGCATCTATTCAAGAAGGGCCCTCGCCAAGTGTGGTCTGATGGCTACGATCAGGGCTGGTTGGATGCTCCCACGAGACTATCAGAGTTTGAAGAACTTTCTTTCATCAGAGGGTGGTTGAGTGCCCTGAGAGAGCTGCAGGTCCCGAGGAACTCGGTGTTATGGTATCGACACGAGATGTCCTCCTCCACTCTGATGCCCAATCCATTCAGGAGGGATGATCGATGGATCCCCATTGATGCTATTCCCCGATAACTATTGGAGTTGGACGTAAATGAGGTCGTGGAAGAGCTAGCCCCCGCTCCTGATGATGGAAGGAGAGCTAAAGTTGCTAATTATCTTGCTCGGAGGCTTCCACTTCCTTGAGCTTTTGTTATTCTTTTTCTTTTTGATAATGTAAATGCTTTGGGCAAGCTTCGCCGACTAAACATGTATTATCATTGTTTGTAAATATAAAGGATTAACGAAAAGTTCGCGTTTTGGGCAATTTTTCCGACTAAACGTGTTCATCCAATCTTTTAATATTTTCGTTGCTTCATAATCTTTTTTATTTTGTCATGCGAGTGTCCCCCCAGTCCAGTATAATGCAAGAATACCATTGTGCCCTCACTTTACCTTTTAGGTTGTGTCGTCACACTCCCTTAGGCCTAAGTAGGGCAATTGGCGAGGACACACCTGGTATTGGATGTCTTCATCCGATCAGGATTTTGTTTAACCAAAGTAGGTTTGGTGCCTAAGAATAATCTGTAGGGCTTCATATATTGCCAGGGGTAATGCTAAGAGGTCTGTCGTGCTTCATGATGATGACCTGAGGAGGGGTGTTCCCCTGCTATGTCGACCATTGTGCCTGTGATTTGGAAGGGATGTGTAATAAAATATAACTGTTACTAATTAGAGAGTGATCAACTGAGAGATTTTCATTAGTGAAATGGAAAATGAACTGTCCTTTCACATAACGAATACAATAAAAGATTTCATAATAGAATTCCTAAAAATAGAATTTCTTGAGATTAGTTGCGTTCCATGCTCGTGGTATCTCCCTGCCCTCCATCGTTTCCAAATAATAGGCACCTTGCAGGTCGTCTCTAATTATCTTATAAGGTCCTTCCCAGTTTGGGCCTAGCTTACCGTCTGATGGCTTCACTGTGTTGCCCAGGACCTTTCTTAGAACATAGTCCCCAACTTTGAATCTCCTCGAGTTGACCCTTTCGCTGTAGTGCTTCGTGAGTTGTTGCTGATAGCTCGCTAGTTTCACTAGGGCAAGTTCCCTGCGCTCGTCGGCTAGGTCGAGTTCAGCGTGCAACGCCTCATCGTTCTGGCCTTGTTCGATAAGGTCGGATCTCATTGTTGGCAATCCCGCCTCTAGTGGGATGATTGCCTCCATACCATATGTTAGTGAGAATGGCGTTTCTCCTGTTGCTCGCCTAGGAGTCGTTCTGTATGCCCATAGGATATGCGGTAGATCGGTTGCCCATGCGCCTTTGACTCGCTCTAACCGCTTCTTCAATCCAGCGATCACTGTTTTGTTGGAAGCTTCAGCTTGTCCGTTGCTTTGAGGGTAGGCCACCGAGCTGAAGTGGGGCCTGATCCCGTGTTCGTTGCAGATGTCCTGAAAAGGGCCACTCTCGAACTGTGTTCCATTGTCAGTGATGATGGTTCTGGGGATTCCGAATTGAGTGATTATATTCCTCCATACGAACCTTATCATGTCAGCATCTCGGATGTTCGCCAGTGGTTCTGCCTCGATCCACTTGGTAAAGTAGTCAGTTGTAACCAACAGATATTTACGATTGCCGGCAGCGGTGGGCAGTGGTCCCACGATGTCCATTCCCCATTGGGCGAAAGGCCAGGGTCTGGTCAGGGATTTTAATTCGCTGGCGGACTGGTGGACCATAGGAGCGTGAAGTTGGCATTTCAGGCATTTGAGGACATATACTGCGGAGTCCTTTTGCATGTATGGCCACCAATAGCCTTCCTTCATTGCTCGGTAGGCTAGAGACCTTCCTCCGACATGACTTCCACAGATTCCTTCATGAAGCTCGTGAAGCACTGCCTTGACATCGCCTGGGTGGACGCATCTAAGGTAGGGACCGGAGAAAGATCTTTTATACAAGTCGCCTCCTGTGGATAAGTGAAAGCGAGCAGCTTTGACCCTTATCTGGTGGGCAGTTCTCTTGTCTTCTGGAAGCGTTCCGTCCTTTAAATAGTCCTTCAAGGGATCCATCCAGCTGGGGGCTGATTCCAATTGGAGTATTGGTTCCGCGTTTGGCAGCTCGCAGTTGGGGTAAATGCTTGGGCAACTGAGGAAATCGATAGGGATAACCCTTTTAAGGCTAGAATCAACTGCCGGACTCAGGGCTGCTAACGCATCAGCGTGGCTGTTTTGCCCCCTGGGAAACTGCTGGATGTTGATCTCTTCAAATCTCGTCATTAAGTTTGTCACCAAGGAGAGGTAGGCTGCCATTCTTTCATCCTTTGCGTTATAGTCTCCACTTATCTGGTTGGAAACTAGTTGCGAATCGCCGAATACCTGCAAACGCTTTGCTCCCAGAGTTTGCGCTTTTTGGAGACCTGCTATTAGGGCTTCGTATTCTGCTTCGTTGTTGTAGGTTGCAAATCCCAGCCTGATTCCTTGCTCAAGGACTGTGTTTTCTGGAGTGATGAGAACAAGTCCTACCCCTGCCCCCTTTGAGTTGGAGGCTCCATCAATAAATAGTTTCCAGCTTTCCACTGTAGCTTAGTTGTTTTGCTCTGTTGGCTTAGGCTGGTCGGAGGGTTCTTCGCCTGTGAATTCAGCTATGAAATCAGCGAGGATTTGACCCTTGATAGCTGTCCTTGGTTGAAATTGGATGTCAAACCGGCCGAGCTTGACTGACCATTTAGACAGTCTGCCTGATAAATCCGCCTTCCTTAGGACAGCCTTGAGGGGGGTGTGATGTAAGGACGATGATCGTATGAGCTTCGAAGTAATGCTTCAGCTTTCTCGAGGCTATTACTAGGGCGAATGCGAGCTTTTCCAATGGTAGGTAGCGCTGCTCGGCATCTAATAAGGTTTTGCTCGAGTAATAGACGGGATGTTGGATTCCTGTAACTTCGCACATTAGCGCCGAGCTGACAGTATGACTGGATACAGAGAGGTAGAGGTACAAAGAGTCCATTTGCTGTGGTATGACAAGCAGTGGTGGGGTGCTTAGGTAGGACTTGAGCTCGTCCAATGCTCGCGAGCAATCTGGGCTCCACTCTACTGTTTTGCTGCCCTTTAAGAGTTGGAAGAAAGGCTTGCATCTCTCGGAGGATTTAGAAATGAAACGATTTAGAGCAGCGAGCATTCCAGTGAGCTTCTGTACATCCCGGATTGGACGAGGAGGTTGCACTCTGTTGATTGCATCAATATGGTCCGGATTAGCCTCTATGCCTCGCTTGCTGACCAAATACCCAAGAAACTTCCCTGACTGGACATCGAAGGAACACTTGCTCGCATTAAGTTTCATTCGGTACTTCCTGAGGATTTCGAAGGTACTTGAAAGGTCCGAGAGGTGATTCTCCTTCTCATTGCTCTTGACGAGCATGTCGTCGATGTAGACCTCCATTGTGTCTCCCATTTGATTCTTGAACATTTTAGTAACTAGCCGCTGATAGGTTACCCCTGCATTTTTTAGCCCAAAAGGCATGACCTTGTAATAATATAAACCAACCGTCGTGATAAATGCCGTTTTGTCCTGATCTGGGGCATACAAGGGAATCTGGTGATATCCTGAGTACGCGTCTAGGAAACTCATTCGTTCGTGAGCTGCGGTGGCGTCTACTAGTTGGTCTATTTTTGGAAGAGGGAAGTTATCCTTGGGGCAGGCTTTGTTGAGGTCAGTGAAGTCTATGCAAACTCTCTACTTTCCGTTTCTTTTCGGAACTACCACTGGGTTGGATAACCATTTGGGGAATTGCACTTCCCGTATGGATCCTGCATCCAGCAGTTTTTTGACTTCTTTTTCTATTGCTCTGGCCTTATCGGGAGCAGTTCGCCGTGCCTTCTGCGTTATCGGCTTGAATATGGGATCGACGTGCAACTAGTGGCAAACCATATTGGGATCGATTCCTGGCAGCTCATAAGGTTCCCAAGCGAAAACATCTATGTTGCTTCTGAGTAAGGTTGACAACTCCCTTTGCTCTTGGTCGATGAGTGACGCTCCGATCAGGAAGACTCTGCTATTGTCGCCTTCCCTAGCCACCACTTCTACCAGGTCCTCGACGACACGCTCGGAGGGGAGGAGCCTGGTCTCTTCCACTCCAGTCCTTCCATATTTTAATTGCTAATTGGAAGGAATTGCACCTTCCTCCACTTTCTCGCTAGGTTGATCGGCTTTTTTCTCTGGGTTTGGTCGGATGGCCGCTATGAAGCACTTCCTTGCCATCACCTGGTCATCGTGTATCTCCATTACTCCCCGCTCGGTGACATATTTGAGTTTTTGATGGTAGGTCGAGGAGACTGCCTTCATCGCATGAAGCCATCCCCTGCCGAGGATGGCCTGATACGGTGAATCAATGTCGACCACCAAAAACTCGATCATCTTAGAAACATTTCCAGCACGCGCTGGCAGTTCTATTTTGCCCAGGGGCATGGTCATTTTTCCATCGAAGCCGACCAGAGGGACAGTATCTCCCTTTAGGTCGGCGACGCTCAACTTTAATTTCCTGAACAGGTCGATGTACATTACTTAGGATGAGCTTCCTTGATCGACGAGCAGCCTGTCGATGTCAAAGTTGGCTATCCTGAGTGTAATAACCAAGGCATCATGATGTGGGGTCCTTACTCCCACTAGGTCTTCATCCGTGAAAACAATATGCTTGTTGTAGTTGATGTCCTCTGCTCGCCGACGTTTTTCTGACTGTGATTTTGCTGGATCAATCCGAAAAGCTTGCATTACCGCTGTCAGTTTCTTTACCTCCATTCGAGCTGAGTTCCCTTGTATTTGCTTGACGTCAGATACTCCGTGGATGACTGCGAATTCATGTCCGGCATCATCCTCCAGCACGTTGTCGGGTTTCGCCTCTTTGTGGGTAGCCACTTTCTCTACCTTCTTTTCCACAAAGTCATTCAAATGTCCAAACTGGGCCAACTCCTCGAGGTGGGACTTAAGAGCCTTGCAGTGCTCGGTCTTATGCCCTCCCTCTTTGTGGAAAGCGCATCTTAATGCATTGTTTCTTTTCGAGGGGTCTCCTCCCATTTTCCGGGGCCATTTGATGAACGGCTCATCCTTGATCTTCGCGAGAATTTTGTAAATTGGCTCTTTGAAGACGGTGTTGACCGCCTGGAACGATTTCGTTACGTCAGGGTTCCCTCCGTTTCGGGAGCCATTCTTGCCCCCACTCTTTCCTCCTTTCTTCTGGTTCTCAACTTTCTCACTTCCCTTAGTAGTGAGCTTGGCTCGACCATTTTCTCCTACATTAAGGCGGGTGACATCTTCCACCTTTGCGTATTTCTCAATCCGGGCCATCAGGTCGTCAATGGTCATAGCTTCCTTCTTCGTCAAGGACTGGTAAAGGAGGGAAGAGCTAGGTAACCCAATTTTGAAGGAAGCCACTGCCACCTCTTTCGCGCAGTCCTCGATCTCGTTGAATAACTCCCAGTACCTCTTCGCATAGTCTCAGAGTGTTTCTTGAGGCGTTTTCTTCATGGTTAATAGAGCATCCATCCTTTTGGGATGGGAGCTGCTGGTGATGAACCGGGCCGTAAAGAGCTCGGCCAGGGATTTAAAATTTCTGATGGATCGATGAGGGAGTTTTTCGAACCATTTCTGGGCCACGTCATGGAGGCTCGAGGGGAAAATACGGCACATCAGTGCATCCCGGTGATTCCAGAGGGTCATGGCCTGTCGGTACTGCCTGACATGATCAATGGGATCAGTCTTCCCGTTGTAAATCTTGAACCTTGGAATGGAAAATTTCTTGGGAGCCTCTTCCTCTTCAATTTCCCTCGTGAAGGGTGACTTCATCTGGGTCTTGAGGGCTCTCCTGGCGAGTTCTCTGGTCGACCTGGTGCCGCGGTGAGCTGGATGTTGGTCCATTTCTCTGCGGACCAGGTTCCGTATGTTCTCGTCACTGCGAGCAGGGCTCTGGTAGCGGCGAGCTCTTCTTAGTTGTTCGCGGAGGTCGTCGTCTGAGTCGCCACCTTAGACCCCTTGATATTCTCGCCTAGGGCTCCTTCCTCGGCGGTGAGATTTGCTCGCCTAAGGGCTAGGAGTGCGATAGGGGTGTCTCTTGGTATCAAAACGTAGTTCCTTCTCCAGTCTTTCCAGTCTTCTTTTCCTTCTCCAGTCTTTCCAGTCTCCAGGACGTGGTTCAGCAAAGATGTGCCTACGTCCACGGTGGTGCAGTCAGTATTATTTCTCAATATTCTGGAGAATGAGTACAGAGAGTACAACTTGTCCTTTGCCCCGGACCTAGGGTTTAATTTATATATGTGTATGTTAGTTAGTGGAGATGATGGGTTCCTCCATATTAGCCGTCTTCCCTATAACTTCCCTTCATGGGATCGTACTCCCCTATAACTTCCCTTCATGGGATCGTGGGGAAATTGGATCAATACAAAAGATGAGGGGCCTGGACTTTGGGCCGCTAGGGCTGGGCTACTCGTCCAGGCCTATAGCACTAATTTCCGGGTACCCACAGTTATAATTTACGAAATTGAATACTATTGCTTACGAGGGCCTATCGAGTGACGTACGATTAGAAATCGTGCGAATTGAAACTATAATGAGAATTAATGATGATGTAAGGTTAAGGGCAGTAACGGAGGGACTTTAAGTACTGAGATAACATTAGAAACTAATAAGAGACCTAGTAACCTTTTGAGATAGGTTTAAGTACCCAAGTTGATACAATGAGAGAGTTATCAAGCTGAATATATATATTACGTATTATGTTCGGGGTAAACTTGATACGTACGAGACATTACTTGATGGAATGTGTGAATACTTATATTGTAACATGATTACTTAGGTTGTGTGAATGCCTAGTGTATGGATTTCTTATGTGTATGACATACCTACCATACTTGTTGTCACGGAAGGTTAGCTTTATTTTGGAAAAGGACCCTCTTATCTTTGTGGGCCTTCGGGGGGATTTAGACTAGTACCTTAAGGACATAGGACTGTGAATGACTTATTTGTGAGTTGATAAGTCAGCTGACCACGGGAGCGTAGGTATGTGCGTGACCCATGGGTATGTGAACTATGTTCGCCTCCAATATGTGTAATTTGTATTTAGACGGTTCCTGAGTGATTCGGAACACGTGATCCTTATGTACGTGATGTACATAGATTTAATAGCAGAGTATGCGTGCACCGCAGCTTAGCCTAGGGGTGCCATATATGTATTTATGTCTAGAGAGTGATATACTTATGTACTTGTGACTGGTTCATTATTGCTTAGTCGATGTGAATAACTAAGATATTTCAATGGGTTAAGAATGAGAATTAAATAAACACTTGAGACAAGTAATTTAATGAATGTGAACATGGGTTATAAATATGGCTTATTTGGGTGTTACGAGTAGATACTTTATGTTAAAATGCGAAGGCATGAGTGGTACAAACTAGTTAGATAGCGGAATAACTAGGATGGGTTAAAGGCATACATTAGGCGTGCAAAGTAGTTGAGAGGTAAGAAACTCATGTGAGAGTACGCAACTAAAGTGTTTATAATATGTGTTGTTTAATTGTAATTTAAACACTTGCTAAACTTTTAAACTGTTTTCACAATCGGGCTCTGACTCGTTTTCCTCCAAATCTACTTTTGTTTTGTAAAAACATTTTAGGTGCCCAGCCACAGGGACGCTAAGCATAGGAGTTCCATTCCGATGACGTGCTGTAGCTGCTGTGGAAGTTACAGGATCTGGGTAATAGACGCCTTCATATTTATCCTTGATTCCTTCAGAGTCATTTGTATCAGTTAGGGCATGTCGCCCATTCTTATTTAGAGGTTGGAGTTGCAGACTTTTTATTATTTCGGTAATTTGTTTATTTATTCAGACTCTCGTATTGGGACTTTAAATTACTCTGGCTTTGTTAGTATTGGAGTGTTTACTCCAGACTCATTTGATTTCATCTCGTTGAGCATTTATATGAGATTGTTTATGCGATGGATGATTTATGAAAATTCTTGTTTATTTGTTAACTTAATTAATAAAATTTGACATCTCTCTTTTTAAGTATTAGGTGGCTAGTAATTAATTAAATATTTTTCGATAGTGATGCTAAGACTGAACCAACTTGATATTCTGTATTAATTTAATAAAGGAGTATCTACCCGGTATTTAATTAGACGGGGTGTTATAGGTGGTATCAGAGCATCAGGTTCTAGTGTCATTTAGGATCTGTGCGACTTATTATGATTCCAGCGTAGCTTTCTTTGATGTACAACCCTATGTTTAGGATTGTTGATTTCTTTGGTGATATTTCGTTCTCCTGCTATGATAAATATGATAGTGAATCTTATTTTCTTTCGGGTGTGTTCGTGTGCCGAACAATGCAGTACGTCAGGCGAAGACAGTTGGGCGGACAACAGGAGGCAAAGATCAGTTGAGGTTATTTAATTTATTAAAGAAGGATGATCGTAGTTGAAGTCACCCATATTAGAGCACGAAAGTCCAGGACGGTATAGACGGCTAAGGCACGACTTATGACTTCCAGGTACAACTAGAGTTGAAAGTGGGGTCAATTTAGACTCACCCAACAAGGATGGAATGGGAGATAAAGAGTTAGGTGAAACATTGAAGAGAACCAACAGTGAAATTGCTGAAAATGCGAAGATGGCATGTGCTAGCCAAACGAACGTAATATATCCAAAGGCTTGGACGTATGTCGGGGTATGGCCATTTGGGAGTGAAAATTGGGGTAATTTTTTCTTGGCTCGTAAGAGCGGAGTTTCAATGGTGTGAGTCAATCACCACACTTAAAAGTGGAATGTGACGACGAGAGAAGGCGTACACATATGGTTTGACCATAAGTTCCTTCATCAAATGTTCAGGATGAAAGGCGAATGTTGTTCTGAACTCACACAAGAGGGCCGGACAGAGGTCACTTTGTGAGTATAAATATAATTATTTAGCGAACCTTACATCGGGTGAAGTAGTTGAAATGGAGAAGAGGACATAAAAGGGAGAATTTACATACAAGAAGAATTGTTAGCTCTTCTGGGGAATTCTGCTTGGATGGTCAATGCAGATGGTAATGTCGCGTAGTGTTAATTTGGAGGTAAACGTTTCCTTGGGTGAGGAGATGCAAGAATCGAGGAATTTATATAGAGTAAGACTGGGGGAAATGGTGTTGGAGAAGCACCACAAGGGGAAGAACCAACCGGGAACCCGTTAAAATAATTCGGATAGCTGAATTATTATCGAGCGATGGTGATTTCAGTAAGAGATGTGGAAACTAGTAGCGTGTTCCTTAGGTCCATCAAAGCTAAGGGAACAATGGAGGTAGTCATCAGAGTCGAGATTACCAATGTCTGAGAGAAGGACCACCTTAACATGGTTAGTGTGACCGAAGATAAGTGGAGTATGTGTGGAGGTATTTTGTGGGGAGTGAAACCCGTGCATTATAAATGTTTCCCGAAGCAAGTGTAGGGATAAAGGTATTGTGCCTGGTAAGGACAATAGTTATTAAAATATTCAGTTTGGTACGGACAGGTGTGTTAAGTCCAGGAACCATTTGAGCAGCCAGGACGATCGTCAGGATAGAAGTATGAGTTATATCCTCAGATGATGTTGCATGTTGTATGTGGCATGAACGAGTTGCTACATTTGTTATTATTGTTGTTTTCGCTTGAGATTCGAGTTTAGTGAGTATATCGGCAATTTTATTATTTATGTGAATATTTTCCCTGGTAGCGTGGAATTACCTTTATTGTCATCCGCGGAGGATGAATGGGTATATTGATAGTGGTATATACTTTATTGAAATTACTCGTATTAGTGTTGTGTTATACGAGTATGATATTATCATAATTATGGTTTTATAATATGCTTATACCGATAGTGTGCGGATATTGCAAGTTTATCGGGGTTATTACCTTGGTGTAGAATGTTTTATTCTGTCGAGGCCCCATCCGCGAGAGGGTAGGCCTCGCAATTGTATAATTGTATATACGTATATATATATATATATTATTGAGATTTCAAAAGGTATAATGGTATTGGATATTTAATCCCAGTATGCGGAGGGATTTAATTGGTATAATTCGTATGTAATTGGTTTACTAGTCAGTGAAAAGATTTAGCTGGTTATTATAATTAACGCTCAGGATGTAGTAATAAGAAGAGTGAATTATTTTATCACCCTTTAGAGATTTGGGAGTTTATGCTCATAGTTTTGTGTTTGGGGACGGGATTTTGAGAGCCCCGATTATATTTGCATGGTGTATATGGAATGTGATTACCATCAATGTCAAGATAAAGTGTCTTTCAGAAGGAGTTACTTGTGTAAGTGTAATTGCGAAAGGAGATGTAACTTTATTGTTAAGAGACGGGAATATAGGGATACTTGTTATGGACTGAGGGTTTAATGGATCTCGATGACCGACAATGTTAGGTAGTAGTGTATCGAGGGGGTTTCTTGTTTGGTTTCTCTTTGCGAGATATCCCACGCATGAAACTTAGCGTAAGGTTAGTAGTAGGGAGATGTTTTACCATTCGTCCATAATTTGGATACCTCGATCGTTATGAAAGTAAGTAGTTATAACGGGAAGTTAACAAGGGTAAAATACGATGTAAGGCCAGTAGAGCCAGTTGTTAGTGAAGAAGTACTGATAATTTTTTTTTATTACGGCGGGTTGAAGGACGCATTGAGGTTAAGGAGGATTTAGGATTTCAAATTCAGAGGTGATTGAGAACGCCCAAGTGGTATAACCACGTTGTAAATGCAGCGGCAATAAAGAGTTTGGAATACGTATGAAGCGTATATAATGTTTAAAACAATATGATTGGGTTATAAGGGGTGTAGACATCTCGGTTTGCTAATGTAGTAATCGCCGGAAGAAAGGACATAGATGGGTGATATTATTACTTAGGGGATTAAGCGTCGTAAGAGACAAATATTTAACTGTTATGGACAATTTGGAGCAGAGTTCCACCCAATCAAATGTTGAGGGTGACTCAAGAGTAAATGGAATGATGATGTCAATAAGGTATAAAGAGTCCAGATGTGCACAACGTGGTGAAAAGTGCAAGGGCCGAAACTTTTGGTATACGCCGAGAGAAGAAGAAGATCATTAAGTATCATTTAACAGGAAGAATTACGTGAAAGTTGACATTGAAAGGGGTGTAGTAAGTAGTAGATCGGTTGGGATAAGATGATCAACCAGATAATTTTTATCAAGCCAAAAATTCCAAGGATGGAAGAGTCAAGTTAATAAATTTCCTTGAGGGGTTGCCAACTTATAAATAAGTATCGCGTTCCTTCGAATATGTGGGATAGGTTGTCCAGAAGGAGAGAAATTGTTACATACTTGGGTGATTTACACTATTAGATAGTGGAAATAATGTTTCGTTCTGAGGGTTGTATCACCTATAGTCCGAGGTGTAGGCACAAGGTGATTGACGACTGGTGGATAGTATGAAAGAAATTTTAGATTCATTGCGATCTTTTCATTTCCAAAACGGGTATAACTAGTAAGTGAGGTATATTGTGGTAATGAGGAGAAGATATTACCTAATGGTAGAGTTGGGTGAAAGCACCCGTATCTATTTAAGTGGACAATGTGCTTACAAATGTTTGTATAACACCAACCGTCTGAAGTGGTTTTTCCCTTGTGTAAAAATCACAATGTCGGGAACAGAGATTCAAAGAACGGGCAAGAGTAGTCAGATGTGTTATGATTTCTTCCAGGATGGGAGTTTGGTGTTTTGATAAACGCGGGAGTTAATACATAGTGAGGTGCGAACTCACACTCATATTGAGATACTGCGGCCAATAATGTATAGGCTGTTTTTTTCTTTCGAATGATGTTTAGTAAGAGCACAACGTGAGGTGAATTTATCGAGGTGTAATCCTATAATTAATAAAGTGTCAAGAGTGTTCAACAAGCTTATTATGAAGCAGGGGTCGTAGTGATTAAGCCTTACTTTGAATTTTACTTTGGGTACTAGAGGATACCTAATTTGTCCAGGTATGCCTTACTTTTTCGAATTTCGGGACGAAATTCCGTTATAAGGGGGGAGTATGTAATACCCCGTATTTTTATGGCTTTTAATTATGAGGATAATTAAATGGAATTGCTTTTAATTATGGGATTTATTAAATTAATTTCGAATTTATTAAATTAAATTGGGATAATTAATTAAAAATAAATCCGGATTTAAATGCTAGCGAGACGAGAGTTAGTATTTGGTTATTATTACGTTGTTGAATATTAGTGATTGAATTATGCAAATATGTGATCCTTAAATTTATTAAAATTGTCGTGAGCGGAAAATACGGCAGTTTCGGTAATTTAGTTGGGACGGGCGTGTCAGCCGTGTTAGGACCCAATTTAAATAATTTAAAAGTATTTTATTTTTGTGTCATCCGTATGAGCTTTTTGAGTGCGCCAACGTGTCCGGAAGGTTCAAGATAGTTAGAAAATACTAGCCGGGGGTTTAGTTTGGGTCTCGGGGCATTTTTAGGCATAACCGGCAACCCGGGAGGGTATTTTAGTCATTCCTATTTTTGGGTGAATAGTAACCCACAAATTTTAGAAAGCTTTATCAGCTAATAGGTTAGAGCTTTAAGGTTTTCTTCACCAAGATTCACAGACGTCCATTAGAGATGAAGTGGAGGAAGATACCAAAGGAGAACCACCATCTTTGAACTTTTTGCACCACCGTCACCACCATCGGATAGATCGAAAAGCAAGGATCATTCCCATACCATCTACTTCATTGGATCAGAATCGTCATTACCAGGCAAGTGATTTAACTTGCAATAATTTAGCGCATATATCATTCATGTTAGGTTAGAATTGAAGATTAACCTTAAATAATGAAAATTGAATGGATTTAAAGAATTTAAATCATAATCTGGGTAGGTCTTGCATGTAGTTGAATATTAGAGATAATAACAGCCACGAAATTATGATTTATGGGTAGAGAATTATGAAACTTTATTGAATTATGTGATGTTCTTGAAGAAATAGGAGAACTAGGGTTTTTATATGAAAATTGGGTAAATTGATCCAAGAAATTGATGTTCTATGTTGATTTGATGATTCTAAAACGTGGGAAATGATATAAACATGTTGGTATGATAATTAGTATACCTGGTTGAGATATTTGGACGTTAAAATGAAGATTTAGAGGTGTAAAAAGATGAAAGCCCATAACTGTTTAAGCAATTCTGGGCAAATACCTGCTTGATCGATCGATCGACTCAAGAATGTCGATTGATCGAATGATTGATCGATCGACCCCATTTCTTCGATTGATCGATCCCTTCTAATTTTTGGCAATTGTTTCTCTTTAAAGTTTGATGAGTATCTCAAAGCCATTGTTGATTCTTAGGGTGGGTAATATAATATTGTGGGTCTTATATAAAGTCAGTAGGGTCTTAGTTATGATCGGAGAATGTTATAATTTACGGAATTGAATGCTATTGCTTACGAGGGTCTACCAAGTGAGGTACTATTGGAAATCGTTCGAATTGAAACTATAATGGGAATTAATGATGATGTAAGGTTAAGGGCAGTAACAGAGGGACTTTAAGTACTTAGATAACATTAGAAACTAATAAGAGACCTAGTAACCTTTTGAGTTAGGTTTAAGTACCCAAGTTGATACAACGAGAGAGTTATCAAGTTGAATATATATATTACGTATTATGTTCGGGGTAAACTTATTACGTACGAGACATTACTAGATGGAATGTGTGAATACTTATATTGTAATATGATTACTTAGGTTGTGTGAATGCCCAATGCATGGATTTCTTATGTGAATGACATACCTACCATACTTGTTATCATGGGAGGTTAGTTTTATTTTTGAAAAGGACCCTCTTATCCTTGTGTGCCTTCGGGGGGATTTAGACTGGTACCTTAAGGATATAAGACTGTGAATGACTTATTTGTGAGTTGATAAGTCAGCTGACCAGGGGAGCGTAGGTATGTGCGTGACCCATGGGTATGCGAACTATGTTCGCCTCCAATATGTGTGATTTGTATTTAGACGGTTCTTGAGTGATTCAGAACACGTGATCCTTACGTACGTGATGTACATGAATTTAATAGCAGAGTATGCATACACCGCAGCTTAGCCTAGGGGTGCCATATATGTATATATGTACTGAGAGTGATATACGTATGTACCTGTGACTGGTTCATTGTTGCTTAGTAGATGTGAATAACTAAGATATTTGAATGGGTTAAGAATGAGAATTAAATAAACACTTGAGATAAGTAATTTAAAGAATGTGAATATGGGTTATAAATATGGCTTA
The DNA here is from genome assembly GCA_949130495.1 of Sambucus nigra. NCBI lineage: Eukaryota > Viridiplantae > Streptophyta > Magnoliopsida > Dipsacales > Adoxaceae > Sambucus > Sambucus nigra. Next base: position 133,427,593 of record OX422219.1, on the reverse strand, counting down.
TTTGGGTGTTACGAGTAGATAATCTGTGTTAAAATGCGAAGGCAGGAGTGGTACAAACTAGTTAGATAGGGGAATAACTAAGATTTGTTAAAGGCATACGTTAGGTGTGAACAGTAGTTGAGAGGTAAGAAACTCATGTGAGAGTACACAACTAACGTTCTTATAATATGTGTTGTTTAATTGAAATTTAAACACTTGCTAAACTTTTAAACTGTTTTCACAATCGGGCTCTGACCCGTTTTCCTCCAAATCTACTTTTATTTTGTAAAAACATTTTAGGTGCCCAGCCAGAGGGACGCCAAGCATAGGAGTTCCATTCTGATGACGTGTTGTAGCTGCTGTGGAAGTTACAGGATCTTGGTAGTAAAAGCCTTCATATTTATCCTTGATTCCTTTCAGAGTCATTTGTATCAGTTAGGGCATGCCGCCGATTCTTATTTGGAGGTTGTAGTTGCAGTCTTTTTATTATTTCGGTTGTTGGTTTATTTATTCAGACTCTTGTATTGGGACTTTAAATTACTCTGGCTTTGTTATTATTGGAGTGTTTACTCCAGACTCATTTGATTTCATCTCGTTGATCATTTATATGAGATTGTTTATGCGATGGATGGTATATGAAAATTCTTGTTTATTTGTTAACTTAATTAATAAAATTTGACATCTCTCTTTTAAGTATTAGGTGGGTAGTAATTAATTAAATATTTTTCGACTATGCGATGGATGGTTTATGAAAATTCTTGTTTATTTGTTAACTTAATTAATAAAATTTGACATCTCTCTTTTAAGTATTAGGTGGGTAGTAATTAATTATATATTTTTCGACAGTGATGCTAAGACTGAACCAACTTGATATTCTGTATTAATTTAATAAATGAGTAGCTAGTCTGTATTTAATTAGACGGGGTGTTACAGTAGGATATTTAGTTTTTGTCCTTAGGAGTTTTTGGTTAAGGTTTAAGGCTGTTTTCTTTATTTTTCAAACTTTTGGGGTCTTTGTGTGCTTTTCAAAAGTTACGAAAGTCGTGGGAAGGGCTGTTGTAAAATTTAATATATATATATATATATATATATATGTTAGGATAGCATTGCCTATTCGTTGATTTTATTGTAGTTATACAGTCTCATACAGATGTATTCTAAATACGAGTCTTACAATTCTCCTTACAAAAAAAATCGTCCTTGAAATTACTTTCGAATACTTCAAGATATTGTTGATATATAACGCCTCTAAATTCCAAGTTGCTTCTTCGTGACTGTGATGTTGCCAGAGAATTTTCTCTAAAGGAATGGTGTTTGTATGAAGTAATCGATCTTGTGTGTCTGAGCTATGAAGTGGTAGTTATTCAAAATTGTGGTTAGGTTGTATTGATAATCCATCCCATGTGATGATGTGGTTTGGATCAGCAATATACTTCCTCAGTTGAAACACGTGAAATACATTGTGAATTTGGGCTAATTCAGGGAGTAATATGAGTCGATATGTTACTGAGCCAATACTTTTTGTAATGGTGAAAGGTACGATATATCGTGGTACGAGTTTTCCTTTTCTTTTAAGTCTAATGATTACCTTTCGAGGTGATAATTTTAATAAAACTTGGCCTCTTTCTTAAAATTCAAGGGGTCATCTACGATTATCGACATAACTTTTCTGTCGACTTTGAGCTTCTCGTAATTTTTCCTGATTTGATGTACTTTCTTGATGGTCTCTGCTATAATCTCGAGGATACAAACTTGATTTTCTACGGACTCATTCCAACAAAGTGGAGAGCGATAAGGTCTTCTATATAGTGCTTCATATGGAGCGATTTGAATACTAGCTTGATAACTGTTATTATAAGAAAATTTTACTAATGACAAGTGAGCACTCTAATTTCCTTAATAAATCTAATGTGCATGCTCGTAAAATATTTTCTAAGGGTTGAATTCATCGTTCGGACTGTCCATCGATTTGAGGATGATGTACGGTACTAAAAAGTAATTTAGTTCCCATGGCTTTTTGTAAAGTTTTTCAAAAATGTATTGAAAATTGAGGATCTTTGTCAGATGTAATAGATAAATGAGTTTCATGTAATCTATAAATTTCTTGAAGATATAAGTTGCTGAAATGATTTGGTGGTACGAACTTTAGGAAAATGAGTTGACTTAGTCAGCCGATCAATGATTACCCAAATCAAATTATATCCTTGGTCTTTAGGAGGTAATCAATTAAAAAATTCCATATTAATATGGTCCCACTTCGATGATGGGATGGGTAGGGGTTGTAGGAGTCCACATGGGTATTGGTGTTCAATCTTGACTTTTTGACAAGTTAAACATTTGGCAGTAAAAGTTCTAATCTCTCCTTTTATTCTTGCCCATAAAAAATGCTTTTTAAGTGTATGATACATTTTGGTGTTGCCTGGATGGATAATAAATTTTTATTGATATCCTTCTTGTAAGTGTTCCTTTATTAGCTTGGAGTCTGAAGGTACACATGTTCCATTATGTAATTGCATTCCTTGGTTAGGGTGATATGTCCATTCCGGGTTAGCTTTTCCAAGTTCAATCTTTCGGCATTGAATGGTGAGAAATTTGTCTATAGCTTGTTGCTTAATTATCATTTATTAAAGATATGGATATGCTATGTTGTTATGAATAATAGTGGAAGTTTTACTTTGCATATTATAGTCTCTCAATGTAAGAAAAATTTAAAATGCGAGTGTTCTGGTTGGTCGTCCACTAATTTTATAACTTAAGGCGTTGGCTACCCGGTTGCCTTTACCTGGGTGATATTGTAATTGAAATTCGCAGTATTATAAATATTCCATCCACCTACGTTGACACGAATTAAGACCTTTTTGGGTAAAAATATATTTTAGACTCTTGTGATCTGAGAATAGTTGAAATTCTACTCCGTATAAATAACACCGCAAAATTTTTAAGGCAAAAATGACCGTGACTAATTCTAGATCATGGAGTGGATGATCACGTTTGTGAATTTTTAGCTGTCATGATCCATATTCTAGTATTTTGCCTGATTGCCTGATTACACATCCTAGTCCTTATAAGGAGGCGTCCGTGTATACATCGTATCTTAAAGTACTAGAGCGTATCGTAAGAACAAGGGTGGTAGTTAAACATTCCTTCAGAGTACAAAAGGTTTGAGTACATTCTGGATTCCACTCAAATAGTATATCCTTTTGGGTTAATTTCATGAAGGGTAGAGCAATAGTGGAAAATCCTTCTGTGATTCTTCGGTAATAACCAACGAATCCCAGAAAACTGCAAACTTCGGTTACGGTAGTGGGTTGTGGCCATTCCACAACTGCGGAGATTTTTGTTGGATTGACTTGGGTTCATAAATTTGTAATAACATATCCTAAAAATTTCACATCTTTCGTTAAGAAATCACACTTACTCTTCTTTGCATACAACTGATGACGTCATAATGTATCCAATATATTTTGTAAATGATGTCCTTGCTCTTTTTCATTTTATGATTTTATTAAAATATCGTCGATGAATATGATCACAAATTGATCAAGAAATGGTTGAAATACACGATGCATTAGGTCCATAAAGCAGCTGTGGCATTCGTAATTTCAAAAGACATTACTAGAAATTCGAAGTGTCCATATAGAGTTCTGAAAGCTGTTTTGGGTATGTCTTCTTCTTTCACCTTTAATTGATGATATCCGGAACATTAATCAATTTTTGAAAATACCTTGGCTCCTCATAATTGATCAACCAAATCACTTATTCCAGGTATAAGATATTTATTCTTAATGGTAACCTCTTTTAATTTACGCTAATCGATGCATAATCGAAATGAATTGTCTTTCGTCTTTACATATAGCACTGGTGCACCCCAGGGATATGAACTTGGTCTAATAAACCCTATTGCTAATAATTCATTAGGTTGAGTTCGAAGTTGTCATAGTTCTTGAGGTGCCATTCGATAAGGTGGTATAGAAATTGGAGGAGTAGGAAAAAGATTGATTACAAATTCAATTTCTTTAGACAGAGGAATTCCAGGTAATTCTTCAGGAAATACATCATCACAGTCATCAAGAAGTTTTAAGGAGTAAGAGGATATATTTAAGAAAAGTTTAGATTGTTGTCCCTGAAATTTACTATCTCGGGTGGTAGAGTCTTCAAAAATCACCTTCCTTTATAAGCAATCAATATGTGTGTTGTTGGTAGATAAAGTATATATCCCAAAAATGATATCGAATCCTTCTATTTCTAAAACCACTAAGTCAATGATAATGGTTCCTACTTTAAGTATTACCTCATAATTTTTACAAGCCTCTCATGTTCTGGCGATGGTATCTTTGGGCATACCTATGATAATCGGATGATCTAAAGCAATAAGAATAAGATTTTCTAATATCATAAATTTTAGATTAATAAATGAGCGATATGACCCTGTATCAATTAATACATGAGTCATAAGGCCATAACGTAAAATAGTACATTCAATAACACCTGATTGCCCTTTTATGTTAGAAGTGAAAAATATCAACCTTGGGTTGCATTATTGGGCATAGATTCGAGATTATCATAATTTCTAGCTAATTTTTAGAAATAGATTTTCCTAGTGCAGCTGGAGATCTTCCCACGTTTCATTGTGGTTGAAGGTTTCTGTCGGTATTTGTAATAGCCTTGTGATTATAATTGGATTCGCGAAGATGAGGACACTGATGCCTGATGTGTCCAGGAGTATTGCATTCATGACAACGAATGCTAGTACCACTATTTTGGTGTTGAATCTCGCTGAATGATTGTCCTTCATTTGGCTTAATATTGGGGTGATTTCGAATGGAGAGATTTGATGATTGATTTTTAGAATTATTTTGAGGAATAGGAAAAATACTACGAGATGTCCCAATTGGAGCTGGATTCTTCTCAATAAGATTGGCTAATTCGATCATTTTACCGAGTTCATAAATTTAAAAATGGATAAGGGAAGTCTCAACACTGGCTTTAAGTCTTCGTTCAGAATATTTACAATTCTTAATATCGGTATTAATATATTCTTGGGTGTAACGGGAAAGTTGCCATTGTCATGTTATTCTGTTGGAGTCCCAAAAAATCTACCGTCATTTGGTCACGTAAGGATTCAGAAAAATAGTTTTGGAAAAACATTTCTTCAAATTATGGCCATATCAAATTTTATGTGTTCTGGGTACATTTTACCGATTGCCACTAGTAATCGACCCCGCTTTCAAATAAATAAGCGGTTAAATCTACTTGGAGTTCAGGCACTATTCCTACTCCATTCAGAACCTTCAAAGTTTGTCTAAATCAGCGTTCGACTTCTGATGCGCTAGGTTTCCCGTAAAAAGCAAGGGTTCTTTGCAGTCGAAATTCCTTCCGAGCATTCATTCGTCAAACCTCTGTGGATATTTCAGTCCCAGGGATAGGATTCTGATGTGTCTGTGTTAGTCCAATGAGTACTTGTAAGCATTTGTCTATATTATCCATGGTCGTAGATGGAGTAGTTGACGTAGATTCTGCTCGAGGTGTTGTGTTAATGTTGCGAGTATTCACCATCCTATAGAAATAAAGAATAATTAGATCATACTTAAACGTAGCACAAATCATAGAACATAACGAGTTAATTAAAAATATCCTTCAAGTGTTATAAGGAAACAATTGCATGTATATTCCATAAAAAAACTCATGATTAAAACAACCTAATTTTTTATTACTCCCTTATATTAGTAACGTAACACTCTATTCTCATACTACTCTTGCACATAGTCTCACTTATTTATTTTACAGTAATTATAAGCCTTTTTAGTTATTTATAAGTTATTTGTCCGCTTGATCCTCCTTTTCAGAACCTCAAGTGCTTGAGTATGAGGAAGATGTAGTAGCATCTAGACGTGGAAAATCTAGCTCATAATCATTGGGAGATATGGTGGAGTCATACGCAACTCTCCTGCTAGCGCGATGTTCCATACCAAATGAATCACTTGTTGCAGTAACTCTTCATCTTCGGCAAATCTTCGGGCTCATTTCATCGTCTATTCCTCCACCAATAAATGACATGTCAATAGACGATGTTTAATATTTGGTGTCGCGTTCTCACACTCCTGATTAATATTCCTAATTTCCTTACATAACTTACAATATCGTTATTTTAGGATTATTTGGCTAAATTGTTCTTAATAGACACCCTCAGTGTTCAAGTAAATGTTGTCCCAAACATTCATGGGTGCAAGATAGATAATTAGTATCAAGTTTATCCTAAAGAATTTACGATAGCGTAAAATAACTATATTCTTAAATGTGTCCCACATAGGAGTAATAAACCTAGTTCTCTTTAGGTAAGATGCCATGATACCATGTTGTGAATAGTCATGAGTGGTAAGGGTTGCGTTTATGGGTTTAAGTGAAAATAATTTAAATAGTGAAAGCATAAATAATAATGATAACAAGGAGTTTGAATAATATTAATATAAAGTATGTATCGAAATACATTTATTCCTTACACTCATACCAAAAAAGGCACTACTTATTACATAATCCATAATAGAAAGTAAAAACAAAGAAAATAAAAAAAAGTACTACATGTGCCACGGTACAATATCAATTACATCCATTTATACGTAGTAGCATAGGAAATTGTAATGGGGTCTTCGGTGCTATGATTGATTTTTCAAAGCATATATAATTGCTAGCGTAACACGAGGTGATGCATTATGTTTATTCGGGGTCGGGGATATATTGTCTTCTCTATTTCCTGGGTCCATTTTGAATTTAAATAACATGTGCAAAATTGTCAAATATATAATTCATATTCTATACAATTCAAAATATCATTTTGACGAGTCAGTATATGAAAATCAATATGAAATGGTTTCAACGTTAGGATAAGATAACAAGTTCATTCCTAAAATAATACACCCCAAAACATTGAAATATCGGGCACGAATTGTTAATGGTTAGGAATAGTTTCTAAACAAATAACCCATAATTATCCATTTAGAGGCTTTAGGGCAATAGTCATACATACAACAACGTCAGTGTGACACCCCGTACTTTTATGGATATTTAAATTACATGACTGAGTGTAATTTAATAATTTGAGAATTTAAAGTAAATGAGATGGACTATTTTTATTTCATGTCGCAGGTGAACAAAAGCGACATGTGATGTTATTTTATTCAGAAATCACGTGTGGTGGAGATGTGTTGGGTTTAAGACGTGAATTTTTTATAAGTGACTCGGATGGAGATTTTGAGTGCACGGTTGGTCTCAGAAGGGCCGAGATAGTCAAAATAGAGTACATGGGGGTAGTGTTTGGGTTCCGGGGAGTTTTTGGATCAGTAGCGACTCGTATTTGTGTATACAAGTCAAGTTTGAGTGTAATAAGAGGATAAACCCTCATTTTTCTCTTATAAGCCATGAGAGAAAGAGAAAAGAGGAAAGACAAGAAAGATAAGGAAGAAAGAAGAAGAAAAGGGAGAAAGAGGAGAACTCCGGTCAAGCTCAGGCAGATTTCGTCACGGGGTCGTCGGATTTATCCAACGAGGCAAGTGTTTAACTTGATATAACTATTAAGTATGTTTATTGTTCATATCATAATTGGTGAGAAAATTATGAATTTTGGGTTGGGATTCTTGAATCAAAATGTGATTTTTGGGAATAATTTCATATGATTTTGATGTGATAATAATCCCACATGAAATCTAAGCTAAAATCCACGTTAATGAGGTAAATTATGGTGAGAAATTGGAAGAGTTTCATAAATAAGAATTAGGATTTAATTCTTAAAAAATGACGAATCTCGTGAATTATTTGTTGTTTTGGGTATAATCTAGTGTGTAGATGATTATTATGATGACTGGTGAGGTTAGAAACCAAAAATATTGGGTTATATTGATGTTAAAATTGGTTTTGGGGAAGAAGGAGAAGCAGAACTCGGACAAAGTGAAAATTTGTGGCATTTCGAATCGATTCGGTCAAGGGGAATCGATTCGGACTTTGGCAAATCGATTCGGACTTGACAGTTATGGAAAAAATTTCTTGGTTTTAAGAGGGATTGAAGGATAATTATTTTTGGAGGTAAATATTAGGGGATCCTAGATAGAGTGTGAGGACTTCTAGATGATTAAATGAGTGATGTGTGACCATTGGAATTTATGAGAATGAAATCCGGGGTATAAATTTTTGGAATGTTTGGGATGAACGACATTCGAGGAATTATTCAGCGGGTTCGTACATATATATATTTATGCGTGTAGAATATATATGTTGATTATATATATATGAGAAGAGTGCGCTTGCGTTCAAATAAGGAAGTTATTTAATTAAACTCAATTTTTATCAATTAACTCCTAAACATGCATCTAGGTGTGATTGGTGATGATAAAATCAAGCAAGAACAATCAAACACACTCAAATGAGGAAAAATCCCCCAAAGGGGCAAAACCTTTTATTTTCACTATAATTTTGTAAGAGAACGGATTACATGGATTACAATGAAAATATGTGACACAGAAATACCCTCGGGTGTCGGTTCTGTTGTCGTCGGCTGGAACTTTTCCTTTCCAGTAGGGCAGTAATGAAGAAGAGAATGACTTCCTCACAAATTACTCCAGATGAGTAAATTATCCTCTTGAAGGTTTAAAGATTCACACACATATATGGGAATGGTTTTGTAAATAAAAAAGGTTTAGAAAACCTTAAAAAGATGAAGTCTTATTCTGGACTATTTTCACAAATTTTTGAGATTGTAGAAAGACTTGAAAAACGTGTAGAAGGAGAACGGATATTTATACGAAAATCGAGGCGGTGGCTCGTTCGAACGAGATAACCATGTCGCTCGAACGAAGGACATAAGTCGTTCGAACGAGATCGTGCGACATGCCTATCTCGTGCGAACGAAATTCAAAGTCGTTTGAGCGAGCTCGTCATTCAAGGCCCTTCGCTTCTACACTTAGAAAAAATTCTGCTTTTGATAAAAAATTAATCCAGACTTCAAAAATAATTTTTGAAAAATTTCCCAAATATTTATGCAAATATTAAAGCTCCAATAAACCATTTTACCAATAACGCGTAGTGGAGTAATGGGAATGAGCTGAGTAGCACATCGCATATAGCATGATGCACGTGAAGATACTTGATGCATTGGATTTGGATAAAGGCAGTCGAGGTTGATCGTGTTGACGTGATGAATGTAGCGGTATCAAACATACAAATTGTGATCTAGGAGAAAACAGAAAATTCCTAGATTCTACCCCGGACATTTATAAAATTATGTCCTTACAAATATCCCCCTGTGTCTATGCCGGTACATACATAAAAAATTCGAATTATGAAATCAAATGACATACAAGATAATATCCCCATTAAACCCTCAAACTGAGAATACTAAATGACATGTATTTCAAATCTTCAGCTCTTCAGAAACTTCAAAGCTTTTCTCATCAGGCTGTGCAAACCAATAATGAACAAAGATGTACCTACACATGAGATAAAGCAAATACCCGTGACAAGCAACAATTTGAAATATAATGATATGCAAAAATTGATGATCAATTAAGTTTAAGCAAATCATTCATAAATCAACCAAACACCAAAACAATTCTTCCCCATAATTCTTCTCCCCCTTTTTATGATGTCCCCAAATAGACAGAAATGAGAAGCATGAATGAATGCACACGGATAATGACAAACGGGGAATAAATTGCTCTTTTTGTATTTTTCAAAAATTTTCACACATAATATACAACAAAGAATTATACCATGTAAGAACACAAAAACAACCAAGTCGATGATAGCGTAAATATAGAGGTGTGATCAAATTCGATAGGAAAATCAATGCATACAAACATGACATATGTGCACGATGAATATCGGATACTCCTAACGAATGAACTCAAAATCTTCCTTTGGTGTAAAAAGGTGGTAATATGAGACATTGACTCAATCAAATCAACAAATCAAAGCTCAAAGTGATTTTCACACCAATAACATCCAAAACTAGTTCATGCTTTTTCAGGACTTTCAAGGAAGTGCTAACCCGTTTATATTCTCCAACCGAACTCCCTCAGATTTATATTTTGAATAGAGGCTTTTTAAATTCCCAAACTTTGGAGAATTGATGGTGAAACCTAATGGCTCATATTTGGCATATATTGCTTTTTATTGCCTTTAAATTTTTTCGGGCTCTTTTAACCTCTTTGGACCCCGGATAATAAAATTCCTCAATTTTTTAGGTCCTTTTTAACGGTGGCTTAAAATCGCAAAGGCTAAATGAACCTTTCGCAACCCTTCACCATTTTCAAATAAACACACAGTCTCACCAAAATGATTTTTACATGCATTCCAATCTTGTCAAGTTTTATCGCATATGGTCAGTTGTATAGACAGAATTGAGATGAAAACACTCAAGCCAATATGTGATAGACAAGTACAATAATCAAATAAAGCCGTGCATGTGTGCAATAAAGGAGATAGGAGTCAAACATGTAGGAAGATGTCACTAATCGCATCTCAAAGACTCCAAACAATGTAAAGCGCGTGGATGAAATGATGTAGCGTCTCAAATCTCTATCAAACAGTCACATGAAAAATGGAATGAAATTATGACTCGGCTATCTCAAATGCTCATCCATAAAAGATGCAAATAAAATACAAAAATATTTATGAGTTTTTCTAAAAAAATTATAGAAGAAAATCTTTTTGGATTTAAAAAAAAAATAAATATAAATTAATGGTACATGCTAGCAATAGGCAAACGAGACATCATGAAATCCACCCTATGCTAGCAGACATGTCAAGACCTCAACCGGGAAGAGCGGTGGAGTTTTCCAAAGATGGTGACATCTTTTGGACCAACTCCATAAGATCATGTGTGGTCTTGATAAAAAACTTCACTTGCTCGCGAATGTGTGCAAACTTTCTATCATTATATGCAAGCAAGGTATCATGAGTGGGTGCATGTTCATGAATGTGTGAAGTGGAATGATGTGACACAAAACCCAACTTAGAACAAAACTCCCTAATATGTCCTCGTTTCTTGCAGTGGGAGCAAATATAAACCGGTCTAGGAACTAATTTATCAAAAATTTTGGGATGAACTATTCTAGACGGACACCCATGAGAATCACTCACCAATGTGGAGATAAGCTTGAGCGCATTAGAAGTAGTGAATGCACCGTCATGACCTTTTCCAATATTCTCACCACTATTCAAATCGGGATAGGGAACCATCTTATCAACCTTCTCAGATGCGTTCTCTAATGAGACTTGGACCTCCCGTGTTTGTATGAGATCATCCTCAAGATGGGATTCACGTGTCATCAGACTAGACACCGTGTTGGTCAAGTAATATATTTTCCTTTTTAGCTCAACATTCTCTTCCTTCAACTCACAAATCCGAAGACCTAGAATTATATTTGACCTTTTTGTTTCCATGGTCTCAATAAATAACTTTCTAAACGCTTTTTGGATCACACTTTCATCACCCTTCTCATCCTCACTATCGCTTAGGGTAGCGGGCATGGAAACCTTCTTGACCTCTCTCCTAAGTCTGGTGGAACACTCAAATTTCTTGTGCCCTGTCCCATCACACTCAAAACATCTTATTTTCTCAAGGTTTTCTTTTCTCTCTTTTTCTTTCTCACAAAAATTTTTTCTCTCTCCAAACAATCTTAACTCTTTCTCTAAAGTGGTGATCCTAAGAACTAATGCTTTGTTACGCTTTTTAGTTTTAAATGAATCAGAATAAAGCCCGACGTAGGCGCATTGAAGATCACTCTCTCTCTCACTTGTGTCGTCCTCTCCCTCTCTCACATCACTCTCACTGTCGAGATGTCCCTGTGAAGCAGCATCCTCATCGTCGTGAGAAGCACTAGTAGTACTCACATGACTAGCCATGAATGCGGTGATTCATCTCCAGAATCCACCGAATCCACCTCACTGTCATCACTAAGGGTAGCATTAAGGATAACTTTGCCTTTTTCTCTGTTTAGCCTAGTAGCACACTCAAAAGCTCTATGACTCCTACCGTCGCACTCAAAGCATCTCTCACTTTATTTCTTAAGAGGATCTTTAAAATCTTTTTCATTTTTCTTTTCAAACTTATTTTTCTCAAATTTCTTTTTATTTTTAAAATTGTCATTTTTCTTGAATTTGAGAATTCTCTTGAAATTTTTGACAAATAGGGTCAAATCATCTAAGTCAAAATCACACTCAGAATCTGACGTATCTGTCTCTTTTTTTCTAGATGAATCTCCCCTCTTTCTTGTCGAACCTCACTCTTTCTCTCCTGGGCATTAAGTGCAATTCCCTTATCTTTAGACTTGACAGATTTAGGAAACATATCAATTTCATAAGTTTGCAGGTCTCCTACAAGTTCTTCCAATTTAAGCGTATTTAAATTACCCATGGAATTTAACACAGTGAATTTAGGGATAAAACGCTTAGGCAGTGATCTAAGAATCTTTTTAACAACTCTAGCATTAGGAATGTGTTCACCAAGATTAAAGCTAGTGTTAACAATATCAGACAGTCTAGCATAAAATTCATCAAAACATTCAGATTCAAGCATGGTGATTGTTTCAAATTGAGTTGTTAAATTTTGCAGTTTAGACTCTTTCACATCATTAGTACCTTCATGGGTAAGTTGCAAAACATCCCATGCCTCTTTTGACGTGGTGCACGTCATTATGCGTTTGAACTCATCAGGTGTGACAGACACAGAAATAACACTTAAACCCTTAGAATTAAAGGATGACCATTTAAATTCTTCATCAGTCCATGTAGTAACAGGTTTTAAATTGGTCACTTTTTCAAGAGTGACGGAGGGAGGTGTCCACCCTCGTTCAACCAAAATTCAGACACGTTCATCAATGGCTTTTAATGCAGATCTCATGCGGGCTTTCCAATATGCATAGTTTTTCCTGTCAAAAATTGACATTTTATTATAAAACTTCTCCATTATGAACACACTCGTTTTCAAAAATCAATTTTTCAGAAAATTGATATCTTAGAAAATTTTGCAGAAAATTACACGGTAAAGTTGTGTAACTGACTCTGATACTAATTTGAGAAGAGTGCGCTTGCTTTCAAATAAGGAAGTTATTTAATTAAACTCAGTTTTTATCAATTAAGTCCTAAACATGCATCTAGGTGTGATTGATGATGATAAAATCAAGCAAGAATAATTAAACACACTCAAATGAGGAAAAATCCCCCAAAAGGGCCAAAACTTTATTTTCACTATAATTTTGTAAGAGAACGGCTTACACGAATTACAATGAAAATATATGACACAGAAATACCCTCGGGTGTCGGTTCTGTTGTTGTCGGCTGAAACTTTCCCTTTCCAGTAGGGCAGCAATGAAGAAGAGAACGACTTCCTCACAAATTACTCCAGATGAGTAAATGATCCTCTTGAAGGTTTAAAGATTCACACACATATATGGGAATGGTTTTGTGAATAAAAAAGGTTTAGAAAACCTTAAAAAGATGAAGTCTTATTCTGGACTATTTTCGCAGAATTTTGAGATTGCAGAAAAACTTGAAAAATGTGTAGAAGGAGAACGAATATTTATACGAAAATCAAGGCGGTGGCTCGTTCGAACGAGATAGCCATGTCGCTCGAACGAAGGACAGAAGTCATTCGAACGAGATCGTGCGACATGCGTATCTCACGCGAACGACATTCAAAGTCGTTTGAGCGATCTCGTCGTTCAAGGCACTTCGCTTCTACACTTAGAAAAAATTCTGCTTTTGATAAAAAATTAATCCAGACTTCAAAAATAATTTTTGAAAAATTTCCCAAATATTTATGCAAATATTAAAGCTCCAATAAACCATTTTACCAATAACGCGTAGTGGAGTAGTGGAAATGAGCTGAGTAGCACGTCGCATTTAGCATGATGCACGTGAAGATACTGGATGCATTGGATTCGGATAAAGGCAGTCGAGGTTGATCGTGTTGACGTTCCGAATGTAGCGGTAATAGACATACAAACTGTGATCTATGAAATAACAGAAAATTCCTAGATTCTACCCTGGACATTTATAAAATTATGTCCTTAAAATATATATATATATATATATATATATATATATATATATATATATATATATATATATATATATATATATATGTATATATATATATATATATATATATATGTATATATATATATATATGAGTAAATCCAAATGTGTGAGTATGATGAAATTAGAATACTAGCTAGACATGATAAGCTAATATTCAGAAGAAATATATGTGATAATTATATCATAAGCGAGAGAATATTTATGGGATTAAAATAAGTTGTGTATACTTATGAATTAATATCAATTATATATTCGGGATTATAGGCTAATGCCATGTGAGATAGGCATGATATCTGGATTTGATGTGATACATATATATATATACGGGTATAAAGACAGTATATATTTGATATGGTTATAAATATATATGTGTGTGAACGATATATTTATGTGAAGCATACCCCTCTAGTGCTATTATGGGAAGTTGCGCGATGTGGGTGAGGCCCCCGGTTTAAGGAGCAGGAAGCGTATAGTCCCCAGGTCATAGCGTTCATTTTTATATTGTGTGACATTTATCAGGGGTAAGACGAGGTGGGTTTCGTTCTCATTTACGGTGAGGAACTATGATCGCTTCCCATACGTTGTGATTTGGATTTGGGGTCGATTTCATATTCCGTCCCGATTGCCTAGGTCGACGTGTGTTCTCCTTGGAGGATGATAGCATTGTAGAGACTGCATCAATTAAGTTATATCTCTGAGGGATGGTTATTATACTTATATAGTGTGTGATATATAAGTATGGATATAGTTGATGTGTATAGTATATTGTGTATATATAAACGAAGATGTGAAAAGATATATATATATATATATATATATATACGGACAAATAAAGAATAAGTGAGAAGTAAATGGTTACATCCGGGAGTATACAATCCGGAATAAGAACGTGATATACGTATATAAAGATGAGAATATTATATATGATGTTAATAACACTAAAACGTGATTAGTGTATTATAACTAGTGAAAGTTATCAATTATAATCAGATTAATTATAAGTAAGAAATTATAAGGTATAAGCTCAGGCGAAAGCTTGCAATATTGTACGCTGGACTTTAGATAGCGTATGATGATTTAGTTACTATGAGAGATTAGTTAGGCGAGGTAGCTTAACTAGGGTGTTTTAAAATACATGCGTTAAGTGTGCACTGTTAGATGATAGGTGACGGGTGTCTCATGGGAGTGCGACACCAGTTTAAATATAGAGAATGACATATTTTAAATATTAAAGTAGGTTAAGCACTTGCTAAAATATTTTTCGAAACCCGAGCTCTGACCCGTATCTATTTTTCTTTTTCTTCTCCTTTGTTATACTTTTTAGGTGTCCAGACACAAGGACGCCTTGATGATTAGTCGTTCGAGTAAGACGTTGTTGCCGCAGTTGTGGATGTTGGCATGAAATTATTTAGACGCTTCTATCCTTCTGATCTAGATAGGAGGTACTGTTTAATATTTGTGCATGTTGCCCAAGTATTGTCTTTTAATTTATTTACGGCATTTTTATTTTTACACCCAATCGATATGGTTGTATATATGTTTTACCGAGAGTTATCGGTTATTTATTTACTCATTTATTTAAGTTGTTGTTCATATCTTTGTTCGTATGGATTTAAATGTCCGGTTACGTTAAAAAGATTAGAAAGTTTAAAATTTGACACCAGGCCTAATAGGTTATTAGTAATTAAATGGTTTTCGACAGTGATGCTGAGAATGAAACCATTTGAGATTCCTGTTAAATTTGATATAGGACCGATTGTAATACCCCGTATTTTTATGCTTTCTAAATTTGGGGATTTATTAAATTTGATGTGTGTTATTAATTTAATATAAATCCGGAAACTAATTATTTTTTTTAAAATAATTACTCACGTGACGAGAGTTAGTAATTATTGGAAACTTGTTGAATATTACTAATGAGAAAAGTAATATATAATATAGGTTCTATTAAATGTCACGAGTGAATAAAATGACAATTTTGAAAATTTAAGTCGGGACGCGCTCGTGTCGTGTCCGGACTAAATTTTGATTAATAAAAGTGAATAAATTATAAGTCGCCCATATGATCATTTCGAGTTCGCCAAAGTGTCCGGAAGGGTCGAGATAGTCAAAATAATGTACCCGGGGGTTTAGTTTGGGTCTCGGGGCGTTTTTAGGTTTAATTAACACCCCGGGAGGGAGTTTTAGACATTTTGTATTTTTGGGCTTGGAAACCTACGAATTTTCTAGGTTATATCAGATGCTTAGGGTTGTCTTCTAGGGTTAACACAACCAAAAACAAAAGACGGCCATTGGATAAGGAAAGGAAAATCTTACCAATGAGTTCTAGGCCAAGAACTCCTCCATTTTCACCGCCGTCGCCGCCAAACGATAGATCGTGCAACGAGGATCACATCCATACAAATCTCTCCACAAATCTGAACCGAAAATTCTCAAGCAAGTATCTATCTTACTCTATTTCAGTTAATGCTCCAATCGTATTAGCTTAGGATTGATTATGACTAGGCTTTGTGAAGGAAAAACCCATTTTGGAGATTTATATTCGCATGTTGTATGAGTATTAGATGTATTCTGGAAACTCCATTCATATGTAGAGATTGAACCACGAAATTACAGTAAATAAAGAGTATGAAATCTGGTAAAAGAATGGGAAGAAACTAGACAAAAGAAATATTAGGGTTCTTGATGTTTTTATGGATTATACCCTTTTAAATTCGTTTTTCATGATGAAAATCCGCATGCTTGACGTAGGAAATCATTTATTTGAGGTTATAATACTTGTAGTATAAATTATTTGGAGTTTGGTAATCAAAGATGTCGTTTTGGATGATTTTGGAAGAGGAAACCTGTAATCTGAAAATTCTGCAGATTTGCCATACCCGCTTGATCGATCGATCGACCCTAGAGCATCGATCGATTGATGGTTCGATCGGTCGAACACCTGCCATCGATCAATCGACCGCTCCTGTATGACTCATATTCCCTTTTTAATAGTTCATTCCAACTTAAATGATTAGACATTCTTGGATATTAATGTTAATATGATTTGGGATATAAAGAAGACCAGTAGGACCTTAGAAATATATGGACCCATTAATACGAGATTAACATCTCACGGGGGGGGGGGGGTTGTTTTACACATAAGGGATAATGGGAACTTGTGTTAAAGGGTGAGAATCGTAAGGAAGTTATGTTGTAAAATAAATGAGTACCTATTGAAGTTACACTTGGAGAGATAGGAACCCATGAGTGTTACGTAGTAAGTTGGAATAATTCCACAAATTAGAATAAGAGACAAACCGTTATACGTGATAACTAAATAACGAGTAATAAGGATAAATATCATAATTATGGGTTGTGAGAGTGTACCTAAATTTGATATGGTAATAGTAGTATATTTATATGACTGTGTTTATGCATGCATATACTATATACGAGTAAAAATCATGCCCGCGCTACCTGCTATCCTTGAGGTTACCGCGCTGGGACAGTCTTATCTCGATGGGACCTTTATGGGGGATATTGACTCGTACCCTAGAAGATATAAATCCTTTGTACAGGCTATCGGATCGATAGTCAGACGGTCCTAAGAGACGTGAGGGTATGTGATGACCTCTTAGAGACTTGGAACTATGCTTCGCCTCAATATTGTATGTGTTTTGTGTCAATACAGTTCGAGAGTGATTCCGAACTTGTATTTCCCTTAGTACGAGTGATACAGGGACTGGATAACAGAGTATGCCCGCACCATAATTGTTATGTGGGGTGACGTTAGAAGATATATATATTATATGAGTATTTAATATATATATATATATATATATATATATATATATATATATATATATATATTTAAATATGGAATTTGGGAACTATCTACTGTGTCTATGGTAAGTAAGAAATGAATAATGATTTCAACTTGGGAATAAGTGTTTGAAAAGTATAATATATTACTGAGAAACTCTATTATCAAATAAGGTTTAAATGAGAACTTTGCTGTTAAATAATATTTACCTCTTAAACATTTGAATTTGTCGGTTTGAAACCTTACAAGCAACTTAAGATAAGATAAGTTAAACTGTTAGGAAGATTAGCGCGATAGGTGTGCACATTAGGAGAGAGGTGAGAATTTCTCAAGGGAGTGACGCACTAATATGTTGGTTGCATTAGCCGGTAGCATTTTAAATACTTGTTAAACTAATTTTAAACTGTTTTACAATCAGGCTCTGACCCGTTTTCTACTTTCTCTTCTCTCTTGTATATATATGTATATATTACAGGTGCCCAGCCACAGGGGCGTCTTGCATAGGATCCTTTGGAAGGAACGCGCTGCAGCTTAGGTGGGAGTTGCAGGCCTCTTGCTTAGACGACCTCATTATTGATTCCACTTCTAGCACTATTTATTCAGTTGGGCATGTGTCGCCCTTTTTCATTATTCAGTTGTTTATCAGATATTGCGATTAGTTTATTTCTAGTATTTATACTTTGAGATTTATTACTGTCAGGACGTATTTCCTTTAAGTTTTAATGTTGGAATCAATTAGTTGGATGTTTAATTAATTGGATTGTTTGTTCCGGTATATTTATTAGATGATTCTTAATTTATGAATTATGTAAAGTTTGAAAATACTGGTTTTAATTGAAATTTGGAATTAATGTCTTAAAAATGGTTTTTGTCACTTAGCTTAATTAATTAGGGTGCTGAATTGGAAAAGTTATTTTTACATCAGTGATGCTAAGAATGAACCAACCGTTCACATTGATTATAATTTAATAAAGGACTGATCACCCGGTATTTAATTAGGCGGGGTGTCACACCGATCACCCGGTATTTTATTAGGCGGGGTGTCACAGATGGTATCAGAGTATCAGGTCCTAGTGTCCTTAGGATTCTCTGCGAACGTACTACATTTCTAGTGTATCTTTCTATTTGATATAAAGCCCTATGCTTAGGATTATCGATTCCTATGGTGAGATTTTGTTCTTCTGCTTGAATATATAAATATTAGGGAATCTTATATGTGTTCGGGTGTGTTTGTATGCCGACATGCGAATGACGACCAACGAGGATCGTTGGGAGGACAGCGGGAGGGGGCTCAGTTGGAGTTGTAAAATATTTTGGGGACGATGACCGTAGTTGATGTCACCGTTATTTTTACTCGGGAAGATGGGGTTGTAAGAACTGCTAGGGTGTAATATATATTTTCAAGTACCGATAGAGCAGAAAGTGGCGCTAAATTAAACTCACCTAGTGTGGTTAGAATGTGAGAGACTCGGAGGGGTCTTTGAAAAGGACCACCCGTTTGAATTTTGGTAAATGTGGAGATTGTTCATGTTAGCCAATGGATGTATGATACCCAGAGGCTTTGGCATATAGCAGTGTCGTAGTGGTGGGAGTCAATCACCACATTTGAAAAGTGCAAATGGAAGGATATTAGTTATGGCTTGACCGCAAGTTCCTTCATCTGTTGTTCAGAAAGAGATGTGAATGAGATTCTAAATTTATCACAGGAGGGATGGACAGAGGCCTCGTCTAGTTAACTTTGTACCCAATGAGGTAGGTACAATGGAGAAAAGAGTACTTAAGAGGGTGATGGACTCACGAAAGGAATCACCAGCACTTAGGGGAAGTTCTACTTGGAAGGTCGAAGCAGATGGCGACAATGTCGTGCCTTTGTCAGTAAAGGATATTAATACTTCTTTGGAGAGGGAGCTAAAATAATTAGAGAATTTAGTCAGAGTGTAAGGTGGTGCTAGCGAAACACCGCAAGGGGAGACCCATTAGAGGACCCATGTAAATTATTCAGATAGATGAATTCTTACCGAGTGACAGTGGATTCAGTTGGAACTGGTAAGACAAGTAGTGTGTTCCTTAGGGCTAGCGGAGCTAAGGGAATAATGAGGGTAACTGTCAGGGTTGAGGCTACCAAGATTAGAGATAAGGAAAACCCTAATACGATTAGTGTGGTTAAAGATAAGTGGATTATATGAAGAGGTATTTTTATATGGGGATTAGGATAAGACCACATACATTATTTTTGCCCGAAGTGTGGGACAAGAGTATGGTGCCTATCTGGGGAAATAATTAATAAAGCTTTGATTCAGTTCATACATGCGTGTCATGTGCAGGAACCATTTAAGCATCCAGGGCAATTAGCAAGGTAGAAAAAATGAGTTTTAAACTCGGGAAAATGAGGTATGCCTTGTCTGTCATGAGCGGGTCATGATATTTTGATTAGCACTAGAATCGCGTGTGTGATGAGGTTAGTGTGTATATCAATACATTATTATATATATATATTGTTCCTGGTATAGCAGTGTTATTTTTGGTTTCATCCATGGGGAAGTAGGTGTAGGCATAGTGGTATATATTTTATTAGAACTACTCATTTTAGTGATGTGTTATACGAGTATGATATTATCCTCAGTATGGACTGGTTAGAACGATAGTGGGCTGATATTACAAAGCTATCGTGTTTGTTATTCCAGGGCAGGATGCGTTGTTCTGGCGATGTCTTACCTGGAAGAGGGTCGAGCTAGCATTTATATTATATTATATTATGATAGAGACTTCGAAGAGTGTAGTTGTCTTGAGATATTTGATCCCGGTGTGTAGGGACTTTATTAAAGTGATTTGAGGTATATTGGATTTATTATCGAGCAGAGATATTCAACCCCTTACTAGGTTTAGCGCTCAAAACTTGGTGATAGGGAGAGAGCATTATTATATCTCTCCTTTAGAGACGTGGGAGTTGAGATTTATATTCATATGTCTGGGGACAGGATTTTGAGAGTCCCAGTTATGTGTTTAAGGTTTATGGAATGTGATTACCGCTAATGCTAAGTGATAGAGGATTGGACAAATTACCTTGTTTAAATGTTGTTGTGTGATGAGATACGTATGAATCTTGGTAAACGTCGTGATAAAAGAGATGTTGATGGATGCTAAGGCATCAGTTTTGAATGTTGATTAATGGAAGCATAAAGAAAACACTCTGAGCTAAGAGCTATTACATAGTATAAGGCCAGTAGAGTCAGTAATGCTGTGAGATAGCCTTGAAAATTTTTCTTCTCACCACGAGTTGAAGGGTGGAATGATGTTAAGGAGAATTAAATTTTTATTTACGGGGTGATTGAGAATACCCATGTGTTTTAGCCACGTTGAGAATTTGAGGCCAGTTTTGAGGAAAGTATGTGACGTTTCCAGTGTTGTGCAATTATGCACCGACTATAGGGTGTATGGGCGCCCTAGTTAGTTGATTTCAAATCGTCTAAGATGGAGGGACATAGTAATAAATATGTGGAATGTATGCCTGTGGGGCAGTTATAAACAAGCTAGAATGGCATGATGGATTGAACGTTGTGTGAGAATGACGATAATCCAAGTATATGTGTGCAATGAGAGTTAGCTCACCGGAGATGAGTTGAAAGGTTATGGGAAGAAATTTATAAGGATATCTCTTGAGAAGAGGAAAGTCCAACTATTGTGTGAAAATAAAGCAGTGCCCTACTCAGTTGAATGTTGAAAGTGGCTTACGCGTAAAGACAAACGACCCTAGAAATGTGCATTGTGGCAAAAGTGCAAGGGCCGAAACTTCTGGTTCACCCCAGAGGAAGAAGGGGAGTATAAAGTACCACTTAATATGATATATCATAAATGAAAATTGGTGTTTGGTGAGACAGAGTGAGATGTTATCCAGGTGTACCACTCCCATATGAAAATAGGTCGGTTCGAGATGATCAACCAGAAAAATTTATATCAACTGACGATTCCAGTGATGGAATGAGTAGACTGGTTTGTAAAGAAGGATTGCACCAGTTCAAGGTGCTGCCCAAAATTGTTGTAAATCAGAATGAGATCCTTGAACCCCACCTCTGATAGAGATTTTAAGGAAGCAGCGGGAATGACATTTTATTTTGGCCAAGTCGTGTCACCTATGGCCCGATGAGTAGATTGGAGGTGGTTGATGACTAGTAAAGTGGCATGTATGCGATTCTGGAGTCACTGCGATTAGTTTACTTCCGCAACTGACCTAACTTGTAATTTAAGTAAAGCATGGTAAGATACTTGGGAGGAGAAATTACTGATTGGTAGAGTTGTGTGTAGTCACTCATGCCTAGTTATCGTGGACAAGGTGCCAATTGAGGTTTTACGTGGAAAGCCTAGTCATTTTCCCTCTAATTGTTAAAGGTGAGCGGATAACTAAACTTTTGGATTGGACAAGAGTTAGAGTCCGTTGATACGTAGAGTAACCACAAATTATTGGGATGGATATGGGAATCCGGCACTTAGTGATGTGCGGCCTTCTAATAATATTAAGGCAATTGAGATAGTGATGTATAGGCTTGTTTTACTTGGATGTCATTGGTAGAAACACAATGTGTGATGTGTTGTTATTGAGGTGAGATCTAATAACTGATGGAGTATATCAGTATGAAGCGAATTGAACAAGCTGGGGCTATAATGAGTAAGTCTTTATACAGCTGGGTCCCACTAACGGGTGAATAGTGGAGTGACCATACCATTATCGTGATTTGATTTTGGGGTACTAAGGGGTGTTGTGTGTAGCTCAAGATCCTAAGTTTTGGTACCGGTCTCATCCAAATTTTGAGGACGAAATTCTCTTATAAGGGGTAGAATGTAATACCCCGTACTTTTATGAATATTTAAATTACATGAGTGGGCGTAATTTAATAATTTGAAAATCTAAAGTAAACGAGATGGACTATTTTTATTTCACGTCGTAGGTGAATAAAAACGGCAGGTGATGTTATTTTATTCGGAAAACACGTGTGGTGAAGATGTGTAGGGTTTAAGACGTACTCAGATGGAGATTTCGAGTGCACGGTTGGTCTCAGAAGGGCCGAGATAGTTAGAATAGAGTACCCGGGTTAGTGTTTGGGTTTCGGGGACTTTTTGGATCAGTAGGGACTGGTATTTGTGTATACGAGTCAAGTTTGGGTTTAATAAGAGGATAAACACCCATTTCTCTCTTATAAGCCATGAGATAAAGAGAAAAGAGGAAAGAGGAAAGAAAAGAAAGATAAGGAAGAAAGGAAGAAGAAAAGGGAGAAATAGGAGAACTCCTGCCAAGCTCCGACGGATTCCAGCACGAGTTCGTCAAATTTATCCAATGAGGCAAGTGTTTAACTTGCTTTAACTATTAAGTATGTTTATTGTTCATATCGTAATTGGTGAGAAAATTATGAATTTTGGGTTGGGATTCTTGAATCAAAATGTGATTTTGGGGAATGACTTCATATGATTTTGATGTGATAATAATCCTACATGAAATCTACGCTAAAATCCATGCTAATGGGGTAAATTATGGTGAGAAATTGGAAGAGTTTCATAAATAAGAATTAGGGTTTAATTCTTAGAAATTGATGAATCCCATGAATTATTTGTTATTTTGGGTATAATCTAGTGTGTAGATGATTATTATGATGATTGGTGAGGTTAGAAACCAAAAATCTTGGGTTGGATTGATGTTAAAATTGGTTTTGGGGAAGAAGGAGAAGCAGAACTCGAACAAAGTAGAAATCTGTGGCATTTCGAATCGATTCGATGAAGTGCGAATCGATTCGGTCAAGGTGAATCGATTCTAACTTTGGCGAATCGATTCGGACCTGAAAATCATGGAACATGTTTCTTGGTTTTAAGAGGGATTAAAGGATAATTATTTTTGGAGATAAATATTAGGGGATCCTAAATAGAGTGTGAGGACCTCTAGATGATTAAATGAGTGATGTGTGACCCTTGGGATTTGTGAGAATGAAATTCGGGGTATGAATTTTTGGAATATATGGGACGAACGACATTCGAGGAATTATTCGGCGGGTTCGTACATATATATTTATGCATGTAGAATATATATGTTGATTATATATATGGGTATAATATATATATATACACACACACACACATATATATACTATGGTATGCCCGTGCCTGAAGGCATGATGCTAATTTTTGAAAGTGTACATCGTTGATAGGACCATACGTCATGTTTAGTTTGCAACATATGAACATTTTTTAAATAACCTATGGTACGAATATATTAATTTTTAAAAGATGAGAATTTTTGAATTTTTTTTTAGATATGCACATACACCGTGATAGAAACACATTAAATAAAAAAGTTTTTTATAACACATAATTGTATACAATTTAAATTTTTTGAATAAATTTACATGTGTTTATATGACTATTCACCGTGCTTCATCAAGGACCTCGTATAAACAACATTATATCCATAAAAAACTCAGTTAAGTTCTAAAGTGTTTTTACAACATCATGTAAATATTTTGGAAATTTTTGGCAAAATCTCATTTGCTTATAGGACTATCCCATATTTAAAAAATAAAAAATACTCCCAATAATAATTGGACTTAGTATTAACAACATCAGAGTTTAAGTAAAAAAAATTACAATACAACTAAGAAGTTTGAGTTCATATATTTAGTTCATAATTTAGAACTAAATAGACCAAAAAATGGGCTTTTATAGATAATGAATGAAACTTGAGAGAAAACCAACTTTAAATATTCTAATCTTGTATTCATGTCAGAAACATTCTATGTGTGCACCCAACTTCAAATATTCTAATCTTGTATAAAATGGGGGTTCAACTGAAATGTTTCACCCCAATAAGTATCTAATTGCTCTTTTTACAAACGAAGGAATCAAAGTTCGACAAAATTTGTATAGGTCTGAATATGTATGCTTTTGGGGTCACTCTTTGTGAGTCTCTTCCTCTGATTTGAATTAATTTGTTTCTTTAGTGCCTTGGTGTTGGACTTCTTAAACCACCTAAGATATCAAGCTTCTCCATATAGGAAAGCTTCTTGTTGGTCACAATGTTAGGTGGTCTTCTTAATTGCTTTGCCTTGCTATCTTTTGACGCATCCTCATCTAATTTTTTTTCATCTCTGCCTCCCCTTGATCCAAAGTCCAACCCATGAAATCCAACAATGTCATCGAGGAGGGTGCCTCTGCTGATTTGAGCTTCTCTAACTCTTCTTTGGCATTTAGGAACTTCCCCGACCCCTTAACTGGTATGGAATCTGTTAGAGGGTACCTCTTTCTTTCTCCAGTTGATGGATTTCATGCAAGAGAATCTGAATAAAGAATAAAGACACATAATAATGCAAACAACCAAGGAAAATTCACATATAAGGCATATAAGATATTGAGTAGAGGAATTATATTGGTTAAATTCCAAAGTGCAGCATTACTATTTGGAAATGATTGGTGCAAAATATTGGTTTAAAAATCAAAATAAACATGAATGTTTTAAAGATTCTAGGCCAATAAATATTTCACTCACATGAGTGTTAGTACAGTGAGATATATACATAAAACCAAATACAGTGAGATTCTAGGCTAACACTACAAATACTGTTGTGAAATTAAAACCAAAGTGCAAATTCGTAACAAAATCTGTAGAACTATGAGTGTTAGTACAGTGAGATATATAAATAAACTAATTAAAAGAATGTGAAATATTAAATAATATTAATATATACACACATAATCAGTTCTGCTAGTTATAAAATCCAATGCCCATCAGTTTCTCATTTTTGAAATTTCAATCAACCAAGATATTTGGATCCATTTTGGTTAAACTAACTTGCAAAAAAATTATATCCGGTTTCCATGATTGTATGGGATATATTTAGATAATGTATAAGCAAGGACTTCTTTGTTATCCTAGCAAAACTTGCCTATCTCATTACTGTTTTGAGCCCCTACGTTGTTATTGTCTTTTGTTGGCTCCAAAGCCTTCCCAAAAGATTTTTGAATACAAGTTTTTGTTGAATCAACATCTGCCTTTCTTCCACCTTTGGTATTGTCTTTTTGTCGATCTTTCACATTTGTTTCTTACTTCATTGAATTTTCATTAAGTTTGCATTATTCCTTTTTGTGTCCTTATAATTCACAGTTAAGGAAAAATTAAGTTTGCAATATACATGGTATAATGTAAATCTAAATAATTTATAAATTTCTGGTTCTGAAAAATTTAACAATCAGACTGATAAGACTAATAATCACATGTAAATAGAGATAAAAATAAAAATAAGGGGGCATTAAAACTTGATCTTCCAAAACAAACCAAAAGAAAAATAAGTCCTAAATGTATATTTATATATAGATACGTTAGGCTCACAAACATAGGATACCGTGTGCTCAGTAGAGACATTTAGGATACCGTTCGCATCAATGTCGAAGCAAGTTGTTGTCCCAGGTCCTGAATGGCCTCAAATTTCACCCCCTGTATACCTTAATGAGCACACCTAGCTAGTTTCCTGAGTATTTAGAGAAGACTTGCTCTTTATTTCTTGGGATGGTTGTATTCCTGGGGATCAATACAGTCATGACCCCACCATCAGTAGTTTCAAGACCAAGAAAAATAAGGGTCACATCCAAAAAAAGCAAGTCCTGGACCTTCTCGTTACCCTCACTCAAGATATAAGATGTATGGTGGTGACAACAGTCGTGGCGGAGCGATTATAATGACATGCCCAACTCACGTAATTTGTCAATAGCCCACAGATGCATGCTGCAATGTACCATCGCATAATAGTTCCTTTAACTTTGAATATTCAAAAGTACATTTCACCCCCATGATAACTATATTACACCCAGAACCAAGCGGGGTCTAACGATATGAAGAAACACTATTTTGCTATGTCGCAGCTGCTGACTATAGCAATGCAGAATAAAACAATAGTAGCAGTTGGGGGGAAAGAAAAAAATTCCTAAGCACGCATTATAAAAATCTTCATTCAAATAACAGGAGTCGTCAGTGGATATTAAACCTATGAAAAGAAACATCCGTTTAGAAGCAACAATAAAAGAGAAACAACTGTAGCAGTCACCAATTAAAACATTTGTACAGAGTAAAAATTAATTACTATATTCATATATTAGTTAATTTCACGGATAGTCACAATTGGCACCATAAAAATAGTATAATGGAAACCCCTAAAGCTAACACAAGACCAATTTAGCGAAGGATGGAACATTAACTGTAGAATTGGGGCAGCTGAAGCTGAAAAGACAACCATGAGCCCCTATATGGAAGTGAAAGAAAGAAAGAACATGGACATTGAGGGAATAAAACACTGATATATTTACAAATCCTTCCCTACAAGGACAAGGAAAGATCTACACTCCTTGATATATTTATTCTTGAGCTATATGACCTTATCAAATAAGTTTAGTTGGACCTTCTGTTAATCTTGGTCAATCTGTAATTCCTTGAACATGAACCTTCGGTTGTCAAAGTTGGGTTGGAAACTGGAGTCTAAGCATAGGATCTTAACACTGTCACATCTGCCTCCTTATAGTAGCCAAATTCGATCCATCAACAATCTATGCAGTAGTCACTGACATCAATTGGTCCCAAAGGGGCTGATGTTGGGCATCAAAACTTGATGAAATGCAACAACATCAACCTCCACCTGATGATACAGCTACTGAAGATGCTGCTCCGAATGTTGATCTTGATTAATTTTAATTTACCAATAAAGCAGCTCCCGCAAAGACTCTCGTTTAATAACGCAGCAATAGTAGTTGCCGAAGTAAAAGAAGTTTTCACCGTGTTGATCATTTAGCGCCGCCCCACGGGTATCCGAATGGGCATTAATGACAGTAAAACGAACAATTATTTCCGTATAGAGGGACATAAATGTGCAATTTTATCACGAATCGTCCATCAACATAGGTCCATGCTCCCCTTGGTGGTGGTTCTTCTTCCTCGGGTTACCTCTTCGCTGATGATAAGAAGTAATGTGTTTGTCCACTCTGTTTGTCGAAGACCACTTGCATAATTAATGAGTGGCTACTTTGATCAGTAATTACATTTTGTCCCCAACATTCTCCTATAAAGAATTACTTTTCTCAAATCAATATAAAATTGTGGAATGATCAACATCTAAACATATTTTAACCAAAACCATAATAGGGTTCAATATGATTTAACCAAAACCATAATATATCAGCTTTTTCCTACACAACGCATATTTTTCCTTGAGGAAGATGTGTTTGTGATTTTGAGCGTGTCTGGGACATTTTATTTTCACGAAAAGTAAAGAACACCGCTAATAAACATCAATGCAAAACGATAAATTACAAAAATGTGTGTTGTGTTGTGTTGTACAATCATGTATGTTTGTAAAATAATTGGAGAAAATTTTAAGGAATTTACATCAATCTCAACTATAAAATCAACTTCAAGTTCTTGGATGTTACCCTGTTCTAATCAACCTCTTCAAATAGCAGTTTTATCCCTACCCGATGACACGATATCTGCTGTAAATTACAATGATATTAGTTTTATTCTCAGTATGCTCGTGTCTATGATTAGTATACATTCATGTGAATTTGATTTCAGAATCGAAGACTGGAACGAACTGCGCCCATTCTAAAAACAACTAACCCAACAATGGATAACACGTTGTTTAAACTGCCGATAATCATTGGGAACAAATGAAAAGGTCAACTAAGGAAATCCAAAAACACATATTTAAACAAAAATACATTTAAACCCATTGCCTATAATATGATGCTCGTGCTCTTGGTTACCCGTAGAAAAAATATAAACCAATAAAATTCAGAAATTGAGTATGATCAAACTCTAAGAAACTGAAGGATGCAGATTATAGAAACATTTTATCAAATATCTAACAGGTGATATTTGCGATCGATATTTGTGAAAACTATTTACATTACTATATACATAAAACAACAACAACAAAACTAAAAACCACGTCATGTGACCACAAATTGAAAGAAAACAACAAAGAAGAAATAATGTGAAAGAAAAAAAAATGAAATGAAGCGCAAAAAATATAACAACAAATAAAAAAAAAGCAATAGAGTATTAAAATCAGAAGGATATGGTGTTTCAAACTATTGAAAACTCCAACAAATCATACCAAAAAGCGTGAAAACGAAAACAACACCACCATCAAACCCGAACACCAATCACTTTAGTTAGCGCAAGTATAATATACATTAGAGTAACAAATATAAATACGGAGTGAAAAAAAATAGATATTGCATTCGAATAAAAAGAATCATAGGCATTATAATCGTGTACCTGTTGTGAAACCATACACCAACTCGAAAAGGTACAAATCAGAAACCATATGTGAAACCATACACCAACTCAAAAAGGTACAAATCAGAAATCATATGTCAAACCATACATCATTATATAAAATATGAAACCATACATCATCATAACTATAAGCATAAAGCATAAAGCATAAAGCATAAAACAATAACATGTAAGCATAAACCATACACCTCTAAGCACAAACAAACCATCAACCATATGAAAACTCCATTCGAAAAGCCCTAAGAAAGCGAATCTACAAAAAAGTATACGAAAACCTCAAATACATATATAGAAAATCCTAAAAAAGCAGATCTACATAATAAAATTGCAACATCGCACCCTATAAGTGTGCATGAGAGAGAGAGAGAGAGAGAGCTTACCATGGGAGAGGAGCACGGGAGGGAAGGGTGGGGGGAGACGATTTGGGGGGATGGGTGGAAAGGAAAGGAAATGGAAGAGAGAGATCGTGGAGTGAGATGTGTATGAGGGTTTGTGGTGAGAATGTGTAGAGGAGGTGTGTTTACAAAGATACCCCTCTGTTTAAATTAAAGTAAGGAGGTGAAAAATATTTAGAGTGAGAGAAAATAGGGGGAACTCAAATGTTTAGGGGGTAAAATAGGTAGTGGAGAAACAAATTCATCTCATGACATCATAGTCGTATCTTATGACATACATAAGTTTCCTACTTTATTGTGTATATATATATATATATATATATATATATATATATATATGAGTAAATTCGAATGTGTGAGTATGATGAAATTAGAATACTAGCTAGACGTGATAAGCTAACATTCAGAAGAAATAAATGTGATAATTATATCATAAGTGAGAGAATACTTGTGGGATTAAAATAAGATGTGTGTATACTTATGAATTAATACGAATTGGTATATTCGGGATTATAGGCTAATGCCACAGGAGATAGGTTGACAGTCGGATTTGAGGTGATATATATATATATATATATATATATATATATATATATATATATTTGTGTGTGTGTATGTGAATGGTATATTTATGTGAAGCATACCCCTCTAGTGCTATCATGGGAAGTTGCGCGATGTGGGTTAGGCCCCTGGCTTGAGGAGCAGGGAACGTATAGTCCCCAGGTCATAGCTTCCATTTTTATATTGTGTGACATTTATCAGGGGTGAGACGAGGTGGGTATGTTTCGTTCTCATTTTCAGTGAGGAACTATGACTACTTTCCATACGTTGTAATTTGGATTTGGGGTCGGTGTTAGATTCCGTCCCGGTTGCCCAGGTCGATATTTGTTCTCCTTGGAGGATAATAGCATTGTAGAGACTGCATCCATTGAGTTATAGCTCTGAGGGATGATCATTATACTTATATAGTGTGTGATATATAAGTATGGATATACTTGATGTGTATAGTGTATTGCATATATATATGAAGATGTGAAAAGATATATATATATATATATATATATATATACGGACAAATAAAGAATAAGTGAGAAGTAAATGGTTACATCCGGGAGTATAAAATCCGGAATAAGAACGTGATATACGTATATAAAGATGAGAATATTATATACGATGCTAATAACATTAAAACATGATTAGTGTATTATAACTAGTGAAAGTTGTAAGGAAATTTTGTCCATTATTAAATATTATGTCGTACGTCGTTACACCGTTGAAGAAATTCAAGATTCATATCGTCATCAACGGATCCGAATATCAAAGAAGAAGAGGAATCAAAATTCTGACAGACCGGACCGGTCCGCCTATTTCCAAAACGAACCGATCTGCCTACGGACCGATCCGCCCTCAATCGGATCGATCCGTTTGTGCACTAATTCAGTAGACCTCCGACTGGTAGCGAATCGAATAGGAGCTTTGAGAAAATGAACCGGTCGGACCCCCCAGACCGGTCCGCATCAGAGGCAGACCGGTCCGCCTGGGATATATTCGAGCAGATCGTGCTGCAATTTTTTAGGGCCAGGACTTCTTTTATAAACCCACTACGGGGAGTTAGTTTAGTAAGACTTCTTCACATGATTTTCAGAGTTCATAAACTCAAAGTCTTCATCTTTGTGAGTTATCAAACTCATGTTTTGATTCACACAAATTTCCAAATCATTTGTGAATCGCTTTTGAACCCTAGAACACAAGCTCTTTTGCTATTCATACCCTTGTGGAGAAGACCGACCTTCTTCTTCATTGCTGTCCTCCTGGAAATGGAAACTTCCAGCCGCTGACTACAGATCCGACTCCTGAGGGTAATTCCGTGTCACCCTTGTATTTCATTGTAATCTGTGTAAATCCTACTTTACAAAATTATAGTGAAATAAATGGTTTTTCCCATTTGGGGGATTTTTCCTCATTTGTGTGTGTTTGAATGTTCTTGCATGCTTTACATCTTATTTAATCACACCTAGATACATGTTTAGGATTTAATTGGGTTAAACTGTGTTTAATTATATAATTTCTTAATTTGAACGCACGCGCGACTCTTTCAAATTGGTATAATGTCTACTACATGCCACACTGTGAATAGGGTTTACTTGCATCCACACACACTTAAGACGCCTTATGAATTGTGGACTGGTAAGAAATCCAACCTGGCGTATTTTCGTGTTTTTGGGAGTAAATGCTACATCCTATGGGATAGAGAGCAATTAGGAAAGTTTGACTCCCGGAGCGACGAGGGAATATTTCTAAGATATTCATCGAATAGTAGAGCGTACCGAGTTTTTAACCTGAAAAGCTCTAAGGTTATGGAATCAATAAACGTCACCGTGTAAGATGATGAACCTCCGATGGCAATTGATTCTAACCTCTAGTGTGAGGATGTGGACTTCTCTGGGAGTGATCTACTTGTCCCTCACTCACACTCTGTGGACCCCACTCCTGTTCTAGGGGACACACCTGCTTGGATTCGCAAGAGCCATGACCCTTATGCCATTATTGGCGATCCCACTCTAGGGGTCAAGACTCGTGCTCAGCTAGAGAACGTTGTTAGTCATCTTTGCTACACGTCCAAAGTCGAGCCCAAGAATCACAAAGAAGCACTCAAGGATGAACACTGGATATCTGCCATGCAGGATGAGTTGCTTCAATTTAAAAAGAACAATGTCTGGGAACTTTTCCCCCAACCTAGTGATACTAATGTGATAGGTACCCGATGAATTTTCAAGAATAAAATGGATTAAAATGGTACCAAAATCAGAAATAAGGCTAGGTTGGTCGCTCAAGGCTACACACAGATATATGGTGTAGATTTTGGGGAGACATTTGCTCCTGTTGCGAGGCTTGAGTCCGTCCGCTTACTACTCGCCATTGCATGTCATCTGTGCTTTAAGTTATATCAGATGGATATCAAGAGTGCCTTTCTGAATGGCATTCTATAGGAGAAGGTTTATGTGGAACAACCAAAAGGGTTTGAAGACCCTAAGCACCCTGAGCACGTTTTTTATCTGAGGAAAGCCTTGTATGGTTTGAAACAAGCACCCCGTGCTTGGTACGAAAGGCTTACTTCTTATCTCTTAGCCCGTGGCTTCAAGAGAGGGGGAGTTGATATGGCGTTGTTTGTCAGGAGAGATGACGGTGCTATTTTGGTTGCCCAGGTCTATGTGGACGACATAGTCT
This sequence comes from Sambucus nigra, assembly GCA_949130495.1. Taxonomy (NCBI): domain Eukaryota; kingdom Viridiplantae; phylum Streptophyta; class Magnoliopsida; order Dipsacales; family Adoxaceae; genus Sambucus; species Sambucus nigra. Next base: position 133,394,772 of record OX422219.1, on the reverse strand, counting down.
TTGGATCCACATGCTCCCAGCATGCTCACCACTTTGAGGAGGAAATGAAAAGTTAGTTTGAGATGAGCATGGTAGGTGAGCTTACTTTCTTTCTTGGTCTCCAGGTTCATCAGCTAGAGGATGGGATGTTCATCTCCTAATCCAAGTATGCTAGAGACCTAGTGAAGACATTTGGTTTAGACTCCGCTAAGCATGCACGTACACCTATGAGTACCACTATCAAGCTTAGTAAGGACACTTCAGGCAAGGACGTAGAGCAAACCTTGTATCGGAGTATAATAGGTAGTCTTCTCTACTTGACTGCTAGTCATCCCGACATCGCCTTTAGTGTTGGAGTCTGTGCACGATATCAGGCATCTTCGAAAGAGTCACACTTACTCGCTCTAAAACGTATCATCAAATACGTGAGTGGGACTCTCTCATACGGTATTTGGTATTCCATTGATACCGATGACCGTTTGTCCGCCTATTCGGATGCCGATTGGGCTGGGGATGCAAATGGGTGTAGGAGCACTTCTGGTGGGTGTTTTTATTTTGGTTCTGCTCTTGTCTCTTGGTTGAGCAAGAAGCAAAACTCCATCTCTTTATCCACTGCGGAGGCTGAGTACATCGCCGCCGGGAGTTGTTGCACGCAACTCTTGTGGATGAAGCAGATGCTGGAGGATTATGGGATTTCACAGGAAACCATGATCATTTCCTGTGATAACACGAGCGCGATACACATATCCCGCAATCCAGTCCAGCATTCGCGCACAAAGCACAATCGGTTACGCGAGCACTTCCTACGTCAGTTAGTTGAGGAGAAGGTTGTATCCCTGAGTTTCGTTCCTACCGACCGTCAGTTAGCCGATATTTTCACGAAACCTTTAGATGCCCTTAGATTTGAGAGTCTTAGGAAGTCTTTGGGGATTTGCACAGTTGACTGAGGGGTTGGTCCGTGTCTAGCATAGGATGCATTGGCTTTTTCATATTATCTGATTCCTATTACTAACTTGTATCATTAGTTTGTTTTCTTTTTTCTTTTTACTTTTCTCTTTAGAAAAAATTTCAGAAAAGCACAAAAATATTTTATTTCATTACAATTTTGAAAAATCCAAAAAGATTTTTTGTTTTTCCTTTACACCTGTTATGGATGAACATTTATGATAGCCAAGTCACACAATTCATTCCATTTTTCCATGTGACTGTTTGATAGAGATTTGAGATGCTACATCATTTCATCCATGTGCTTTACATTGTTTGGATTCCTTGAGATGTGATTAGTGATATCTTTCTACATGTTTGACTCCTATCTCCTTTATTTCACACATGCACATATATATTTGATTATTGTACTTATCTATCACATATTGGCTTGAGTGTTTCCATCTCAATTCTGTCTATCCAATGAACAATATGCGATAAAACTTGACAAGATTGGACTGCATGTAAAAACCATTTTGGTGAGACTGTGTGTTTGATTGTGAATGGGGAGGGGGTGCGAAAGGTATTTATCTTCTCTTTGCGCAAAAGCCACCGTTCAAAGGACTTAAAAAATTAAGGAATTTTATTATCCGAGTTCCTCAAAGGTTAAAAGAGCCCGAAAAAAATAAAAAATTCATAGGCAATAAAAAGCAATACTTGCCACATATGGGCCATTAGATTTCACCATCAATTCTCCAAAGTTTGAGAATTTAGAAATCCTCTATTCAACATTAAAATCTGAGGGAGTTGGGTTGGAGAATATAAACGGGTTTGCACTTCCTTGAAAGTACTGTAAAAGCATGAAATCGTGTTGGACGCTATTGGTGTGAAAATCACTATGAGCTTTGATTTGTTGATTTAATTGAGTCAATGTCTCTTATTTCCATTTTATTTACACCAAAGGAAGCATTTGAGTTCATTCGTTAGGAGTATCCGATATTCATCGTGCACATCTGTTATGTTTGTATGCATTGAATTTCCTATCGAATCTGTTCACACCCATTCATTTACGCTATCATCGACTTGGTTGTTTTGTGTTAGTTCATGGTGTGATTTTGTTTTGTGAGAAAACTTTGAAAAATAAAAAATAGTAGTTTATTCCTGGTGACACCCCGGATTTGCTAGCTTAATTTATTCATCGTTTTGTCTATTTGGGGACATCATAAAAAGGGGGAGAAAAGAATTATCATATTTTGGGGGAGAGTTTTGTGTTTTGTGTTAACCTCATTTCAAACTCGATATGTCACTTGGTATTTTGCTTTATCTCATGTTTTGATTCACACAAATTTCCAAATCATTTGTGAATCGCTTTTGAACCCTAGAACACAAACTCTTTTGCTGTTCATACCCTTGTGGAGAAGACCGACCTTCTTCTTCATTGTTGCCCTCCTGGAAAGGGAAACTTCCAGCCGCTGACTACAGATCCGATGCCTGAGGGTAATTCTGTGTCACCCTTGTATTTCATTGTAATCTGTGTAAATCGTACTTTACAAAATTATAGTGAAATAAATTGTTTTGCCCCTTTGGGGGATTTTTCCTCATTTGTGTGTGTTTGAATGTTCTTGCACGCTTTACATCTTATTCAATCACACCTAGATGCATGTTTAAGATTTAATTGGGTTAAATTGTGTTTAATTATATAATTTCTTAATTTGAACGCACGCGCGACTCTTTCAAAAGTTATCAATTATAAATGGATTAGTTATGAGAAATAAATAATAAGGTGTAAGATCCTCGGGCGAAAGCTTGGAATATTGTACGTGGGACTTTAGATAGCGTATGATGATTTAGTTACTGTGAGAGATTAGTTAGGTGGGGTAGTTTAACTAGGGTATTTTAAAATGCATGCATTAGGTGTGCACTGTTTGATGAGAGGCGAGGGGTATGTCATCGGAGTGCGACACCAGTTTAAATATAGAGAATAACATATTTTAAATATTAAAGTACGTTAAGCACTTGGTAAAATATTTTTCAAAACCCGGGCTTTAATCCATATCTATTTTTCTTTTTCTCCTCCTTTGTTATACTTTTTAGGTGTCCAAACATAGGGACGCCTATATGATTATTCTTTCAAGTCATATGTTGCTTCCGTAGCTGTGATGTTGGCAGGAAATTATTTAGACACTTCTATCCCTGTGATCTAGATAGGAGGTAATATTGTAATATTCAAGCATGTTATCCAATTGTTGTCTTTTGATTTATTTACGACATTTTTATTTTTACGCCAATTCGATATGGTTGTATATATGTTTTACCGAGAGTTATCGGTTATTTATTTACTCATTCATTTCAGTTGTTGTTCATATCTTTGTTTGGATGGATTTAATTGTGTGGTTAGGTTAAAAATATTATAAAGTTTAAAATTTGACTCCTGGCCTAATAGGTTATTAGTAATTAAATGCTTTTCGACAGTGATGCTGAGAATGAAACCATTTGAGATTCCTGTTTAATTTGATATAAGACTGATCACCCGATATTAGGCGGGGTGTCACAGTCAGTCCAATAAAATTGGAGACAATCAATCTAGATACTAGAGATAAAAGTAACCGTGCTAAGTCAATTAAAGACATTCCATATGGTATCAATAACTAGTCCCTCAATCACGTGAGTCCTACAGGCCAAATAATACGATCGTGGGTGTAAAGAAATATTATTCACTGGTCATAATATATGATATAATAGAATTAAGTAAACCTTCTTCACATGAAATACTACGATTGCATAATCATCATTAAAATTTGAATTACTTATACGTAAACAATTGAACTACACAAGTAATTTCATCAATGAGCATATGATATACTGGGTCTATCACATGGTGATATCAATAAAAGGCGTAATCAAAAGTATTGCGTGAAAATAATACTGAATAAGAAATCACCTACTTGTCATTAGGGTTTTGAAAAGTTTCGCGTAGTTTTTTTAAGTCAAGGTGGTAATTCGTGTAGGTCTGATAAAGAAAAATGTATTTGGGTATAAGAACAAGGTTTGTGGAATATTGGAAAGTGTGGTAAAGCTTTAAAACCTGCGTAGAAAAATAAATGTTGGGTTAAAATATAAATAAAGTTTTAACTTTATTACTTAAGTTCCTTAACTTTTCAAGTTTTGTGCTAAGAGACTTTTTTGCTCCTAATAATATCAAAAAGTGATAGAAAAAGTATGGAGTGAAAATACAAAATTTGGAAAACTTCAGGGGTTTATGTGCAAAATTAATTTTTAAAGTTTAAATTTCATTTTAGGTGTTGTGCCAAATTTTCTTTCTAGTTATCTAAACAAGGTGTTATAATATACCATTTTGACCAAAAAAACAAAAATAAACTTTTTGGAAATTATTTCAGAATTTTTTGATTTGACACGCGCTCTCATGCTCTAAGTCAAAGTTACCACGCATTGATTTTGACTTCACCCGCGCGTGTTGACCACACGCATCTTCAACCTCTCGAATTTTGACCTAAGATTTCAAAAACTTTGACTTTCGATTAAATTCTCTAAAGAATACCATTTCAGTTCATTCAAATTCCATTCTTGCAAATTTTTCACAAGGATTCCAAATATATAACTTTTAAAAGTTGAGGTTAACTCTAGAGTCTTCTTCAAGTACTGTAAAATATTGAGATTTTCAGTTTAGTCTTCTTCAAGAACTATAAATATCTAGATCTTTAGTTTAACATTCGTGGATTTGTAGTGAAATTCGAAGCATGGCAGTAGTATAGTTTGGTTTCTGGGTGAATTTAGAAGAAAATGGTTTTAATTCGAAGTTTTAATTCCTTCTATATTGGAAGAATTTTGATTTTGAAATTTTAACTGCTAAAATTATAAAACTTGAATTATGAACATCTATCGATACTATGCTAAAATCAAACTATATGGTTAAGATCCTATAATTTTAAGGATAATGATTCCCACTTTTATGTTGGTTTAAATTCAGGAACTTAGAATCTACCATTGGATCTCAAGCTTACTGTGACACCCCGCCTAATAAAATACCGGGCGATCACTCCTATATCAAATTAAAACAGGAGTCTCATATGGTTCATGCTTAGCATCACTATCGAAAACCAATTTAATTACTAATATCATATTAGGCCGGCGTCAAAATTTTAATTAACTAATCTTTTTAACCAAAACATTCAAATAAAATAATTACAACAGTTTATAAGCAACAACTGAAAAGAAATAAAATAAAATAACCGAACACTCGGTACAATAATACAACCAAATCGAATGCCGCACTAAAAGGGGATAAAAGAATAAATGAGTATAGTTAGGCCATTAACCCGAATATTTCTACAGTACCTCTTATCTAGATCTCAATGATAGAAGTGCCTATAATAAAACCTGCTTGCATCCATAGCTGCTGCAGCAAACGCCTGACTCGAAAGAATCATCATCCAGGCGTCCCTGTGTCTGGACACCTATATATATATATATATATATATATATATAGCAAGAGAGGGGAAAATAGAGAAAATGGGTCAGAGCCCGAGTTTTGAAAACATTTTATCAAGTGCTTAAAATCGATATTTTAAAATATGATATTTCTCATATTTAAACTAGTATCGATCTCACATGAGATACACCTCACCCCTCTTCTAATAGTGCACAACTATTGCATACATTTTAAAACAACCGAGTTAAGCTACCCTGCCAAACTAATGTATTTACCTATCTTCTAATAATCCTTATTAATCTGAGTATGAAGGACTAAACTTCTCCCCATTCCCAACATTATGTTACGTTCGTGCGTGGGGTGTCTTGCGAAGCGAAATACAAACAAGGAACCCCCCCGATACACTACTACATAACAATGTTGATCGTCAGGATCCATTAGGCCCTCAGTACATACAACATCTTATATTGTCCCGTATATATATTTAGTTCTCATTAACTTATGATTCATAATTCATAAACATCCAAATATAAATTTATCGGAAGGAGTATATCACTTTATTCATCATTTTCCTTTTTATATAGGTTTAGATTACATGATATCTCATCTCATATATATAAACAATATACTATAAGCAACAAGTATATTAATCATCCACCGAGCTATAATATAAATAGCTTAGTTATTCTCATTTACTAAGCAACTATGGATTATTGCAAGTACACATATATGTTAATCTCAATAAATATATATACATCCACATTCGGCACCCATAGGCTTAACAGCGGTGCACACATACTCTGCTATCCAATCTAAGTACATCTCGTACTAAAGGATCACATGTTCCAAATCACTCAGGAACTGTATTAATACAAATCACATATATTGGAGGCTAACATAGTTCACATATCCATGGGTCACGCCCATACCTACGCTCCCGCAGTCGGCAGACTTATCAACTCACAAATAAGCCCTTCACAGTCCTATGTTCTTGAGGTACCAAATCTAAAATCCCCTCTAAGGCAACACAAGATAAGATTGTGCTCTTTCGAACGCCAACCTCCTGTGATAGCAAGTATGGTAGGTATGTTATACACATAACAAACAATAATATAGGTATAGATTAAACCTATATACATATATCATCAATTAGGTATTCACACAACCATATTATAACGATAGGTATTTAACTCACCTATACATAATTTCCCATAGGTAAATATTTAACCATGTGTATATAATAATATAAGGGCCTAAGCATAGCCCATATAATACATCCCTTACGTATTTTATTTAATCTAGGAGATCCTACGCATTTATCAACTTCGACTAATTCTCAATATATTATTTCCGAGCTTTTCTCACCGCACAATGATAATATCAACGACACCGATATATTCATTCGTCTCATAATATATATACTTTAACGACACCGTATATATTATTTATATCTCTTCTCAATCTTTTATGGATATAATCTCCAAACTCTTATAACGATAGCCAATAGCCTCGAATATTCTCATTCGCAATAATATAAGCCATCACACAATTAAAACATTACCCCAATACGTATTCCCTTATTTAATATCCAAATCATAGCTAAATATCTCTTTAAGTATTATTCCTCACGAACACCCGTATTTGGGTAAATATTGGATTTTAGTTTCAACTAACCCAAAGTATATGTCTTACTAAAAAAAATATTTAGAAGTCCCCACACTACTTTTAGGAACCCCAAATATTTATCTCCAAACAATTCTAGCCTTTATTTTTCCAATTTTTGGTTTGATTTCCGAGTTAATGGTCAACCCCGAAACTGCTTTCTTAGAAAAATTATATCAAATCGAAAAAAAATCAGAAAAATACGAGGTTGATGCCCACGCAACCGTATCGGAAAGATCTACAACTTTTATGTTTTGATCGAGAGCTGAATCAGTCCTCTTCGTGGCCGAATTAGCCCCGCAAGCTACTGTATTACTATTCATCGTCTTCTTCAAAATTCCAAACCTCCATTAATACACCTCCAAGCTTTTTATCTCCTTTCTCATCATCATCCAACCTCAAACAATCATAAATACATACATAAAAAGGGTTTTAATCATCCCAGAACCCATAACCAACAATTAATTTCAATAAATTCCAAGTTTCTCAAATTGGGTATTAATCGAGTTATATCCGTTTTAATCTTCCGAAAACCCGTTTGATCAACGAAATTTCAACCCAAAAATCTTTAGTTTTATACCAACAATAATATGAGAAATTAACACGCTAAATCATATAGCAAGTTAAACACTTGCCTCGTGGATTAAATCCGACGACAACGAGTCGAATCCCGCGAATTTTGGCCGAAAATCTCTTCTTTTCTTCTCTTTTCTTTCTTCTCTTCCTTCTCTCTTCTCTCTCTCTCTCTTAGAGCTGATATTTGGGGGAAATGAGGGCTGCCACCTCTTTAAATCCGAAATCGGGTATATACCCAATTGTTAAATGACTCGTGTACTTATTTATGAGTCCCTACTAGTCAAAAAATGTTCAAAACCCAAATACTACCCCCGGGTACTCTATTTTGACTATCTCGGCCATTCCGAACCCAATGGCACAGTCGGAATCTCCATCCGAGTCACTTAACTAAAATTCACTATTTTGACCCAACACGTTCAATACGCGTGCTTTTCAATTTAAAATATTTTCTTTTGTCACTTTACCCAACTACGACATGTAATAAAAATAATCTACTCATAAACTTAGTCTTGAAATATAATCCACGTAAATATTAATATGTCACTCGAAAACTAATATTTAATATTCACTTTATAACATTAAATTTATTTAATTTCACTCATTAATCGCAGAATTACTATTCACAATAATTCCTTAAAATTACTAAATTACATCCACAGTGTAATTTAAATACCTTTAAAATTACGGGGTATTACATACTTCCCCCTTACAACAGAATTTCGTCCTCAAAATTTAGATATAGCCTGTACCACTACTCGAGTATCGGTATATACATTACATCCTAGCTTAACCAAATTTAGATATAGTCTAGCATAATGGTCTCCTACCATATTCCACCTCACTCAAGGCGTATGCTCTACCGCACTAGCTTAATCACAAGTTTACTAAATCTCTATATGTTACAACGCTACCTCCGTCGTAAGATTAACGCTAACGTCATATCGCACCTAGTGCTTCTTTAAGTGCATATAAAGGAAACAAGCCTATAACCGTTGTTTAAACTCATTTGTCCCATCGGATGTTCGTTACTCTAAGCGTTCACTTATTTACATCATGACATCTAAGTTGCCTCAAAAAGGAAACTTCACTAGTGCTCTACTATTCCCGTCAGTCTTTTCTCTTATCCTAAGTGTTCCAACTCTTATTGCACAAATATAATTGGATCAGTGCGTACTTCCTACGAGGTTCCATCCAATCCATTTCAAATCCATTTATAACTGTCAGCAACATAAAATCTAGCTTTTTATATACTACGTCCCTTCTGTTTCGGGCGGTATATAAAATCAATTTACCAAGGTTCCCGTACATCTTTTTAACATGTGCCTATATGCACAACCATTATAAATGTCTGATACATCACCCTCACTCTAAATGATGGGCCTCATTTCATCGGCCTAGTACTAAAACCTAGGTACTCTTAACTCAAAAAATTTCAAAATTTAATTCTCCCGATACTTGAAAATTCAATCCTTCCTAAGGTTATACCATCGATTTTCTTTTGGTTAACTCACAATAGTCTCCCTATATTAGTGTCGATAGTCTTATTGGCCTTACTTCGTGGTAGCCCTAAAATCAAGTTGTTTATAATACATGCAATATGAGTATTATCCTAACTATATCCCTAGTTCCCAGAACCTCTCTCGACTTCCAACATTTGCTCGGTTTCATGTGTGGGACGTCTCGCAAAGGGAAATCCAAACAAGGAACCTTCCCGATACATTACTCCCTCGCTTCGTCAGTCATCGAGATATAATGGTCTAAGGGACACCAACGAGACGTTCTAAATCCTATTCGTTAACCTACTAATGTACTTTTACCACCAAACCCCTCCATCTTGTCCAAATGGAAAGTCCAAAAAATTGGGGCACCTACTCTCTATAAAAGCATTATGAACATCATACCCAAAACGTATTTCCTTTGAATTTTCCTTTTATTCAAAGTGTGGATATATGTCTCCAATTGATTTCCTTTACCATACCTCACCCACATACTTGCTATGAGAGAACAATTTCAGTGCTTTTCCATAGCATTTATATCTCTATATAATTATACTGTCACCAAATGTCTCTCACTCTATAGTGTTTTCTCTAAACTAGGTGACTTCTCATCAAAACTAACATCCTTGCATTTTTATAACATCTCTCCACTCCCGACATCATTAAGGTAAGTGCGTGGAGAGTCTCGCAAGAAAAATCCAAACAAGGAACCCCTCCTATACACGACTACTTAACTTTGTCGGTCGTGGAGGTCCGTTAGTTCAAATATGCGACTGGGATAATCCCCTCTCTCCTATCGTCAAAAGTGTGGCCAGGACTCCTAATTCTGTCAAGGAGTCTTGCCATAAGCGCTTACATTAACACTTAGTCCTTCGTGCGACTCAAATCATGGTAATGAAACATCTCCTCATCGAAGTTCCATCTAAACATAAAATCAAGGCGAGCTCATCCAGAATTTATCTCGCATTCCATTCTTTATTATGTCCATATATATATATTTCACCTCTCATATAAATATATATACAATATACTATACACATCAAGTATATCCATACTTATATATCATACACTATATAAGTATTATAACCATCCCTCAGAGCTATTACTTAATGGATGTAGTCTCTCAATGCTATCATCTTCCAGGGAAATAATTACACATCATCCTGGGTACTAGTGGTCGGACTATCACACCGACTCGGTAAAAACCATATCATATAAGTATACCAATCACACACATATATATTTAACATATCACATATATACGTCTGAATATGCCCGTATATATATACACACAATATATATAATATTTTTCGGCTAATCGTGCATATTCTTCGCTCACTTATAAATTTTAAGTTACTCGACATTCGTACAGGCTTAACACTCATTTAAATAAGCCTACGAGAAGTTCGGAACAAAAATAGGTCCTTAAGAGTTCTGTAATCTCGTTAGAAGACCCAAAATTCTCGTTCGAACGACATTTCGTTCGAATGACATTTCCAACATCGAACGAACTACCCACTGGAACCTTGTTAGAATTCTCGTTCGAACGAATTACCTCTTACTAACTACCAACTAGTTAGAAGTGCCACTGAAACCTCGTTAAAATTCTCATTCGAACGATGTCTCGTTCGAACGACCTGGGCTGGACTTCTAACGAAAATTCAGCAGGTGCACAGTTCATCTCCAAAATTCATTTTTCCCATTTTTCCTTCTCCAAATTCAATCCATAAACATCCCAACCCAAGTTTAAGGTTCCGAAACTACTCTAATTCACCCTAGAACAATTCTTAGCATAGTTTACGAATCAAATCCTTTCCAATCTTCAAGTAAATCCAACAAATCCATAAATTTTCCCATGAGTTATATTAACATAAACCCAAAATTACTCATATATAAAAACTCCATTTTTATTTCATGATTAACATCTAATTCACCAAATTCCTCATTCTTATTAAGGGAAAAAAAATCCATTTATAAGATTAATTTATGAGCAATACGTCATGATCCCCCGAATATGGTGACCATCGTCCCCACCATTTCAACATTTCTCTAACGAGTGAAAAAATTTTCCTCAAATTTTCACATATGGGTATTCTCATACCCAACTCTAAGCAATAGCTCCTGAGCCCTCTACTTCCTTTGGAAGAAACTACACTACTTTCGCCTAGCTCCATTTCAACGCACGGTCCTCATCAAAGACCTCTTAAGCTTTTTCCCCATCTAACTTCACTGGGTAATTCAAGTTTATCACCATTCTCTATTATAGCAGTGCATAGATAATTACAACTACTCTTCTATAGTAGTCATTGCAGAAATTCATGACAATGCCGCAAGGAAAATGACCTTTACTGCGGTCCTTATTTCTAACATCAACTTATAGCTCCAACTAAGCCCCGCCTCCTGCTGTCCTCACCATGGACCTCCATCGTCGCCCTTCATCAATTAGAACACGAATCTCGAGTGAGCGCGCAAAGATTTACGATAATTTTACATAATGGCAGGAGAACGAAATCTCACAAGAGTATATCAATAATCCTAATCATAAAGCTCTATGTCAAATCAAAAGCAACGTTGAAAGCGTAGTACGTCCGCACAGATTTCTAAGTACATTAGAACCTGATGCTCTGATACCATGTAATACCCCGTACTTTTAAAGGTATTTAAATTACACTGTGGATGTAATTTAGTAATTTGAGGAATTATTGTGAATAGTAATTCTGGGATTAATGAGTGAAATTAAATAAATCTAATGTTATAAAGTGAATAGTAAATATTAGTTTTCGAGTGACACATTAATATTTACGTGGATTATATTTCAAGACTAAGTTTATGAGTAGATTATTTTTATTACATGTCGCAGTTGGGTAAAGTGACAAAGGAAAATATTTTAAATTGGAAAACACGCGTATTGAATGTGTTGGGTCAAAATAGTTAATTTTAGTTAAGTGACTCGGATGGAGATTCCGACTGCGCCATTGGGTTCGAAATGACAAGGATAGTCAAAATAGAGTACCCGGGGGTAGTATTTGAGTTCTGAATATTTTTGGACTAGTAGGGACTCGTAAATAAGTACACGAGTCATTTAACAATTGGGTATATACCCAATTTCGTATTTAAAGAGGTGGAAGCCCTCATTTCCCCCAAATATCAGCCCTAAGAGAGAGAGAGAGAGAGAGAGAGAGAGAGAAGGAAGAGAAGAAGGAAAAGAGAAGAAAAGAAGAGATTTTCAGCCAAAATTCGTGGGATTCGACTTTGGTTCGTCGGATTTAATCCACGAGGCAAGTGTTTAACTTGCTTTATGATTTAGTGTGTTAATTTCTCATATTGTAGTTGGTATAAAACTAAATATTTTTGGGTTGAAATTTCGTGGATCAAACGGGTTTTCGGAAGATTAAAACGGATATAACTCGATTAATACCCAATTTGAGAAACTTGAAATTTATTGAAATTAATTGTTGGTTATGGGTTCTAGGATGATTAGAATCCTTTTTATGTATGTATTTATGGTTGTTTTAGGTTGGATGACGATGAGATAGGAGATAAAAAGCTTGGAGGTTTGGGATTTTGGAGAAGACGATGAATAATAATGCAGTAGCTTGCGGGGCTGATTCAGCCAGGAAGAGAATTCATTCAGCTCTCGATCAAAACATAAAAGTTGTAGATCTTTTCGATACGGTCGTGTGGGAACCGACCGCGTATTTTTTTAATTTTTTAATTTTTTTTCGATTTGATATGATTTTTCTAAGAAAGCAGTTCTTGGATTAACCATTAACTCGGAAATGAAATCGAAAATTGGAAAAATAAAGGCTAGAATTGTTTGGAGATAAATATTTGGGGTTCCTAAAAATAGTGTCGGGACTTCTAAATATTTTTTTTAGTAAGACGTGTACTTTGGGATAGTTGAAAGTAAAATCCAATATTTACCCAAATAGGGTTGTTCGTGAGGAATAATACTTAAAGAGATATTTAGGTGTGATTTGGATATTAAATAAGGGAATACGTATTGGGGTAATGTTTTAATTGTGTGATGGCTTATATTATTGCGAATGAGAATATTCGAGGCTATTGGCTCTCATTATAAGAGTTTGGAGATTATAGCTATAAAATATTGAGCAGAGATATAAATAATATATACGGTGTCGTTAAAGTATATATATTATGAGACGAATGAATATATCGGTGTCGTTGATATTATCATTGTGTGGTGAGAAAAGCTCGGAAATAATATATTGAGAATTATTCGAAGTTGATAAATGCGTAGGATGTCCTAGATTAAATAAAATACGTAAGGGATGTATTATATGGGCTATGCGTAGGCCCTTATATTATTATATACACATGGTTAAATATTTACCTACGAAAAATTATGTATAAGTGAGATAAATACCTATCGTTATAATATGGTTGTGTGAATACCTAATTGATGATATATGTATATAGGTGGAATGTGTACTATATTATTGTTTATTATGTGTATGACATACCTACCATACTTGCTATCACGGGAGGTTGGCGTTCGAAAGAGGACAATCTTATCCTGAGTTGCCTTCGGGGGGATTTTAGATTTGGTACCTCAAGAACATAGGACTGTGAAGGGTTTATTTGTGAGTTAATAAGTCTGCTGACTGCGGGAGCGTAGGTATGTGCGTGACCCATGGATATGTGAACTATGTTAGCCTCCAATATATGTGATTTGTATTAATACAGTTCCTGAGTGATTTGGAACATGTGATCCTTTAGTACGAGATGTACTTAGATTGGATAGCAGAGTTTGTGTGCACCGCTGTTAAGCCTATGGGTGCCGGATGTGGATATATATATACATATATATATATATATATATATATATATATATATATATATATATATATATTTATTGAGATTAACATATATGTGTACTTGCGATGATAACGTGACTAATGATTATGTGTCGTTGTTAAAAGCCAAGTTAGTCAAAACCTTGAATTACCTACAAAATATAACAATCTAAAGTGTAGAGGTAAGTAAGGGTATCAATCCACTTCCTAGGGAGTAAGCTAGAGACAAATTCAATTGTAATTCATTTTTTATTTTCTTTTTGTGCATTTTCACTTTTCTAATTTTTTTAGCTTTTTCAATATTAAAACAATAAGGTGAGGTGAAGTTTTAAACTAAACTAAACTAAATGTGACATGATAACAATTAACTAGAAAGTTACTCAAATGAAAAATAAAGTCTAAACTAAAATAAGAGATAAAGTGAGGTAAATAATTGTGAGAACAATCAAGGAATGAGATTACACCATAAATTTTAGTTATTCTAATTAATTAATTTAATTATTTTAATTTTCCCAAATTAATATCAAAATTACAAACCAACTCTCGTTGCAAGTGTAATTATAATAGTAATCTTTTAGAAAATTAAGTTTAACACCTCACAACTCGAGAAAAATAGATCTACACTCCTTTTAATGAATCACCCGCTAGGATCGATCGACTAAAATTTATGTAAATCTTAGAAAATAATTTTAGAGTTGAAATTCAAGTTATAATACTCCACTTAAGAAACCTCTATCTCTAGTTCGAAACTAAAATGGGTATTATAACTAGAATTTCGATTTTCTCTCGAAAATCATTTACCCTCTCTCGAGGCGTAAATTTAAGGGTGAGGGATCAAAATTAACATTCAAAGGAACTTTTCAAGTAATTAAACTAATTAAAATAAAATAACATCAAATAAGGGTTTTACCCCACCCCTTGAAAGGAGATTTAGCCTAACATGGTATCAAACATAATAAATAAATATTCAATAGGCATTTAATATAATAAAAGAGTAGAGAAAGAGAACAAATCTTCAACAAGTCTCCTTGAAATTGGCAATTTGAACTCTATCCTTGAAATTGAAGCATACAACCCTTCAACTGAGTGATCAACAAAGATATAAATGAAAAATTTACTCAACTTGAATCTCACACAATTATTACTCACAAATATCTAAAAAAAAATTAAATAAACTATTTTCAAATATTTCTACCTAATTTATTCTAACCTAACTTTGTACTTTTTTCTAGAATTTTTTCTCTCTATTTGATGATGAGTTCCCTTCAAATGGGGTCTTGAGTCTTCTTTTATAGTAGATGCATGGCACATATGGGGCTAAGGGGTATTTTGGGTAAATAGCTAAGGGGTGCATGTGGATATGATGTGAGGTCATGTGAATGAGGGATAAGGGAATAAAAAATCTGATTTAGTTATTGGGGGTATAATGGGTATTGGGTAAAAAAGGTTTTAAGTGGGATTTAATAAGACACATGGGCAATTGGTCTTTTGGCATTTGGTTTTTAGCAAGTAGAAGAAATCGTGTTTGGCTCATATGTTGAAAATGGGTCTTGGTTTGAAACTGGGTTCAAATGTTTTTTCATGGGTTCCGATCGGAAATGGCTGGAGGATAAAGGTAGGGGACGGATTGGATCGCTGTTCTGCCCGGGTTCGTAGCGGGCTGGAGCTGGTCCGAATGGTTGAATGGGGGTCCGAGCAGGTGGCGGAGCAGGGTTGGAAATGGGGCTGGGCGGAGGTGTTTGGGCGAGAACTCGGGTTAAAAGTCGCTGGTTTGGGTCAGAACGCCAGGGGGTACTCTGGTTCGGAAGAGAGGGGCGCCGCCGGAGGTTTGGTAGCCCGCCGGATGTGGCTAGCCGCCAGAGGCAGCGTCTATTTGGGGTCGCGAGGGTAGGCCGGCGGTAGGCTCGCGGGTTGGGTGAGGGTGAGATGGTATGGTGATGGAGGTGATGGGTTTTGGTTGTGGCAGGGGTGTTAATGGTGGGTTAGGGAGGAGAGAGAATATGGGTTGTTTTAGTGGGGAAGAAGAAGAAGAGGGGGGGTTAGCGTGTGGTGATGGTGTAGGTTAGTAGTATGAGGGTGAGGGTTGGTGTTGTGTGTAGTGTGTGTGTGTGTTAATTTAAACCCTATTAAAATAATGAAAATAAAAATAATTAAAATCCTAAAAAATAAAAATTAGTAAAAACTAAAATTAAAACTTTTAATCTATAAAGTAAAACTAAAATAAAAGAAAGAAAAGAAATAAAACTAAAAACCTAATAAAAATTAAAAATAAAAGATCTGAAAAGTAATATATAATAAAACTAAAAATAAACTCTTAAAAAATGTAAAATCTAATAAAACTAATAAATAAATATAATCCTACAAATTCCAATCCTAATAAAATTAAATAAAAACTAAAACTAAAAACTTAATAAAATCAAAATAAAATAAAATTATTTTAATAAAATAAAATATAAAAATAGAAAATATAAACCTAAAAATTCTAAATAAATCTAAAATAATCCTAAAATTAAAATGACTCAAACTAAAAATATAAAAAATAATAAAAATGGACAAACAAAACACACACATGGTCGGGGAATGCTAAGGCTAGGATGGGCTAGGTTTGGGTCAGGGGATTGGTAATTAGCTCCATATTGCGCACAATTACCTTGATTTAATCGTTTGAACTCTGCAATGCACAATTAAGCCTGCATAATGAACATTTAAGCACATAAGACCCATATTGTCAAGAATTAGCAAGTAAAGTATGTCCATTTGGGGTATAAATTGTACAGTTTTGGGTGCTTATCACACCACCCCCAAACAGTGCATTGCTAGTCCTTGATAATAAGATAGAGAGAAAGAGAAAGATAAGTAACCAAAAGTGTATCACTTTCGCGGGACCTTGCGATTGCACTTAGCATGTGCAATAAGCCTTTAAACCTATAGGTTGCTCTACAGGACGAGTTGTGTCTCGTGAGGGTTTGCAGGGAATATACCCACAAAATTCTTATTTTGCAAAAATTTATTGAAAGACAGTCAATCTCTTATTAGACATAGAATAGTCGCACAATCCATCACATGATAAATGATTTCAGAAATAAAGGCTAGAAGCATAAAAAGTTTAGCTAAGTAAATACTCAAGGCACATCCTTCCTAGAACTCAACGTGTGTAGTGTGAATCAGTCAAAACGGGTCGAGTATCACGAGAGTAATTCCTAGATTGCCTATTCGGAATCAACGCTTCAACTTCAAATCTCACGAATATCTCTCTGTCAAACAAACTCTCGAGATTAGGGTTAGTGTATCGCTCTTATGTGTGAGGAGGTGAGTAAATGTAAGCAAGTTCAAACGTCTCACACACACATAAGAAAGAACGGACAATTAGAAAGAAAAATGATCTCATGAAAGAAATGCTAATCACTATAGTGAGAATGTCTAGTTATTCACCACGTCGACTTTCATTTGCCCAAACACCAAGGGGGAACATGGATGTATATGGGTGAGGGGAAATGAACTGGGAAGGATATGATGATGTGGGTAGGATAGGATGGGTGATGTGATGGATGAATGATAAGTGATGGATGTGAGATGGATAAAAGATGGATGCGAGTGTGAGAAGAGTGTATACACTTTAGGTGTCTTTATTTTAAAAACAACTACTAACTACAAACTCTTTTTCTTTTTTTTTATTTTTTTATTTTTCTTTATTTATCTTTTTTTTTCTTTTCCTTTTTCTTTTTCTCTTTCTTTTCAACCCAACAATGAAGACATTTATATTTGAAATCACACTCTTTTATTTGGAAATGAAAGATGATATGGAGATGATAGGTGATGGTGTGGGGAAATGTATATGGATGGTGAGGGGAATGGAAGGGAAGGTAATGGGTGAGTGAATGGAAATGCGACATGGGAAGGTGGTAAGTGTATGGATGAAAATCTAGTATTCGGGACAAATTTTAAGACACGCGTTTCTTACAACTCGAAAAAAATGTCATTCTCAGTGATCAAGCCAAAAATGAAGAATAATGAGATCGTGCAACAATTTAAGTGCGGACCCAAATGAATTTGAATCAACTTGTGACTCGGAGATTGTCTAAAACACTCTGAAAGGGTGAAAGGCACAAATCTCACAAGCTAAAGTCTCCATTAGTGATCCTTAAGGTTCTCTTTAGAATTGTAGTACTCCTCAACTCTAAACGTAATGACGTGATAAGTGCGCAAATTTTGTTGAGTCTAGAAATTCATGGTGCAACATGCCTTGTTATGTATTACATAAGCTATTTAAGAAAAATATTCTCTAGCTTGATTCCTAGACTTTGAAAGATGGATGATTGAAAATTCACATCAATGAGTGAGATGAAAGAAACTGCATGAAATTTTAAAAATCAGGTTTAAAAAAATCAAAATTTTCAAAAGAGGTACGATTTTGATAAAATTCCCCACCCCCAAACAAAAAGGAAAATCGTCCTCGATGTTAAGTAAAATGATTTTTAAAATTGAGAGCATAAGGTAGGAAAGAGATTACCAGAATGAACCGCTAATGAAGTGGACAGATGAAGCCAAGAATAAACCTGAATAAGAAGTGAGAAAAAAATGTGTACAAGTCTATAAGCATGTGAAGCGTTGGGTGATGTGAAACACCACCCCCAAACAGGATGAGACTAGTACAATAAACGCGGGCTTACTCCCGGTAGCGCTAAGTTTAATGTCTTCTGACAGACCGATGGAATCTCACCGTAAAGATAAGATATATGAAAGCTCGGGGTGACAGAAAAATTGGGTGATGAGAATCACCCCCAAACAAGACTGAAGCGTCAGTCTTGCTGGATAGAGGCTAAAATGGTCAATCCACCTGTATGGCAAAGTTCATCACACGATGCAAAGCATCGGTGGACCATGTGCGGTTGGGTATTAGGGTAAAGGTGAGGGTGAATAGGGTGAAGAGGTATCGGTCTCGAGCCTTGTTGAGCCGGAAGGTGAGGGCAACTAGGGCCCTATAAGCATGGTGCTCCAATTGGCGAGGGAGGCGAAATGGTGTGGACATAGGAATGGGGTGGCCCTCATAGAAAGGACACGATCGTTCTATGAATGGGCGATGATATTGGTCGCGCCGTGACACGCCAGGGAGCTATCGATGGGAAAAGTCAACACCATAAGAGAGTGGCGGGCATGGAGGAACAAACTCGATGTCACGGAAGTAGAGAGTATCACCATAACTCTTGTGGAAGGTGGAGGATGGTTTTAGGTGAGGATCTAAAAATGTAGATGGAAACATGAACTGTATAAAATCAAGATCCAAACCAGGTGGTGGGATAGAAGGGATAATGGGTGGGTTGGGTGGGACAAATGGTGGATCAAGTGGGATAAATGGTGGAGGAAGATGATCTATCTATAAAGTAGGGAACACACACTCATTTGGAGGGACATAATGGTCCTTAATATCCTCCTGAAGAGGGAGTGTGGGATCAAGTGATTCCGGGATCAACTTATCCACTAATGTATCACCATCCGATGTGGTGAAAGAGTCTAACAAGGCATTAAGATCCGAGATAGATGAATCACTAGAAATATCGGGTTCAAAGGGAGCCATGCATGGTGGAATAGGATCCAAATCCGGATAGTTAGGAACTATCACGGATTCTATCTCAAGAAAATGGTGAACACTCGTAGCCGGAGCTAACCTAGGATAAATTGGTTCTTCGGGAACGAATACGATGGGCTCCATATGCATAGACTCGGGCATTATTTTGGATTCATCGGGAGTGTGAACCGCAATGATGGGTTCAGTTGGATTTGACGAGATCAGATCAGGCTCACGATCGATGGATAAATCAACACAAGTGTCAACTTGGGGCCCGGACCATGGAATGGTCTCAACATCTAGATTATCGGGGTGGTAGGGTTGGTCACACACAAAATCGATGGCATAAGACGATGCAGCATCATCACACTAGGGTGCAACGATGGGTGGATCCATGGGAATGTACGACTCTCTCGCACACTCCAATTCATTTAATCTTTGTTCAAGCCTTTGGAGAGCTTGAGTTTGAATTTGAGTGGCTTGCTCTTTCTCGAGTATGAACTTTTGCAAGAGGCTTTCGAGAGTGGAGGTGGATGATGGTGGTGGTGGAGTGATGGGTGGTGGGTGAGGTGGACACAACTCTCTACTAGCATGAGTGTACGGAGAATACTCAAATGAAGTGTGTGGAGTGGGGCCAAGTTCATCATACACGAAAGGATAGCTTTCGTGATGGACAAATGGTCGATACTCATTGGGTGAGTAGTGAGGGGATTGATCGAGAGTATCAAGGGCACAAGGATGCGACACGCCGACACATGACACTGAAGGTGATGGAATAGGAGGTGCGTGCAAGGACGGGTCAAGAGTATCAAGGGTACTCGTGAGAGAGCCAAAACCATAAAAAATCTCATAAAGAGACGGCTCCGGATCACTCTCACACGTGTCGCGTGTCAATGGAATATGACCAAAGTAGTCCCGTAAAGGACGTTCTTCGGCCATGAGGAGAAAGATAGTTTTTTGAGTTTTTTTAAATTTTTTCAAAAGGAGAGAAAATATTTTTGGATTTTTCTAAAAATAACGGAGGAAAATATTTTTGGAGTTTTGGGAAAAATAAAGGAAGAAAAATATTTTTTGGATTTTCTAAAATGAAAGAAAGAAAATATTTTCGGATTTTTTTTTGGAATAAAAGGGTGGGGAAAGATATGGACTCTCTGATTTGGACGAACCAACTAAAATTGACTACCGAAAAATAGAATTGGACACACATACAAGTCAAGAAAATTTCCTAACTAGCACATAGCCAATTTTATCTTTAGATTAAGTGAAAGGGTAGTCAAGTTTTAATTAAGTCTGCGGGCGATAAAAATTCGCGGAAATCTTTGTGATCGCCTTTGCAAAATTTTCTCCTATTGGGCTACCTAGTTAATGGATTTTAAATTTAGTGATGGCTAGGGTAGCACATAATTGGTAAGCGAGTGAGTCGGGTGATGAAATCCCTTCTCGTGAGTGACCGGGTGTAGGTCTTAGTAATTTAATTCATCACACCATTCAAAAAATAAATGCGATAATAAAAGCACACAAGAGCACACAAGTACACACAATAATGGACTCGCTAACAGGAGAGACGCGAGGGTTTTAAAAAATGTACCTCCCACGGTTTTTAGGCCGTGGGGTGCTGAAAAATTTGAGCCGACCGGGGGGAGATTACACCTATCTCAGTCGTCCCCGGGAGTCCTACCGACCCAAGGTAGAGACGCTTCTAAATCCTCGCCTTTGGATGCCCTCTCTCTACATTGTCCGGTTTTCCTATCACGCTTGTCTTCCATTATTACAATTTTAAAATGAAAAATAAATGGTGTCTCTAAGCACCGCAATATAAGCAATGAATAAAATAATCCTAAATACAAGCCTTCTAAAATAAAGAAAAATGGTACTAAAATGCAAAAATATACAAAATAAATGAACTACAAAATCGAATCCGCTCCGAGCTTCACAATCCCAAGAATGGCAACGACGCCATTTGATAGAAAGACTTTTCATCTCCCCGACAACGGTGCCATTTGATAACGTGACTATTGATTATGTGTCATTGTTGAAAGCCAAGTTAGTCAAAACCTTGAATTACCTACAAAATATAACAATCTAAAGTGTAGAGGTAAGTAAGGGTATCAATCCACTTCCTAGGGAGTAAGCTAGAGACAAATTCAATTGTAATTCACTTTTTATTTTCTTTTTGTGCATTTTCACTTTTCTAATTTTTTTTAGCTTTTTCAATATTAAAACAATAGGGTGAGGTGAAGTTTTAAACTAAACTAAACTAAATGTGACATGATAACAACTAACTAGAAAGTTACTAAAATGAAAAATAAAGTCTAAACTAAAATAAGAGATAAAGTGAGGTAAATAATTGTGAGAACAATCAATGAATGGAATTACACCACAAATTTTAGTTATTCTAATTAATTAATTTAATTATTTGAATTTTCCCAAATTAATATCAAAACTACAAACCAACTCTCGTTGCAAGTGTAAATATAATAGTAATCTTTTAAAAAATTAAGTTTAACACCCCACAACTCTAGAAAAATAGATCTACACTCCTTTTAATTAATCACCCGCTAGAATTGATCGATTAAAATTTAGGTAAATCTTAGAAAATAAATTTAGAGTTAAAATTCAAGTTATAACACCCCACTTAAGAAACCCCTATCTCTAGTTCGAATCTAAAATGGGTATTATAACTAGAATTTTGATTTTCTCTCGAAAATCATTTACCCTCTCTCGAGGCGTAAATTTAAGGGCGATGGATCAAAATTAACATTCAAAGGGACTTTTCAAGTAATTAAACTATTTAAAATAGAATAACATCAAATAAGGGTTTTACCCCACCCCTTGAAAAGGGATTTAGCCTAACATGGTATCAAACATAATAAATAAATATTCAATAGGCATTTAATATAATAAAAGAGTAGAGAAAGAGAACAAATCTTCAATAAGTCTCATTGAAATTGGCAATTTGAACTCTATCCTTGAAATTTAAGCATACAACCCTTCAACTGAGTGATCAACAAAGATATAAATGAAAAATTTACTCAACTTGAATCTCATACAATTATTACTCACAAATATCTAAAAAAATTAAAATAAACTATTTAAAATATTTCTACCTAATTTATTCTAGCCTAACTTTCTACTTTTCTCTAGAATTTTCTCTCTCTATTTGATGATGAGTTCCCTTCAAATGGGCTCTTGAGTCTTCTTTTATAGTAGATGCATGACACACATGGGGCTAAAGGGTATTTTGGGTAAATAGCTAAGGGGTGCATGTGGATATGATGTGAGGTCAAGTGAATGAGGGGTGAGGGAATAAAAAATCTGATTTAGTTATTGGGGGTATAATGGTTATTGGGTAAAAAAAGGTTTTAAGTGGGTTTTAATAAGACACATGGGCAATTGGTCTTTTGGCATTTGGTTTTTAGCAAGTAGAAGAAATCGTGTTTGGCTCATTTGTTGAAAATGGGTCTTGGTTTGAAACTGGGTTCAAATGTTTTTTCATGGGTTCCGACCGGAAATGGGCTGGAGGATGAAGGTAGAGGACAGACTGGATCGTTGTTCTGCCCGGGTTCGCAGCGGGTTGGAGCTGGTCCGGATGGTTGAATGGGGGTCCGAGCAGGTGGCGGAGCAAGGTTGGAAATGGGGCTGGCCGAAGGTGTTTGGGCGAGAACTCGGGTTAAAAGTCGTTGGAGTCCGGCCGCGAGGTCTGAATATTAAGTATGAATCATAGTTCAAATATTTCGTAATCTAGGGGGTACTCTGGTTCGGAAGAGAGGGGCGCCGCCGGAGGTTTGGCAGCCCACCAGATGTGGCTAGTCGCCGGAGGCAGCGTCGATTTGGGTTTGCGAGGGTTGAGGGTGGAGGTCGTCGGCGCGAGGGTAGGCCGGCGGTAGGCTCGCGGGTTGGGTGAGGGTGAGATGGTATGTTGATGGAGGTGATGGGTTTTGGTTGTGGTAGGGGTGTTAATGGTGGGTTAGGGAGGAGAGAGAAGATGGGTTGTTTTAGTGGGGAAGAAGAAGAAGAGGGGGGTTAGAGTGTGGTGATGGTGTAGGTTAGTAGTATGAGGGTGAGGGTTGGTGTTGTGTGTAGTGTGTGTGTGTTAATTTAAACCCTATTAAAATAATGAAAATAAAAATAATTAAAATCCTAAAAAATAAAAATTAAAACTTTTAATCTAGAAAGTAAAACTAAAATAAAAGAAAGAAAATAAATAAAACTAAAAACCTGATAAAAATTAAAAACAAAAGATCTGAAAAGTAATATATAATAAAACTAAAAATAAACTCATAAAAAAATGTAAAATCTAATAAAACTAATAAATAAAAATAATCCTAAAAATTCCAATCCTAATAAAATTAAATAAAAACTAAAACTAAAAACTTAATAAAATCAAAATAAAATAAAATTATTTTAATAAAATAAAATATAAAAATAGAAAATATAAACTTAAAAATTCTAAATAAATCTAAAATAATCCTAAAATTAAAATGACTCAAACTAAAAATATAAAAAATAATAAAAATGGACAAACAAAACACACACATGGTCGGGGAAGGCTAAGGCTAGGATGGGCTAGGTTAGGGTCAGGGGATTGGTAATTAGCTTCATATTGTGTACAATTGCCTTGATTTAATCGTTTGAACTCTACAATGCACAATTAAGCCTTCATAATGAACATTTAAGCACATAAGATCCATATTGTCGAGAATTAGCAACTAAAGTACGTCCATTTGGGGTATAAATTGTACAGTTTTGGGTGCTTATCAATCTACGGTTGCTTAGTAAATGAGAATAACTAAACTATTTATATTATAGATCGGTGGATGATTAATATACTTGTGCTTATAGTATAATTTCCATATATATGAGATGAGACATCGTATAATCTAACCCTGTATAAAAAGGAAAAGGATGAATAAAGTGATATACTCCTTCCGATAAATTTATATCTGGATGTTTTATGAATAAATCATAAGTTAATGAGAACTAAATATATATATACGGGATAGTATAAGATGTTGTATGTACTGAGGGCCTATTGGATTCTGACGATCAACATTGTCACGTAGTAGTGTATCGGGAGGGTTCCTTGTTTGGATTTCGATTCGCGAGACACCCCACGCACGAACATAACATCATGTTGGGAATGGGGAGAAGTTTAGTCCTTCGTACTCAGATTAATAAGGATTATTAGAAGATGGGTAAATACATTAGTTAGGCAGGGTAGCTTAACTAGGTTATTTTAAAAGGTATGCGATAGTTGTGCACTATTAGAAGAGGGGTGAGGTGTATCTCATGTGAGATCGATACCAATTTAAATATGAGAAATATCATATTTTAAAATATGGATTTTAAGCACTTGCTAAAATATTTTCAAAACTCGGGCTCTGACCCGTTTTCTTTATTTTTCACTCTCTTGCTATCTATCTATCTATCTATCTATCTATCTATATATATATATATATATATATATATATATATATATATATATATATATATATATATATATATATATATATAGGTGTCCAGACACAGGGACGCCTGGATGATGATTCTTTCGAGTCAGACGTTTGCTGAAGCAACTGTGGATGAAAGCAGGTTTTATTATAGACTCTTCTATCATTGAGATCTAGATAGGAGACACTGTAGAAATATTTGGGCTAATGGCCCAACTGTACTCATTTATTCTTTTATCGCCTTTTAGTGCGACATGCGATTTGGTTGTATTATTGTACCATGTGTTCGTTTATTTTATTTTATTTCCTTTCAGTTGTTGCTTATAAAATGTTGTAATTATTTTATTTGAATGGTTTGGTTAAAAAGATTAGTTAATTAAAATTTTGACGCCGACCTAATAGGATATTAGTAATTAAATTGGTTTTCGACAGTGATGCTAAGAATGAACCATATGAGACTCCTGCTTTAATTTGATATAGGAGTGATCGCCCGATATTTTATTAGGCGGGGTGTCACACTTACATGGTGATTTTCTTATTTTGACCCTTTATTCATAATTCCTACGTAAAAGCATACATGTACCCGAAAATGACAAAACTTAATCTTTTGTTTTTAGCTACTGTTTGTGCATAATTTATTGTGCAAATAGAGGCTTTAAATAGATGAAGTGAGGGTGAGACAATTGGTCAAATTTGAGGTGGAAATAGGTTAGAATAATGGGAGATAAATGTGAAGGATGTTTATGGTATTAATGAGTGTGAGTTTACCTTAGTCTCTCATTGGTCCTCATGGAAGTCGGTTGTCATTCTTATCAGCCTAGCTGACAAGGAAGATGGTAGGATATTTAGTCTTAGTCCTTAGGAGTCTTTGGTTAAGGTTTAAGGTGTTTTTTTGTATTTTCAAACTTTTAGGGTCTTTGTGCAATTTCCAAAAGTTAGGAAAGTCTTGTAAAGGGCTATTCAGCTATTTAAAAGTGTAATGAAGGTGTTTTGTTTTGATATATATATATATATATATCAAGGTTCTAAAAGGCGCGAGGCGTGGTCGAGGCGTAGATGTCAAACCTCAAGCCTTAGGAGCCTAGGCGCGGCTAGGCATAAAAAGGTGTTTTTCTTTTTATTATTATTTTAACTATTCCAAGGCTAGTAATATAATAAAATAGCACATACCTTGAATTTTGAAAATATATCCATATGTTTGGTAGCCATCTCTCTCATATTCATGCTCCATAACAAATATTTATCAACTAATCCTTCGTTTTTAAAAAAAAAAAGTGTGCCTTAAGCCTTTTACCAAGAATAAGGTGTAGGCGATGCGTTTCTCTCAAGACTCAAGCCTAGACGGGCCTTTTAAAACACACACACACACACACACACACACACACACACACACACACACACATATATATATATATATATATATATATATATATATATATATATATATTATATATATATCATTCGAATGTTTTAAAAATCAATTAAATTTTTTAGGGTTTTCTTACAATTATTAAAATTTAAGGGTAACTTTGGATTTTATAGTTTTCTAGGGTTCGGGGTGACAATAATCCAAAATTTCATACTACAATACTTATATATTAGGATAGGATTGTCTATTCGTTTATTTTATTATAGATTTATAGTCTCATACTGATGCGTTCTAAATACGGATCATACAAATTCGGCTCGAAAGCATTCGGTGACCCTTCAGAGTAAAATTGATCGTTCGTCCAAACTTTAAGGCCGATTCGTACATAGTATGGACCGTTGGAAAGGGCATTATGAGTCGTTAGAAGATTCATGAACTTTGCTAATGTTGGAGAGTTGACTGGAGTCAAACGGGTCCTAGGAGCACCCGATGGCATTCAGATTAGTACTCAGAGTGAAACATATCATTCATTTAAACCATAAGTCCAATTCATGCAAGGAGTGGACCGCTGAAAAGGGGATTCAGAGCCCTTCAAAGATTTATTGAGATTATCTCACATTGGAGAGTTGATCGGAGTCAAACAGGTCCCGAGAGCGCCCGATGGCCTCCAAATCAATACCGGGAGTATGACTTAGGGTTTATGGTAAATGGGATGAGTGTTGGGACCTAAGGAGGTGATTAGAGGGGTCCTAGAATAGGGTGTATACAAAAGGAATTTTTTTTAGAACCTATGAAGAGTGTATGAGTGCTAGAATGGGGGTGTCTTCAGTATCCAATAAGTTAGTTTTGCGATGAAAGAATAAATAGGATGTTGGTAAAGATCAATTAGTGGCAAATTGAATTTCACTAAGTGGGCATTATATGCTTTACGCAGGGAATCACATTATTCATTATCTAACTGTGTAAACCAAAGACCTTATTATTTAAGTAATTTTGAGATAATTAAATTTGAGTACAATTATAATTATTTAGTGGAATTAGTAATAATTAAATGTAAAAGAAAATATATTACGAGAATTAATATGAAATTTATATATTTTTGTTTAGAATTCAATTCATTTGTAAGGACACGAGTCTCTGATTGAGTCTTAATGTAGTGTTGGCTCAATTCCGGACAAAAACACTTGAGTTATAAGATAGTGTTCTTATGTATCCTTCAAGTATGACATGTTAGAGTTGAAGACGTTACGACTTACTTATCAAGAGAACATCATTGCCGGTTTACGCGTGCCTCATTTTAAGTCATCAACATCATATTCCATAGTCTTCAAAAGGTGTGAATGCATTTTTATATATATATAAGGAGACTTGGAATAATTTTATAAAGGGTGTAATTTTATTTTAAACTGAAGCTTATTTTCAGAAGGTTACTTTAGAACTTTAAAATAAAGTTTCTGGGCATAAAATCGAATTATAAACTTTCTGGGACTTCGTTCCATATCGTCGTTCGAACGAGAATGTAATTCGGACGAGTTTGCCAACGTCTTTTCCCTTTGGCCTCTAGAACTTCGTTAGAAGGGTATACTCTCGTTCGAACGAGATTTCTGGGCGGGAACAGTTTGGCAGTTTTATCCCATTTTGCCACTACTTTGTCCCACTATCTTTTGACAGTTTAAAACCAATTTCGGGACAAACTTTTGCAACCTACTTGAGAGATTTTTTAGAGCCAACATCTCATAACACAAGTCTCAGTTTTCATGTGTTAAAATTAATTAGAAATTCTCTCATACACATGTGTTTTCACCCATAAACTCAGTTCATGTTTATTCCAAGTACCACATATATATATCTTGCTTGGAGAGTGTTTGGCACCGGGTTTTACTCTACCGAATTGAAGAGTTCGTTTGGGTTTACTTCTACATCCCATAAAGAAGATGTTCATTGTTTTGCTGTGACATTCTCATATCGTGAAAGACACCGTGTGTGGTTGACGGTTGTTCCCTAAAGCTTCATTAGTGGATTTCAAGGTTCTGGTGGTTTTCGAAATTGTCAGCTCAGCAGTGGTAGTTACGAGAAGACGCGTCGGGGCTTGATGGAGTCGAGTCGAGTGTAGTAAGTCATCTGTCTTGTAATTGTAATTTCGTACTTAGTGGGCTTAAGGCTAGGGCCATCCGAGATTTTTTCCCGTTGTGGATTTTTCCTCGTACATCGCGGCGTAGTGGTTTGTTTATTTTATCTTTTGCATAATCACATTAGATGCATGCTTAGGTACAAAGATAAAATTAGAATATTTAATTTGGTGCTAATTTAATTTGGGTAAAATTTAAATATTAATTTAATTCAAGTCTTTATTTTTATTGGTTAAAATTTGGTTTGGCCTAATTTGCAAAATTGAATTAATTAATGTTAGGCAAATTTCTAGGACTTGGGGTTAAATTAATTTGGTTTAAGTGAGAAATTTATGAGTTGTTTAATTTAATTTCACTTTGGGTTTAGTTTAATTTTAATGAGAGAAATTAAAATTTGTTGTTTGTGTTTTGTGTTGAACCATCTTTATTTCGTATCTTAAAAGGAATTTTTTTTTGTAAAATTCAAAATTGGGGGTCCTACGGGGTCCAACATCAATAATTCATCTCGGGTCCTTATTATAGTTCATTGACCAAGTAATAGGTCCAAACTCAATGAAAACCCTAATTGGCCCACGCCCACTTTGTGTATGCGCGCGCGCGCGGACACACACACACACACACACATATATATATATAGAGAGAGAGATCAACACTATCCATATTTTTGTGAGGGGTGAGGAGAGAGAAAGTCATTTTCCTTATGTTTTGCCAAGTTTTCATCTCCGAAATTGCCCACACACATGGCTTAATTTAGGGGGATCATATACTAAAAGATTTAAGGCTTTTAGGGAGTTCTAGCTAGATTTTGGAGGAAAAATAAAATAATTAACTTCATCTTTAACAAATCATGTTTCTCCTCATCAGGATCACCTATAACATCCATAAAGACACTGTGATTCGAAACCCTGGGTTTATGCTATAAACCTAGTTTTTTTTTTGTAACACATGATCATTTAAAGTTTTTTGGGCAAAAGTTTTTTCTTAATATCAATCCACAACATATATATCATTATTTCTTTGTTATTTCTAACTTAAGAACACTTCCTCTTACTCTTAGGAGGCATGTTTAGTGAGATTGAGGTCAAAACCAATTTTCTCCCCATCAAACACAGTATACATAACATCCATATATCACATCATATGTACACATACCTACACATCATATCACATCATATGTACACATACCTCACAGACATATCTAGGGATAAAGCGCATCCAACATCATATATATATATATATATATACCCACATTGCATGCCATGTGTTGTGTGGCCTTATATTTAATCCCACCGTGCATATGCCTAAAAAGCACACACATCCAACAAAAGGCACCCATACCATATGGTATAAATATAGACTCCATAAGTCCACCATAATTCACATATTATACGTAACATGCTAGTATCTAACATGCACTTATATCAATGCATATGTCATTGGTATCATATCTAACACCTCACTAACTATTTATTCGACTCTCGTACATAACCAATAATAATATCTCCATGTTATTACAATATACCTTTAAGCCAACCATGTCGTAGCGCAACAATAAATTTTGGAAAGAATTACCATTCTTAACTTAAACTCTTTCACACACTTAAAAATGTAGGTTACACAATTCTTGACGTAAACTTATATAATTTACAGCATAATTTATTATCCAGTATACTATTCTCTAAGATATTAGTTTTAACCATCATAAACCAATTTTAATAACTCTCACGAATCCAAACTCTAACTTAAGGATGACATATATACAATTAATAACTTTAAGCTATAGGTTAAACCCACTTCCCTCCTTAGTTCCTTCATCTCAATAGGTCAAATCGCACTGATTTCATAATTCAAAATTAGGTTATGGATATTAAATATCAAATTCCAATATTCAAGCTACGGGGTAGAATCCTCTAAAATCCTCTAATTATCACATTTTCTCTAATTATTACCAATTAACCAAAAAAATTATTATTATTTCAATTATCACAAATCTCATTATTAGATATCAATTGACACTAATTCACCTTATTAACATGCATAAATAATTTTAATTTACGAACTAAATCGAAGCAATTTCAATCACAAATTATAGGGAAAGTTTATTTTCATAATAAATTCCATCAATATAAGTTCCATTCAATATTATTACATTCTTAATGAAAGGATCCCAATTAATCAATAACCCCTAATTGTAAATTCCCAAATTAATTATTTCAATTTTCATAATCTCCCAAATAATGAACCCAATTATCATGAATTTCCAAAATAGCAATCCCAACTAACATGAATTCCCAAAATAAAATTCTTAGTTGTCATGTATTCCTCATATAACGAATCTCAATTAATATGAATTCCACCAATTAAAGTTGCTTCAATCGTTAAATATATAACTCCATAGTTAGAACTCAATTTCGAAACATCCTAGTTATTACTATGTTTATGTTCTATATACAATCACATGGGAAGGAGTAATAAATTCATTTGCCTTTATTATGCAATCTAATTTCTGAAATTAAACTTGGGATCCTCATTCTTTTCTAAGCTCCAATCTCCTCTTGAATCCCCTATAATTGACCTTCGATTGTTATTTTGAAAATGATTGGTTATATATGTTTTAAGGAAATGAGATTATGGTTTGTTTTATATTCAATTTCTTCAGGTTCTGGGGCTATCAAAAAAGGCCTGAAGCTAAAATAAACTATAAAACACTACTCTACCAGTATATAGGACAATTGGAAATCCCAGCCTCTTATTCGAACGAGGCCCTCTGTGACACCCTGCCTATTATAATAATGGGTGGACAATCCTTTATTAAAATAAAATAGGAATCTCAGTCTGGTTCATTCTTAGCATCACTGACGAAAACAAATTTAATTACTAATAAACTCTTAAGGCCGTTGTCAAATTTTTGAAAACTTATTATCCTGCTTAATTAAACATTAAATAATAAATAAAAACATTCATCACAATGAAATAATAACGAGTGATGATGACACAAATAAATAAAGTAACCGAATAACTATATGTAAAATCGACATACAATCATTTCATTGAATAATGAAATAAAATAACAAAGTTTCAAAGTGAAAACTGTCTGACTTTTGGGAACTTTCCCTAAATGAAATACTAGAGTAACATCCTAACTAGATAGAATGGATAAAAACGTCTATGCAAATCCTCCAGGCATCCATAGCTGCTACAGCATCCTATGACTAGAAGAACACGCTAACCTTGGCATCCTCGTGGTTGAGCACCTTAAAGGTTTTGAAAAATATTTTTGATATGGTTCACCGCCCAAAACCATTTTAAAAATATTTCCAACTATTTAAAATGAAATAATGAGTATGAAACACAAATTTTCATGTTCATCTGGTGTCACACTTATATTAGATTATCCTCACTTCTCATTTATAGTGCGCACGCATGTATTTTAATTCCCTAGTTATCCTACCCCGCCTAACTAGTTTAGTCAATCATAACATCGTCCAATGTACTAAACTCTATCCCAAATGTGCTACACAAATTTGTAACCCCCTGTAATTTTGAATAATTTATTTTATCAATTAAATCCCATGTGTGACATAATATAATATAAATAAAAAATAATGCTAAATTAGTAAATATTAATTCGTCAGAATAAGAGTAATATATATGTGGTAAATTTACTAACATGTTTAAGTAAATTTAATTAAGGCCATTGTAGTGAGTCGTACATGAGTAGTAACGACAGGAACTGACAATATCTCAACTGGGGCACTAGTGCGAGTTATTTTTGGGATAAAATAGGATAATTATGTTTAGTAACTTAGATGGTGATTTTGAGTACACGGTTGATCCAGTATAGGTCGAAATAGTTAGAATTATATACCCGGGGATAGTAATTGGGTTCTATTTTTTTAGACTAGCCCGGGCTCACGTAGAGGTATTTGAGTCATTTTAATGTAGGCTAATAACCTAATTTCAGGATTAGTGAATTAAAATATAAAGTTTAGATATGTGAGGCATCCATAACATTTATTCTAAACCCTAAGAGAGAATGAGGAGAGGAGAAATAAGAGAACAAACGAGAAGGATCAAGTAATACCCCGTATTTTTATGCTATATTAATTTGGGGATTTATTAATATTAATGTGAATTAATTATTTAATAAAAATTCAGAAATTAATTATGTTATAATTATTAACGTGATGAGAGTTAGTAATTATGGGAAAATTTATTGAATATTACTAATGAGAAAAGTAATATATAATAGTGGCCATATTAAATGTCACGACTGAATAAAATGACAATTTTAGAAATTTGAGTCGGGACGCGTCCGTGTCGCGTCGGGACTAAATATTGATAAATAAAAGTAAATATTTTATAAGTTGCTCGTATGGTCGTTTTGAGTGCGCCAACGCGTCCGGAAGGGTCGAGATAGTTAGAAAAGTATACCCGGGAGTTTGATTTGGGTCTCGAGGTGTTTTTAGGCCTAATTAGTACCCTGGGAGGGCATTTTAGTCATTTTGTATTTTTGGGTAATTAAACCCACGAAAATTAAAGGGGTTATATCAGATGTTTAGGTTATCTCCTAGGGTTAGATAACTCAAAACACTAGAACGACCATTGGAGAGGAGAGGAGAGAGCTCTCAAGGCATTCCAAGGCTCAAAACTCACCCGTTTGCACCACCGCCACCGCCAACGCGTAGATCGCGAGACGGGGAACGCAACCACACCAAATTCAACACCAAACCAGATTTCTGAAAATCCCAGGCAAGTGTTTATCTTGCTTATTTCGTTGATGCATCATCCATATTAGTTTAGGAGTTATTAGGATGAGATTTATGGAAGAAAAACCTAATTTGAGATGGGAAATTTTCATGTAGTGATGATGTATATGATATTCTGGAAACCCTTTATCATGTAAAGGATTAAGAGTTTGATTAAGAAAAGAGTTCTAATCAGATACAAATGCTAAAAAAAAATTTATTCTGGACGATCGGACTGTTGGAATTGGATGAAATTTTACAGAGAATTAGCTGAAGATTAGAGAAAGCTACAGAAAAAAATTCAGCTTGATCGGACCATTCAATATTTTTTAATATTTTTTTTGCTAGACAGTTTTATGTTTTGAGGACTCTTAGAGATAATAAAAATTCAATTAAAAATCCATTTTAATTCCGAGTTCGAAACCGTTTGAAATTCTCATCTTTGAAAATAAAATTCAAAATCCTTTAATGTAAGGCGAAATCTATATTTTTGGGATATTTTGCATAAGGGATAATGTAAGTATATATTAAAGGGGAGAGACACGTAAGAGAGAGTTACGTTGGAACATAAATGGATATCTACTGAATTGTACATTTGGAAGAATAGAGTCCATGAGGGTTACGTAGTAAGTTGGAAAAACCCTTCGAATTAAAGTTAGAAACGAACCATTATACTTGATAAATAATAATGGAAAAATAAGGATAAATATTGTGAATGTGGGTTATTGGATAAACCTAAATTGATATAATAAAAGTGGTATATTTATATGATTGTGTATGCATATATTATATACTTGTGAAAATCATGCCCGCGCTACTTGCTATCCCTGAGGTTTCCGCACTGGGACGATCTTATCTCGTGTGCCTTATGGGGGATATTGACTCGTACCCTAGAAGATAGAAATCCTAGGTACAAGCTATCGAATCGGTAGTCACGGTCCTAAGAGACGTGAGGGTATGTACTGACCTCTTGGACTTGGAAACTATGCTTCGCCTCAATATTGTTTGTGTATGTATTTATACAGTTCGAGAGTGATTCCGAACTTGTATTCCCTTTAGTACGATTGATACGGGGATTGGATAGCAGAGTATGCCCGCACCATAAAATTTTATGTGGGGTGCTGTTAGAATATATATATTATACGAGTATTTAATATATATATATATGAACTTCTGAAATATGGGAAACTGCCTACTGTGTTATGGTAAGTAAGACATGTATAATGACTAAAATTGGAAAGACTTGTTTTGAAAAGTATAATATGATATTGAAAAAACTTTATGAATCAATAAAGTTAAAATGAGCGTTTTGTACTAAATGAAATTATCCCTTTTAAACCATGATGTTGTTAAATCTTAAATTTTTAGAGTCACCTAAGATAAGTTAAATCCTTGGGGAATGATAGTGTGATATATGATGAGATAAACCATTGGGAATGTTAGTGAGATAGGAGTGCACATTAGAAGAGAGGCGAGAATTTCTCAAGAGAGTGTCGTACTAATATGTTGTTGCATTGTCCTGTATCAATTTAAATACTTGCTAAACGAATTTTTAAATCATATACACTATCGGGCTCTGACCCGTTTCTATTCATCTTTCTCTCTTGTATATATATGTATATATTACAGGTGCCCAGCCACAGGGGCGTCTTGTTTAGGATTCCTTGGAAGGAACGTGCTGCAGCTTAGGTGGGAGTTGCAGGCCACTTGCTTAGACGATTTCATTTACTTGATTCCACTTCTATCATTCTGCTTATTGGGCATGTGTCGCCCTTTCCACTATTTATCTGTTTTATTGGGACATTTGTATTTCAGTTATTTCTAGTACTGTTACTTTGGGATTTATTCAGCATGTATGTTTTACTTTAAGTTTTAAATGCTGGGGTTTAGTTGTTGAATGTTTAAATTAATTGGATTATATGTTCTAGGATTATTGTGGTGTGATTCTTTAAATATTGAATTGTTGTAGATAATTAAATATTTATTTTCAAAATAAAATTTGGAAAGTAATGTTAAAAAATGGTTTTGACACTTAGCTTAATTAAATAGGGTGTTAAATTTGGAAAAGTTATTTTTACGACAGTGATGCTAAGAATGAGCCAACTGTTCACCTTGATTTTAATTTAATAAAGGAGTGATCGCCCGGTATTTAATTAGGCGGGGTGTCACAGGTGGTATCAGAGCATCAGGTTCTAATGTCCATAGGATCTGTACGGCTTATTTTCGCTTTCAGCTTAACGTTTTTGCTATAGAGCCCTATTTTTAGGATTGTTGTATTCCTGCTTTTACGTTTACGTCTCCTGCCATTTGGAATTTGATAATGACTGGAGACTAAAAAACTTCTTCACGTTTCAGATTCCTCCGAGACGTGCACCGAAGGATAGGCGTGCCCAGGCCGAACAACCAGCAGCTCCGGCACAAGGCACTATGAATGCTAATGAAGTAGCCGCCATTGTTGCTCAGGCGGTGAATGCCGCGCTAGCGGTGGTTCAGTAGGCTCCACCCCAGATTCAGGCAGTGGCGCCAGTACCAGTACAGCTTCCATCTGTATGGGAGAGGGTTAATGACGCTTTTCAGAAGGCGCAACCCCCTGAGTTCTCTGGTAGCTCAGATATCGTCACAGTCAGCCAATGGAAGAAAGACATCCAGCGGCATCTTCGTATGTATGAGTGAACCGACGTGCAAAGGCAGTTATTGGCTTCCTTTAAGCTGGTGGGGGATGCTTTGCAGTGGTGGGAGTCCACTACCACCTTAGAGGAGAGGGACACGATCCCTATTCAGTCATTTTGGGAGCGGTTTGACCGCAAGTACTTTCCACCCGCCGTGCAGACTGAGATGAGGCGGAAATTACTAAATTTGAAACAGGAGAACTCTACCGTTGCTAAGTATGAGGAGGAGTTCACGAGACTTCTCACCATAGTGCCAGATGAGGCACCTACTGATAGTAAGAAGGTAATGTTGTTTGTGGACGGGTTAGCTTGGAGGATCCGTCAGCATCTTATAAGGAATCTATCTCTGAGTACTTTCACTGATGTACTCAATGCTGCGTTACTACATTGCCAGAATCACCGCTTCCATCTGCAGGGAAGCAGAAGAGCAGGAGAGTCCAGCCAGCAGGGCAGGACCGGGGGTAGTAGTGCTAGTGGGGCACCATCTCATGGACAGACTTGTCAACACGAGCAGAGTTCCCATCAGGGGGACCCTGCTAACGATTCCGTTCAGGTGATTCCAGGCAGGGATTTGGGGGTTATAGGCAGGGCCAGCAGGGCCAGCCTAATCAACAGGGCCAACAGGGCCAACAACGTGCTAATCAGGGCCAACAGGGCCAGTGGCGGGGAGGTAATGGCCAGCAGGGCCAGAGGGGAGGTAACTTCAGAGGCCGGTGTTTTGTATGCGGAAAGCATAGTCATAAGCGCCAGGATTGCCCAGAGGGTAATAGGGCCCCACAGCAACAGGGTGCCCGTAATGAGCCACAGAGACCACTTTTTCCAGCTGCCCTCCCATCTCCAGCCCAGGTGCTAGCCCTACCAGCCATTCCAGCAGCTCTAGTGCAGCAGGGGCAGTTACAGTACGGACGTATCTATAACGTCCACCAGGCAACAGCTCCACAGGCACCACCCCCGATTGAGGGTATGTTTCCTATCCATGGTACTATGGGTCGGGTTTTGTTTGATACTGGGGCGACACATTGTTTTATAGCTACGCATTTTGCGAAGGCCTTAGGGTTGTTAGCCACAACAGAGAGCACAGTGACGTGTGTAGACTCACCACTGGGGTGTGGGTCGCTTATCTTCTTTATATGCCGGGGAGAGGGGGTAGAGATTGATAGTTTGGTATTACCTGCAGACATGTTAGTCTTAGATATGCATGAGCATGATGTTATTATCGGTATGGATTGGCTCGTATCTTATAGAGCCATGATTGATTGCTTCTGTGGGAGCATTGTTTTTTCCATTCCGGGGCAAGAGATGTTTGTAGTGGCGATGCCTCGCCCAGAGGGAGGTTCGACCGCTCATTTGTATTATATAGAGGAGGATACCTCTAAGGAGGTTGTGATTCCTTTAGACTCGATCCCAGTCGTTCGTGAGTATTTCGATGTATTCCAGTAGATACCAGGCCTACCCCTCAGTCGAGAGATAGACTTTGTCATAGATTTATTGCCAGATACGAGACCTATAGCACGCGCTCCATACCGTATGGCTCCGGCGGAGATGCAAGAGTTACGAGATCAGATAGAGAAGCTGTTAGGTCAGGGCTTCATTCGCAGGAGTACCTCACTTTGGGGCGCTCCAGTCTTGTTTGTGAAGAAGAGAGATGGTTCACTGAGGTTATGTGTGGACTACCGGGAGTTGAACAAGGTCACGATACGGAATAAGTATTCGTTGCCTCGAATCGATGATCTGTTCGACCAGCTGAGGGGAGCAACTTTCTTTTCGAAGATAGATCTGAGGTCGGGGTACCATCAGCTACGTATTAGAGAGCAGGATGTTTCAAAGACTGCCTTCTTGACGAGATATGGGTCTTACGAGTTCAGAGTGATGCTATTTGGTCTCATAAATGCTCCAGCCGTATTCATGGACTTAATGAACCGAGTATTCAGAGAGTTCTTGGATCAGTTTGTCATCGTCTTCATAAATGACATTTTGATATATTCACACTCCGAGGAGGAGCATGCCGAGCACTTGAGGCAAGTTCTTCAGACTTTACGAGAGCATCAGTTGTATGCTAAGTACGAGAAGTGTGGATTCTGGTTGCAAGAGGTACAGTTCTTGGGGCATGTTGTTTCTGAATAGGGGATAGCCGTTGACCCGAGTAAAGTGTTAGCGATGAGGGAGTGGGGACAACCCACGACACCGATGGAAGTGTGTAGTTTCTTGGGGTTAACCGGATACTACAGGAGATTCATTTGGGGATTCTCCAAAATAGCGGGTCCATTGACGAACCTGACTCGCAAAAGGGTACCATATGTTTGGGATGAAGCTTGTCAATTGGCTTTCGACGAGCTGAAAGACAAGCTTACTTCAGCACCAGTCCTTACTTTACCGAAGCCGGGTGTGGAGTACCTGGTTTACACCGATGCCTCTTTACGGGGACTTGGGGGAGTACTTCAGCAGGAAGAGAAGGCTATAGCTTTGTCCTCCCGCAAGCTTAAGCCGCATGAGAAGAATTACCCCACCCACGACCTGGAGTTAGCAGCGGTCGTCTTTGCATTGAGGATATGGAGACACTATTTATTGGGGGAGAAGTTTCGTTTGTTCACAGATCACAAATCACTGCAGTACCTGTTCACTCAGCGAGAGCTGAATGTGCGTCAGCGCAGATGGTTAGAGTTTGTGAAGGACTATCAGTTCGACATACAGTATCATCCGGGGAAAGCCAACGTAGTTGCTGATGCATTGAGCCGAAGACCGGTAAATGAGGTAACGGACGTCTGGAAAGCGAAGTGGAAGGAGTTGGGTCACCAGGACGCAGTAGCCCGTTCCTTCATATCTGTTATGACAGTCACACTCGATATTGTTACGAGGGTAATACAGGCCCAAACCACAGACCCGTTTTGCCAGAAACAGATTGTACGACTTTAAGCCGAGGGTGCTGAGTCCTATTCTGTTAGTTCTGATGGGGGTTTGAGGTTTAATGGGAGGTTAGTGGTTCCGGAAGGGGCAGAATTGCGTCATGCAGTGATGACCCAATCTCACGGGTCCCGATTTGTGGTACATCCTGGAGGAGATAAGATGTACCAGAATATGAGGAGGCAATACTGGTGGAGTGGGATGAAGAAGGACATTACTGAGTTCGTGTCCAAGTGTTCTACCTGCCAGCTGGTGAA
The DNA here is from genome assembly GCA_949130495.1 of Sambucus nigra. Taxonomy (NCBI): domain Eukaryota; kingdom Viridiplantae; phylum Streptophyta; class Magnoliopsida; order Dipsacales; family Adoxaceae; genus Sambucus; species Sambucus nigra. The sequence continues at coordinate 133,355,779 of OX422219.1, read as the reverse complement.
GGTGGACCATCAGAAACCGTCAGGATTGCTTCAGCCATTGGAAGTACCCGCGTGGAAGTGGGAGAGTATTTCCATGGATTTTATTACAGGGTTGCCTACATCACAGCGGGGCCACGACTTAATCTGGGTGATTGTAGACCGTTTGACCAAGGTGGCTCATTTTCTGCCGGTGCGGATAGACTATACCACGGGTCAGTATGCTCAGTTGTTCATTTCTGAGATTGCCAAATTACATGGGGTGCCCCTGAATATTGTGTCAGATAGAGACAATATTTTCGTATCACGTTTTTGGGAAAGCTTTCAGGAGGCTATGGGTACTGAGTTGAGGTTGAGTTCAGCTTATCACCCACAGACAGATGGACAGACAGAGCGTACTAATCAGATGTTAGAGGATATGCTACGCATGTGTGTTCTTGATTTTGAAGGAGGTTGGGAGCCACATCTTCCACTGGTAGAGTTTGCTTATAATAACTCTTATCAGTTTACGATTGGTATGGCTCCATTTAAGGATTTGTATGGTCGGCCTTGTCGTTCTCCAACTTGTTGGCTCGAGGTGGGGGATAACAAGTTGCTAGGACCAGAGGTGATTCTGGAAACCTCCGCGAGGATTGAGATGATCAGGAGTCGCATTCGAGTAGCCCAGGACAGGTAGAAGAGCTACGTCGATGCGAAACGATTCTTCCGGGAGTTTAATGTGGGGGACCAAGTGTTACTGCGTGTATCTCCTATGAAGGGAGTGATGAGGTTCGGGAAGAAAGGGAAATTGGCCCCGAGGTACGTGAGACCATTTCCCATTATCGAGAGGATTGGGCCGGTAGCATACATTTTGGGACTACTAGAGCATTTGCATCGCATTCACGATGTATTCCACATCTCGTCGTTGAGACGGTATCTTCGGGATGATATAGCCCATACTCACATCGCGATAGATGAGATAGACTTGCAGCCTGACAGCTCTTACGAGGAGAGATCGGTGGCTATCCTAGACTATAGTGAGAGGAGATTGAGGTCGAAGATAGTTCCACTTGTACTGGTCCAGTGGGAGCATCATAATGTGGAGGAATCCACTTGGGAGCGCGAGGCCGATATGCGCGAGAGATATCCAGATTTGTTCTTACCAGGTATGCCTTATTTTTCGAATTTCGGGACGAAATTCCGTTATTAGAGGGGAAGTATGTAATACCCCGTAATTTTATGCTATATTAATTTGGGGATTTATTAATATTAATGTGAATTAATTATTTAATAAAAATCTGAAAATTAATTATGTTATAATTATTAACGTGATGAGAGTTAGTAATTATGGGAAAATTTGTTGAATATTACTAATGAGCAAAGTAATATATAATAGTGGCCATATTAAATGTCACGAGTGAATAAAATGATAATTTTAGAAATTTGAGTCGGGACGCGTCTGTGTCGCGTCGGGACTAAATATTGATAAATAAAAGTAAATATTTTATAAGTTGCTCGTATGGTCGTTTTGAGTGCGCCAACGCGTCCGGAAGGGTCGAGATAGTTAGAAAAGTATACCCGGGAGTTTGATTTGGGTCTCGAGGTGTTTTTAGGCCTAATTAGTACCCTGGGAGGGCATTTTAGTCATTTTGTATTTTTGGGTAATTAAACCCACGAAAATTAAAGGGGTTATAACAAATGTTTAGGTTATCTCCTAGGGTTAGATAACTCAAAACACTAGAACGACCATTGGAGAGGAGAGGAGAGAGCTCTCAAGGCATTCCAAGGCTCAAAACTCAACCGTTTGCACCACCGCCACCGCCAACGCGTAGATCGCGAGACGGGGAATGCAACCACACCAAATTCAACACCAAATCAGATTTCTGAAAATCCCAGGCAAGTGTTTATCTTGCTTATTTCGTTGATGCATCATCCATATTAGTTTAGGAGTTATTAGGATGAGATTTATGGAAAAAAAATCTAATTTGAGATGGGAAATTTTCATATAGTGATGATTTATATGATATTCTGGAAACCCTTTGTCATGTAAAGGATTAAGAGTTTGATTAAGAAAAGAGTTCTAATCAAATACAAATACTAAAAAAAAAAATTATTCTGGACGATCGGACCGTTGGAATTGGATGAAATTTTACAGAGAATTAGCTGAAGACGAGAGGAAGCTACAGAAAAAAATTCAGCTCGATCGGAGCATTCAATATTTTTTAATATTTTTTTTTCTAGACAGTTTTATGTTTTGAGGACTCTTAGAGATAATAAAAATTCAATTAAAACTCCATTTTAATTCCGAGTTCGAAACCGTTTGAAATTCTCATCTTTGAAAATAAAATTCAAAATCCTTTAATGTAAGGCGAAATCTATATTTTTGGGATATTTTGCATAAGGGATAATGTAAGTATATATTAAAGGGGAGAGACACGTAAGAGAGAGTTACGTTGGAACATAAATGGATATCTACTGAATTGTACATTTGGAAGAATAGAGTCCATGAGGGTTACGTAGTAAGTTGGAAAAACCCTTCGAATTAAAGTTAGAAACGAACCATTATACTTGATAAATAATAATGGAAAAATAAGGATAAATGTTGTGAATGTGGGTTATTGGATAAACCTAAATTGATATAATAAAAGTGGTATATTTATATGATTGTGTATGCATATATTATATACTTGTGAAAATCATGCCCGCGCTACTTGCTATCCCTGAGGTTTCCGCGCTGGGACGATCTTATCTCGTGTGCCTTATGGGGGATATTGACTCGTACCCTAGAAGATAGAAATCCTAGGTACAGGCTATCGAATCGGTAGTCACGGTCCTAAGAGACGTGAGGGTATGTACTGACCTCTTGGACTTGGAAACTATGCTTCGCCTCAATATTGTTTGTGTATGTATTTATACAGTTCGAGAGTGATTCCGAACTTGTATTCCCTTTAGTACGATTGATATGGGGATTGGATAGCAGAGTATGCCCGCACCATAAAATTTTATGTGGGGTGCTGTTAGAATATATATATTATACGAGTATTTAATATATATATGAACTTCTGAAATATGGGAAACTGCCTACTGTGTTATGGTAAGTAAGACATGTATAATGACTAAAAATTGGAAAGACTTGTTTTGAAAAGTATAATATGATATTGAAAAAACTTTATGAATCAATAAAGTTAAAATGAGCGTTTTGTACTAAATGAAATTATCCTTTTTAAACCATGATGTTGTTAAATCTTAAATTTTTAGAGTCACCTAAGATAAGTTAAATCCTTGGGGAATGATAGTGTGATATATGATGAGATAAACCATTGGGAAGGTTAGTGCGATAGGAGTGCACATTAGAAGAGAGGCGAGAATTTCTCAAGAGAGTGTCGTACTAATATGTTGTTGCATTGGCCTGTATCAATTTAAATACTTGCTAAACGAATTTTTAAATCATATACACTATCGGGCTCTGACCCGTTTCTATTCCTCTTTCTCTCTTGTATATATATGTATATATTACAGGTGCCCAGCCACAGGGGAGTCTTGTTTAGGATCCCTTGGAAGGAACGTGCTGCAGTTAGGTGGGAGTTGCAGGCCACTTGCTTAGACCATTTCATTTACTTGATTCCACTTCTATCATTCTCCTTATTGGGCATGTGTCGCCCTTTTCACTATTTATCTGTTTTATTGGGACATTTGTATTTCAGTTATTTCTAGTACTGTTACTTTGGGATTTATTCAGCATGTATGTTTTACTTTAAGTTTTAAATGCCGGGGTTTAGTTGTTGAATGTTTAAATTAATTGGATTATATGTTCCAGGATTATTGTGGTGTGATTCTTTAAATATTGAATTGTTGTAGATAATTAAATCCTTATTTTCAAAATAAAATTTGGAAAGTAATGTTAAAAAATAGTTTTGACACTTAGCTTAATTAAATAGGGTGTTAAATTTGGAAAAGTTATTTTTACGACAGTGATGCTAAGAATGAACCAACTGTTCACCTTGATTTTAATTTAATAAAGGAGTGATCACCCGGTATTTAATTAGGCGGGGTGTCACAGATCAAATAGGATAATTTGGAAGGAGATTCAAAGATCTCAACATCAAATCAACACGCACAAGAGAGAGATAAGACCTTACAAACAATCCAAGGAAAGTAATTAATTTTTTTTATATTAAATTGAGGTGTATTCATGTTCATATCATGGTTGATATAGAACAAAATAAATTTTGGGAAGAGTTCTCACATGTAATTATTTTTTTTTTATGAAATTGATACCATGGGTAGTGTAGATGATCAATTGATGAAGTAAACCATTTATGATTGCTGAAATTAGATTGTATTTTGAAATTTGATTTGTAAGACACATAAAAATATAATCTTATTGGGTTATTAGTTGAATAACATGAATCTTGAATAACTTAGGGTTTAATTGATTAAATATAAGATGATAATCTGCTAGAATTTTTTACGTTAATTTAAACTTATACCATTTTAATTGTACTTAGAATTAGATTGCGTTCCATAGATGTCTAGAAAGGTCTAGTTCTTAGCTGTCCAATGAGCTTGGAATGGGGTCACTTGGAGTTCAATAGAGGGAGAAATTATAATTTTACTTCAGGGTGTTTAATCTGCTAGAAAATTTATGACTCGATTGCTTAGAATGGAAGTTTTGTTAGCTTAGGTGTAAAACTTTAAATAAACTATTGGAGCCATAACTTGAGTAGTTTGGAATTATCGATTGATTGATGAAAGATGATTTTGGAAAATTTTGGGGTTTGGTTATTGGGTAAATTCCGGGGAGTTCCAAATGAAATTTTAAGCCCTAAAGGTCAGAGAGAGTTTAGTGGAGTGATTTAAAGAGATTTTATTGCCTAGGGGTGAGTGGTTAATTAAATTAGAATTAGAAATTGTGAGAGAGATAATTAATGATAAAATTTAAATATCGAATTGATGAATTAAATTTGGGAATAATGAATGGGATGGTTGGGTTAAGTCCGGGTGTTTTATCGGAGTGATGTTACTTGATAATCTTGAATGTTTATACGATTGGATGGTTTGGTAAGTTCGGGCATTTTAGCAGGGTGAGGCTATTGTATTTTAATTAAAGGATGAGAATTTGATTAATTAAAAGTCATGATATAGACTCAGGATTTGTAGGCTAGTGCTTTGAGCGATAGGAGTGGGTTAGTTGGGTTTTGTGATTAAATTTATATATATGGGTATAGAGACAATATATATATATATATATATATATATATATATATATATATATATATATATGAATGTGAATAATATCTGGGAGTGTGATATTTATATGAAAGACGCTTATCCTAGCCATTATGCTATCAGGGAGGTTGTGCATCGTGGGAGGTCTTTCTAGCGAATCCCAGCAGAGGTAGTACAATTCGTCGGGGTCATAGGTGCTATACGCACCCGTCTGATGTAGGGTTGGATTACTGTGGAACAATGTGAAGGACATTTGGAATTGCGGTTGCTTATATTACGAGTGATATATATGTATATAGTGTCTTGGTGTAACATGTCTTATAAATGTATATAGTAGAGAGATAAATTATATATGGGCTTAATACGTTAATGATGAACTTGGATAAATAACTGGAGTAAATTTATAAATTGATTAATGATTTACTAAGCTAATGAGAGACATAACTAATTAATAAATGAAAGTTAGAGAATACTCGAGTCAGGGAAGTGTGCTAGAGAGTTTTGCAATGAGAATAGTTTGGCAGGGTAATGTAACTAGTTGGTTTAAGATATAGGCATTAGGTGTGCACAATAGTTGAGACGTGAGGGGTAATCTCATGACAGTGCGACACCGGCTTAAATATGAAAAGTTTAACTTCATATTTATTAGTGCATCTTAATTACTTGCTAAATATTTTTAAAAGGTTTTGGGCTCTGTCCTTTTTAAAATTTATTTTCAAAATTTTTAGGTGCCCAGCCACAGGGACACCAAGAATAATGATTCTTTCCAGGTACACGTAGTTGTAGCTGATGTGGAAGCTTGTAGTATTCTTGAGTACCCGATTTCATTCTTGATATTATAGATTATATTATTTATTCTAGTGTTATTGGGCATGTTTTCCCTTTAATTTAGACTTACGTTTTCATACATTTCTTAGTTGGTTGGATTTATTGCATTGGAATCTTGCCTGATGGTTTATTTGGAAACCTTCATTCTTTATCTCAATTTTAGGCTTTATGTGGTGTTTTATTTATATTGTCACTGTGTATGGATTTATTATATATCGTTCATCCTTGTTTCTATGTTAATGAAAGATAAATTTTGACGTTGCTTGTTAAAGTAATTAGGTGCTTAGTAATTAATTACGTTTCGATAGTGATGCTAATAATGATCCATATGAGACCAATATTTTATTTTGGTAGAGAAAACGCTGAGGATGTCACGAATGGTATCAGAGTACCAGGTTCTAATGTCCTTAGGAGCTGTGCGGCTTTTTACGTTTTAGTGTGATGTTATTTGATATGGATCCTTATTGTAGGATTATTGCATTCCTCCTTACGTATGCGCTTTACGTTCTTCTCCTGATTATTTTGTATTTGATGTCTCTAAAGAGAACATGTCAGATGAGAGCAAATGCTGGGATGGTTGATGGGAATGGTGTCAGTGAGGCACAATAATAGTAGGATTGGGATTCCAGACAAGGGGATCTGGTTAAGAGATTCAAATCAGGAGGCTTTCGACCCGAGGGTGATGGGTTCAGATAAGACTAACAGGGTCCTCATTCGCAACAGTAGAATATCGTTCTTCAGGGATGCTAGGGCCAAGGGAATAACGGGGGAGGCCATCAGGGCCAGGGCAAGAGGCAAGAAGGTTTTTCTAGCAGTTGTTTCGGTTGTGGAGAGGCGGTTCACAGGAAGAGGGGTTTCCCAAAGCGAGGCAGGGGTAACTACAGGATGGTATCCTAGAGGTACAACCATTATAATAACTCTTGGGTCAGTTTCGACGCGAGGATCATGACCAGGAACCCGTCGAACACGCAAGGCAGTTAACAAATGGAGGTAAATTTTTGTTTTATGTATGAGTATGGGGTAAGTTTTGAGTGACATGGGTGAGTCACAATATATGATTATTAACACTAAAATTCTCATGTGAGTCGGGTTTAGTGGGTGCATTGGAACTAGTAGTCTTATTATGCATATATTTATCGTTAGGTAGCGGGGCTCTTCAGTGCCGCTTGCAGGGGAGCGGGTGTGGACATTAAGAGGATGCTTATATCGTGTCTTAGTTTTTGCTACTTTTGATAGTTATGAGAGTAAATCATATTATTATCCTGAGTGGTGACTGCTTAGCGAGGGGTTGAGCGGTAGTGGACTAGTACAATAAAACTATTGTATTCGTTGTTCCGGGATAAGATGTATTGGTATCACCTGAAAGAGGGTTGAGCCTGTATATATTTTATATTGTATATGAGACTTATGAATGCATAGTTGTCTTGTTACATTTGATCCCAATGTGTATGGACTTATATTGATGTTATTCAGGGTATATTGAGTTTACTATTGAGTCGAGAGATTTAACTCGTTATGCATTTAGATCTTAAAATTTAGTGATAGTGAGAGCGCCGTAGCGTGTGACTCCTCTAGTGATGAGAGAGTGGACGATTAGATTTATACGTATGGGGACAAGATTTCAGGTACCCTGGTTATGTGCTTTGGGCCTACGAATCTCGATGATCGACAATGCTAGGTAGTAGTGTATCGGGGGGATCCTTATTTGATTTTTTCTTGCGAGACGTCCCACGCATAAACCTTAGTGAGTGTCGAGAGTTGAGAAATGTGTGGTTATTAGGGAATGGATTTAGTAGTTTAATTATTGCACGTGTATGTGGATAAAACTATGAGTTAAGAGTTATTTGATGATTTAAGGCTAATGGAGCCGGGGATATGCACAGGATATAGGGTGTATGGGTGTCCTAATTAGTTGAATTTTTCAGTATTGTCCTCGATGAGAAGACGTTGAAATATATGGGTTGAACATATGCGTATGGGTAAGTTAGAAGTATAATTAGAAAAAAATTGGGTGACGAAGGTAAAATAGTAAGTAAAATAGTGGGTATTTCGATGTAAGGAGAATGAAGCGAACTGGTCACTAGTTTGAATGGTAGTGTATAGACCATCGGGATGAAGAGTGCCATTAATGGAGGTATAGTGAGAACAACATAATGGTTTCGACTTTGGGAAGATATGGAGGCTGTGCAAGGAAGTATCCAGAGCTATTAGTACCAGACTTATCCGAATATCAAGGACAAAATTCCTTTGTAATGGGGAAAGTATGTAACAACCCGTAATTTTGAGTAATTTATTTTAGCGGTTAAATCGCATGTGTGATGTAATTTAATATAAACGGAAAATAATGTGAAATTAGTAAATATTAATTTGCGAGAATAAGATTAATATAAATGTGGTAAATTTACTAGAGTGTTTAACTAAATTTAATTAAAGCAATTATAGTGCGTCGTATGTGAGTAATAACGATAGGAATTGCCGGTATCTCAAATGAGGAACTAGTGCGGGTAATTTTTGCACTAAAATAGTATAATTATATTTAGTAACTAGGATGGTGATTTTGAGTGCACAGTTGATTCGAAATAGGTCAAAATAGTCATAATTATATACCCGAGGGGTAGTAATTGGGTTCCGATTTTTTTAAACTAGCTCGGGGTCACATAGGGATATTTAGGTCATTTTAATATAGGCTAATAAACTAATTTAGGGATTAGTAAATTAAAATATAAAGGTTAGAGATGTGAGGCAGCCATAACATTTATTCTAAACACTAAGAGATAAGGGAGAGAGGAGGAAGAAGAGGAATCAAAGGAGAAATCTAGAAGATGCTAATTTGGGAGGAGATTCAAGGATTCTAACATCAAATCAACACACATAAGAGAGAGATGAGACCCTACAAACAATCCAATGCAAGTATTTAACTTGATTTGAATCAAATTTAGGTGTCTTCACATTCATACCATGGTAGGTGTAGAACAAAAGTAACTTTGGAAGGGTTTTTACATGCAAATGGGAGTTTTTTATGAAATTGATATCATGGGTAGTTTAGATGATCAATGCATGAAGTAAAACTATTTATGATTTTTTAAAATTTGATTTTTAAGACACATAAAGATGGAATCTTGTTGGGTTCTTAGTTTAAGAACATGAATCTTGAATAACTCAGGGTTTAATTGATGAACTGATCGAGTGGAAAAATCGAGGGTCCGTGTAATACGCTAGTCGTTGTTATCGTCTTCCAACCTCAATACAAAAAAAAACCTAAACTTGTAACTAAACTTCTTAAGGAGTATAGTGGCGAGTCTGGGTATCGAATCCACAGGAAATTAGGACGTGTGAACATGACAACAAAGGTAAGGTAGTTTAATCCTAAAGTTGATGTTAAAATAAAAGAAAAGAAAAAGATGATTGATGGGTTTAAATTTCCAATTGGTGATGAAATAAAATGTCCACAAAAATACTAAGAATTGTAAAGAAATTATATTTGAAAATGAGAAAAAATAGGATGGGGTACAATCCCTCAAACCTTAACAAATTACCGTATAGAATACTAGAATTGTAAATTGAATTTTTTTTACTAAATCCAGTCTTTATATATCCTAAGCATTACATATATGAAGGATCTTGCCCGCATCATATGTAATCAAAGGCAAATACAAAGCGGTGAATGGAAAATTACACTTGCATAGCATTCTTAAACATCCCAAGTACCTAGGGCAAGAGAGATTAAAAGGTCGGCTATGTTCGTAGAATTTCCATACACGATTTGGTCAATATTTAATTTACCCTCTATTTTCTACACAGGTAAATTATACCGGAATGAGTTCATGTACCCCAACCCTTGAAAATTTAGCTAGACATGATTTTATGGGAAAATAATTTCATAACAATGCATATAATTGTGGATCTAAGAAACATGGTAAAAATAAAAATTACAAAACAAGAAAAGATGATTAAATTGAAAACAAAAATTGAGATTAACTAAGAGAATGGAATTTGATACTTGAAATCTGCACTAGGGAAGAGAGATGATTGAATCCAGAAATATTCTTCTTCTTCAACCTTACAAACTAGGGTTTATGAAAATTTGTATGTAAAGAAAAACTAAGAAAACTCTCTAAAATATGACTTTATCTCTCTAAAATTCTATTCTACTCTCCAGAATTCGTCTCCCTTTAAAATGAGGTAGGGCTTGGTATTTTATAGCACCAAGTAGCACGAATTTGACAGCTAGAATCGCTTGTTGCGCAAGTTTTCACCAGCTAATCACCTCAAAATCTGCATAATTAATGCCAGCAATTCGCACCGCCGGACCGGTCCGGACCCGGATCGGTTTGGTACCGGATCAGTTTGGTACCAGATCGGTTCTTTTTTTCCTGACCGGATCGGTCCTGTTCCATCCGGATGGGTTTGGTTTGTGGTCCATTTCTCTTCATTATCGCGTAACTTCAAAACATCGTAACTTCTTCACTGTAGCTCGGATTGAGGTGCCGTTTTTTCCAGTGTTCTTATAATTTAGATCTATTCAACTTTATAGTTGACCCCATCTCTGGACTAAGGCTAAAAAATTACGAAAATGCCCTTCAACTCTCCATTTCTTGGTTTCTTTCACTGTTTTGTGTTTTCCTTCGCACTAACTTGCATGAAATACCTATAAAGCACATGAGAAATACACAAAACACAAAATACTTTCCAAAATAGGTTAGTAGCATAAATACGAGACAAATCCAAGCTATTTACACTGCACGGGATCATAAAAATACCAAAATTAAGGGGATAAATATGAAGAATATGTGCCTAATCATGAACATAAGATGAAAATTTGCCTGAATATTTTATGTTACTTTAAACTTATGCCATTTTAATTGTACTTAGAATTAAATTGCGTTCAATAGATGTATGGAAAGTTCCAGGTCTTAGCTTTCCAATGAGATTTCAATGAGGTCAATTGGAGTTCTGTAAAGAGAGAAATCGCTATTTTACTACAGGGTGTTTAATCTACCAAAAAATTTATAAGCCGATTCGGTTTCCTAGAAAATAGAAATTTTGTTAGTTTAGGTTTAAAATGAAATAATTTATTAGAGCCATAACTTGAGTAGTTTGGAATTATTGATTGATCGATGAAAGCTGATTTTTGGAGAATTCGGGGTTTGGTTATTGGGTAAATTCCCGGGAGTTCTAAATAAAATTTTAAGCCTTAAAGGTCAGAGAGAGTTTAGTTGAGTGATTTAAAGAGATTTTATTGCCTAGGAGTGAGTGAGTAATTAAGTTAGAATTATAAATCTTGAGAGATATAATTGAAGATAAATTTTAAATATCGAATTGATGAGTTACATTCGGGAATAAATGAACGGGCTAGTTGGGTTAAGTCCGAGTGTTTTATCAGAGTGATATTACTTGATAAACATGAATGGTTATACGATGGGATGATTGGGTAAGTACGGGAATTTTAGCAGGGTGACGCTATTGTATTTTGATTAAAGGATGAGAATTATATTAATGAAGAGTCATGAGATAGACTCAGGATTTGTAGCCTAGTACTTTGAGTGATAGGCCCGGGTTAGCCGAGTTTTGTGATTAAATTTATATATACGTGTATAAAGACATTATATACAGATGTGAATAATATATGTGGGTATGATATTTATATAAAACATACCTATGCTAGCCATTATGCTATCGTGGATACTGCGCACCGTGGGAGGTCAGTCTGGCGAATCCCAGCTGAGGTAGTACCGTTCTCCATGGTCATAGGTGTTGTGCATGCCAACGTGATGTAGGTTTGGAGTACCGTGGAATAATCTGGTGTGGCTATGACCAAGGACTTATGGTCATAACCATCTCCAATGTTTGTTTGTGATTTTTGGATCCGATGGTGAGATTTCGTCCCCGTTGCCCAGAATGTGGTAGATATTCCTGAAGCATGCTAGTGAGCTTTCTTTCAGAATGTAGAGGACATTCGAAGTCGCTGTTGCAGATACTATGCGTGATATATATGTATATAGTGTCTTAGTGTGACATGTTTTATAAATGTATATAGTAGTGAAATAAATTATATACGGTCTTAATACGTTAATGATGAAAAGTAAATAAATAACTGGAGTAAAGTTATAAATTGATTAATGATTTACTAAGCTAATGAGAGACGTAGCTAATTAAGAAGATAAATTTAGACAATACTCGAGTCAGGGTTGTGTGCTAGTGAGTTTTGCAATAAGACTAGTTAAGCTAGGTAATGTAACTAAAAGGGTTAAGATGTAGGCGCTAGGTGTGCACAATCTTTGAGAGGTGAGGGGTAATCTCATGAGAGTGCGACACCGACTTAAATATGGAATGTTTAACTGCATATTTATTTACTGTATATTAATTACTTGCTAAATATTTTTAAAAGGTTTTGGTCTCTGACACGTTTCAAATCTATTTTAAAAACTTTTAGTTTCCCAATTACAGGGACTGTTAGTGCGCGGAAGCCCCCAAATTTAAATTCTTAAAATTAATGTGATGGTTCAATTAAATTCCCAACTAAAATTTCAATTCAAATTTTAAACAAAAAAAAAAACAAACTTCAAATTTTAATTTCTTCAAAATTAAAATTAAGTTAAACTTAAAGTGAAATTAAACTACACAAACATATATATATATATGTGTGTGTGAACTTGGATTAAAATAAACTATGGGGGTATAAACATGTGTTTTTGGGAAAGATTTTATCTAGAAATCATAACACATAAAAGGACTTTTGTCATTGGAAAATTTTCTCTCGAAGGGAATGAAAAAGTTATCAGAAAAAGTGTTTCCTGCACTTAGTTAATCAGAAAAAAGAAGTGGGAAAACAAGTGGGCAAGTGGGAAGTTTTTAAAAAATTGTCAGAAAACTACCCAGGTCGTTCGAACGACCTCGTTCGAATGACTTCGTTCAAACGAGAACATCTAACGAGAAAACAGAGAAGTGGAATCAATGTCGTTAGTAATGTCATTCGAACAACTGTAAATCTCGTTCGAACAAGACCCAGTTTCGTTCGAATGACTTTTCAAAAAAACCAATTTTTAATTTTAAAGCCAAAACTTTTCTAAAACAAGTCTAAAAGTCTAAAATGATTTTCTAAGAAAATTAAAAGTCGTTAGGACAAAAATTTATAAAACTAACACCCATAAAATATTTTCCAAGCTCTTATATATATAATAGTGCATTCATACCTTTGGGGACTTGGAATCCTCAAATGTTGATGATGTGAAACATATGGCACGAAACCTGGCAAGGATGAAACTTTAAATCTTGGCCGCTACATCTTCAACTTCTCCAAACGTCATAGGCTTGATAGGAACAAACTTCTATCCTATGACACAAATGGTTTTGTCTGGAATTAAGCCAAAACTACATATGAACTAAATTGGAAATTTGTGTCCTTACAGGGACGCTAAGGATAATTGTTCTTTTTAGGTACACACAAGGTTCTAAAAAACGCGGGGCGTGACCGAAGCGTGGAGGCCAAGCCTTAAGCCTTAGAAGCCTAGGCTGGCCTTGGCGTAAAAAGGTGTGAAAAGGCGTTTAGGCATTTTTTAATATATTTTAATATTTTTTGACTATGACAAGGCTATTTAAAATACTAAATTGGTACATACCTTAAAACATGTCTAAATATTTGTAAATTAAAATACTATTTTTTAAAAATAAAATAAAAAAACAAAAAAATTGTGTCTTTTCACACCTTACTTCTAAAAAACTCGCATTTTTTCATGCCTTATCCCCAAAAAATGCTCATTTTTTCACGCCTTGCCCCAAAAAATGTTGACTATCGTTGACCACGCCTTGATCCATGCCTAGGTCCAAAACTTGGCGTATCTAAAAAGCCTCGCGCCTAGGCGCGTTTTTTAGAACACTGGGTACACATAGCTGCAGTTGATATGGAAGCTTGCAAGAATCTTGAATAGTCGATTTCATTCGTAATATTCTAGATTAGGTTCTTTATTCTAGTATTGCTGGGCATCTTGTCCCTTTTATTCAGACTTATGTTTTCCGACTTTTCTTAGTTGGTTGGATTTATTGTATTTGGTTCTTACCCGATGGTTTATCCGGGAACTTTAATTGTTTATTTCAGTTTTAGACTGTATCTAGTGTTTCATTTATATTGTCACTCTGTAAGGATTTATTGTGTATTAGTCATCCTTGTTTTATGTTAATGAAAGATAAAATTTGACATTCCTTGTTAAAGTAATTAGATGGGTAGTAATTAATTATATTTTGATAGTGATGCTAAGAATGAGCCATATGAGACCAGCGTTTTATTTTTATGGAAGGCTGAACATCCATTATTTTAATAGGTGGGGTGTCACAGTATTTTACTTTACTTTGTTTGTCTCTTTGCTATCACATAATCTATACTATATAAATTCTCAATTATATCCGAGCTGTGATATAATCACGTAACTGTACACTAGTTATTATTTAACGTTCACACATTCATTAAGTTCACATATACATATAACACTACTTTATACATATAGACATATCATCCCTGAGCTCTCCTCCCGAATTCATTTCGTAGTATGATATCACGCTCCAAGTACGTCAAATACCACTTCTGGACCACGGTGTCGGAAGCTCACCACCGATCCTAAATTGTAAACACATAAACTAAAGGCGGTCATAGAATTACATCTGTGGCTCATAACCATACCACATTACCCCACCAGACTCTAAGCTCACATATAGTGGTCATGGAACAATCCTATGACCTTGAAAAATGACCCAACACATGTTGGACACGCCAAGGTGGACCACCCACTAGGCACAACCTCCAACGATAGCATATCTAGAGTAGGTATGTTCACACACACACACACACACACACACATACACACACACACACACACACACTATCTCACTCAGTACGTATATGCATATAAATGACTAATCGTGCATATATCCCTCGTAGCACTAGCCCACATATCCCGAGTCTACCCAGACTCTCGATTTATCAAGTATTGACTTTCTTATTAATTCTTTAATTTCACATTTCTGGCCACCATGCTATTCTGCCCTATCACTTAGCCTATTACCTACCGAAATCCCAATTCGGTTTCACAATCGATATCCGAGTACTTTTCACCCTAGCGTACCCGTAATTTCACACCCGGAACTTACTCTTGTATAACCTAAGGTACTTCATAAATGTCCTTTATTATTTTATTTTTAGATGTTAAATTTCATTATCTAATTTCTTCTCTTTCCCATCAACCCTAGAAGTTCCAATCTTAACCCAAACCCCTAATATGGATTCTAAACCAATCCCAAATATAAATTTGCATAATTATACATATAAATCATCCCAACAACATCTATTATATGAGATTATCAATCTACATAGAGAATTATACATAATTTCCAACCCTAATTCAATATCTCATCTTTTATGGTTTAGATCATTCAAGATTGCGTCTTTATCATTACATTCACATAAGATCTAATATATAATAATGATAAAAGTTATCTTCAATGATTTCATTAGGCAAAAAATCTAACTTTTACATGTTTCTCCCACCCAAAATTTATGTCTCCTTACACTAAATTTCTACATAAATGATTGAAAACTACACTACGATCATAGTAAGTTAAATACTTGCCTTATGAATGAAGAGATTATGATTTCTTGCATTTGAGTTCTTCTTTTCGTAATGTTCTTGTGGCCAGAATGATTCAATCTCCCTCCCGAATCACTAATCTTCAATTTTCTTCACTCTCTCCTTCTTTTTTCTCCACTCTCTCAAAACTTTAGCCTTTAGAATGGTTGGATGGCTTCCTACTCCATCCACCTTCCCTAATTATAACCCTAAACTCTCCTAATCCCGTAATTAAGTCAGCCCTATGTGTAAAATGACCTGAATGCCCTTTCTCTGATCCCGTTTGGCCTAAAAAGCCCATGATACCCAAATACAAACATCGGGCACCTATTTCGGACTATCTTGACCAGTTCCAGATCATTGGTGCACTCAAAATCACCATCAGGGTTATCTAAAATTAATTTTCTCACCTCAATCCCAACACGACGCTATCCGTGCATTCCAAATGAGATACCGTTGAACCCGTCGATTTTACTCACTTACGACGTAATGTAATTTAATATGTTTTTATTTACTTGTCACATAAGTAAATATAATTCTACATAAATATTAATCCTTTTATTCGCCAATTAATATTTATTTAATTTACTTTATTTCTCAATTTAATTAAATTACGTGCACACATGTAATTTAAAATGCTAAAAAATACGAGGTGTTAGACCCTCATCATTCGAACGAGGCACAAAAAAAAATATTTTTTAATTATTTTTTTTTTGCCAATTTTAGCTAACTCATAACCAATCGATTCGAACACTTTGGAATTTTTCGTACTCGAGCTTCTTCCCAAGCAAATGTCACAAATTACCTTATTGTTTCTACTATCAACTTAACTTAGCTCATTTCCATTTAACTTATCCTAATCTTACTTAAGTCCCAATATTCAAAATAAACATCCACTAAAATAATCCCCTTTAACAAATTTTGTAAAAAATGATCCAAAATTATGGAGTATTATACTTATAGTCATTACAAAACCTGTAACGACGCAAGACTTCATCTTGAGGACGATCTTGCTTGTAGTCTTCATTCTTAAAGAATCTCTCCTACTTTAAAAGAGGGGAGTTCCTCTTCAATGCTCCAAAGACTAAAGTACCCTCATTAAATTTAAAATATCTATTATACCCTTAATGATAGTCTTACATATTTCTCCCCTATTTAATAACACAACATACGAAATACCCACATTCATTCCTCCCATCTTTCTTATATTCATTCACACACACCAAACTATCCAAATTCATTCATCTTCCAACCCTAGAAATCAAAATTCAGTTATCCCAAATATTTACTCTCAAATACAAGACAACTCACATTCATTCACACATAACAAAACATCAAAATTCATTCATTCATCCTACAACCCTGAAAATCAAAATTCATTGTCCCAAGCATTTACTCTCAAATACATATGAAAAATCACAATTCATTCATCTTCCCAAAATAAAAATCAACAGTCACCTATCCCAATAATTTAATTATAGATTCATTCATCCTTTGAAATGGAAGCTAAAAAACCAACAGTCCAATATGCTACGTAAGTTATTTGTATATTAGATATGTCTATTTCATTGAAATTATATCCTCTATTTCATTGGTTGCTCTTGTTTCTTTTTCAAAAACGAAGGTGAACACTCCTAATTCCATCTATAATTTTTTATTATGTCTTTCATTGTTGCTGAAAATTATGCAGTTGTTAATTTAAAAATAATTACATAAATTTTATATAGATATCTATCTCATTAACAAATTTTTATTTTTATGCATTCATTGTACTTCCCAGTTTTACATGAATTGGAAAACCCTTATATACATTGACATATGTGTACTGATATATGCCTATTAATATAGGCCTACTGTTTTAAATGTTAATTTCAAAAGTGAATTTGAAAACCCTTAAATACGTTGACATATGCATACTGATATATGTCTATTAATATATGCATACTGTTTTAAATGGTAATTTCAAAAGTATGCCTACTGATATAAAAAAATTTGGTACTATAGATTAAAAATTTCGAACCTCACTCGATGCTTATTTTTTATTCATTGACATTTGCCTAATGTTTGGGGTTTTCTTCTAATTCCAGAAATTTCATTCATGACAACAACTTATTTTAATTAGTTTCATAACGTGGAAGTTCAATACTACAATAATTGATGGTACTAAGACAACTACTTAATTTTTTTGTTTTTTTTGTCATTCTTATATAATATGATGTACTTACTCCTTACAAGCATGTTAACAATAGTAGGATTGTAATCTGATATTTCGTAAAAAAAAATTATCATTTAACTTTTTCGTAATTAAGTTTTAATTGAAATCTTGTAGGATATTGTCAATATTGGTGGTACAAGCTCCGATTGTAAATCTGAGAGTGAAGGAATTTCAATTTTGTTTAGGAGGTATGTGAAGTAGTTAATACCATATTGAAATTGTTTCCTATAATTTATATTCGATATGGTCATATATTTCCTTTGAAACTTTGTAGGATATTGTCAATATTGTTGGTGGAAGCTTGGATTGTCAATCTCATAGTGAAAGAATCTCACTTTTATTTACGAGGTAATTTCAATTTATTAATGTATCATTGCGATTTTAATTATCAATTCTTATGGCCTGTAATTTAAAGAAAAAATGGTTATTTAAATGTATCTTAACCATGACCCCAAAATAATTCGTCCATCCTACTTTCCATTTTCTTGATAACATTTTTGGGGGACTTAGAGCTGAGGATGACTGGTTTGATGAGATAGCACCAAATGGGCAAAACAATGCCGGTTTACTAGAATAGTTACGTTTAACAGGTGTAATCGCCATATAACTTTAGAACATATTGTGAAATGCGGGGAAGCATGTGCAGTGTTCAACGAAGTGTCTACGATCATAGAATCCAAATGCCCTCTTTGAAGTCTACTTGAGAACAACGGACTTTAATGAATCAGAGGGTAATGGAAAGGGAAAATGTAGAATTCTTTAAGGGGCAAAATAATGGCTATTACAAAATATAGCATTAGGCTTGATCTCAGGGGAGGTTAATGACAGTAGAAACTAAACAATCAAGTTCTGAAATCTAGCCATACAGTCATGATTCTGGTCTCAAATTTCATTTTCTGTCATCATCTTCTACTTGAAAAGCTGCCATACAGTGGTTACTTTGGTCTCAAATTTCATTTCCCCTCATCATCTTCTCCTTGACAAGCTAAAAAAAATATGTCCATTTCTGACACATAATTAAATGAAGAAAATGTATCAAGTATAAGATTTTATAGTATATTCTTTCATTCACTAACAAACTGCTCAATTGTAATGTAGGTTGTTATGTTGTCTAGAACGTTGTCCTCTTAGTATTTATCCATATAATTTGTTGTATATCTAACTTTTGTTATCGTATGTGCATAAGATGTGTTTCCGTTGCCTCTTCTCACCCCACCATCAAGACAACAAAATTATCTAAGGCAGGGGGAAAACCAATTTTGAATCCTATAAAATTTCGACATATTATTTGTGCTTTACAATACTTGACATTAATAATACGCGACCTCAACTTTGTTGTAAACAAAGTTCGCCATTTATGAGACCCTACCAATGATCAATGGACAACCTTGAAATAAAATTTCTAATATTTAAAGCACACTGCCACACTAGGTTTGTTCCTTCAAAAATCATCTCCACTTGATCTTCAGTCTTTTTTTTAAACTCGGAATGGGCTGCGTGTATCGATGATCGATGACGACCGATGGATATACCATTTATCTTGATCAGAATCCCTCATCCACCAAATCTGAATATAAAGCACTCCCGATACTGTCATAGCTGAGCTCACATGTTTGCGCTCTCTCCCTGATGAACTTTGTGTCACTCTCTCTCAACCTCCTACATTGTGGTGCGACAACATCGTCGTCACCTACCTTGCGTTTAATCCGATGTTCTATGCCCGAACAAAACAAATCGAAATTGATTATAATTATGTACATGAAAAGGAGTCCTCAAAGGAGCTTTTAGTCCAATTAATTTCTATAAAAGATGAAATTGTTGATATTATCACAAAAGTTTTGCCTTCAGTTTCTTCGTGACAAGCTACAGGTTCTCTCTTGATCCCCGTCCACTTAAAGGAAGTGCATCAGAGCAAGTCAATCTCCCACCTAATTACCCAGGTGTAATTTATCTGTTTTAGTTGAAATACAATTTCAAATGTTTTTGTATCCTTATTTAATCCATAAACTCTTATCATGTAATTAGTATATAAATCAGTAACTTCTCTCATTATACTATGAGAGAACAATTTTAGCTCCAACACTGTGTGCATTAACTCATCACTGTTTATGTTCCCTTTGACGAATATATGATGTGGTGATGCATCTTTGGAGGTGAGATTCTCTGAGTTGTTTCCTTTTGTTGTCGATAAGTAGGGATTAGTAGCAGACTACATTACGCGCATAAGTGGTCAAGATGTTAGGAATCCCAATTTATGGGGGGAGGAGGGAAGGAGGAGGTTGATGTGTTCTTTCGAATGTTGGAGGCATACAAGTGATAGAGATTTTGCATCCCCAAAATTCTGCATTTATAAATTGAATTTTCTCAGGTTCTGGAAATAGGTTTTGTAGAACCTAGAAGCACCTAGGCTATAAACATTGAATTAATATAGTTGATCTCTTGAGCATCATTATTTGTTATAAAAACTGCATATATGTAGATAATACTTTCCACTACTAGAGCATGAGATCCAAATAAGCCAAGAGTTAAAAGTCCACCAACACATACACGCAGTGCCTTGCTTTGCCAAATGTATTGCAACCCTGTTGAATCAGTGTTGTTTGAGCATATGAGGTGTCATCTGGCTAGAGAATGGAGGAGGGTTCATCCTTTGCCTTTGAATGTTCGGTTGAGATGATGCGAGAATTGGTTAATTCTTTTTTTAAATATCCATAAGAAATTCATCATAATCATGGAGTTCATCTCTCCGCATAAAATTCTATAAATATATCCATAAAATAGAAAATTCGAAGCCAAATCTCATTTACTTGAGATATGTCCAGCCCGAACAGTTTTTTTGACCGTGGCCTCACCTCCAGATTGTCGTGATTGGCTAAACATGATGTTATTATTATTCTTATCATCAAACACAACATTTTGGAGATGGTCTGCCAATATATCATCCTTGATCATACATTTTTTCGTTTGAACTTTCAACTCTATAATTTGGACTTTAATTTACTGTAGAACAACACTACATAAGTAAATGTATTTGATGAAATAACATAAAGAATTGAATTATGCATTTAGTAAACATGTTCTCTACGAGCTAGAATTTGTTACCTGAGATCCTCTTTCCATTAATTTGATTTTTCTTTTGTAGTAGCCAAATCTTTCCTTAGATCATTAGTCTCAGCTTCAAGGCCTATTATTTCCCTTTTACACTCTGTAACTTCATGTTCCAAAATTACCTAGGCAAAAATCAAACTGATTTCATTCAGTGGACATGCCTATGAAATGAATAAATTTTTCGTTATCATTTTACGGGTGTAGTGCATCAACAATATGATATATAATGCAAACTGTTTGGCCATAAAACTAATATGGCAAGGCTTGTATGGATAACTTAACAATATAAATGTGTCCACCAATTAACTATGGTAGTCATCAATCTCGAGGGATCAAAACACATACCTATATATTAAACTTAACCCCAAATTTAAAATACATTAATTTTCCATTTATTTTTGGTAAAGAATTAGGCTATAGACGGAAATTTGAATCTTTTTTAGTAACTAAGAGGACAATCTCTCATTTATTCAATATCATCAATCACCATGTCCATAGATAATGGCAAGATGTTTTTCCTTTTAGATTAGATTTGTTTTGTTCTTACCATGAGTTTAGTCTATTGTATCTCTAGATCTGATATTTTTTATTATCTAGACCTTTGGTGACTTTTGGGTTGCTCATTAGCGTATTCGATAGTAGATACTAACTGATTTCATGGACCAAAAAATAGATATCAACTAACACGAAGGATCCAATAGGCTGCAACTTAACTCTGTTAGAGTGATTTTTTGAAGTACCTTTCTCTGCCTTTATTTGTCTAAAGTTTTACCATTTCAAACTCATCCCTTTCTCCCATCTGTCCACTTACTTTCCTCATAACCTTTTCAATTTGTTTACCATTATTATTCAAATAGGAAAGTTTCTGAAACCTATAACCAACCCTACCTTTACTGTCTGTCCTCTTTTACTTGTTGGTTTTATTTTTTGCTCCTAGGTAGCACGAGCATATAAAGGACGAATGGGAGGTCACCCTCATCCATGTTTTAGGCCATAAAATATAGCTTTTTATCATAATATTCCAACGCCAGGTGATGTAATCGAATCCAGATGATTGTGGTGGCCTCTCTTGATTTTGTTGGGCTATATTTTTGCTCCCATTTCCTAACTGTTAAGTAATGATTTAGTATTAACCATGTACATCCAGTGAGCACATGATTATAGTTTTCCTTTGTATAGAACAAGAAAACAAAATGAAGTACTGTTAGACATTGGATGACCAAAATCTGGATTAGTGTTGGGCAATTAGACATCTCTCTCTTTCACCCCGCGCGTGTGTGTGTGTGTGTCTTTAAAGGCAAAATGAAGTGTTATAGACGGAATGTTCTCTGTAGTATGCCCTTAATCATGGTTTTAATTTATAATCATGGTTTACGTTTGTTAAGGATACACATGTTATGTGTTTTCTCTCCGATTGCCATAGTTAATTCATTCTTCAATATTTTAATTACTTCTTTTTAATTATTGAATAATTAGAGTATAGTGAACATCCATTTTCCTATTCCAATCATCACACTATTGAGCTGGGGGAATCAATGACACTTCACTTGAGTTTCCCATGATAAATGTGTTTATTAACTGAAATAAAAAGTTAACAAACGCAGCTTATATTCATAGGTTTAGGGGATGTTACCTACATAGTACAGAAGTTTTGTTTCAGCCATTTTTCTCCTTTTTTTTCCTGTGTAAGACAGATGAATTTTTTTCTCCAGTTTGATTCCCGTGTAGTTTATATCTGATTTTGTCATGTATACCTTTAATGGTGAAAGAACATAATGTCATAAAAATTATGTTAGTGAGCTATAATCAAATAACTACAATATTTCCACCCGTTCCTAATCTTTTCCAATATCTTTGGCGGGACACATATGACAAGGAGAGAGGGTCCGTTTCGATAAAATATATTTTTTTATAAAAATCTTATTTTTTAAAAAACTTTATTTTTAAGAAACTGAACTTTTTATTAAAAAATATATTTCTATAAAAACTTTCATCGCTTCAAAGGAAAAGGTAATATCGTTGTTATTAACAATTCAAATTCATACATAAATTAAAAACATTCAATACTAATTACGTATACATTCATATTTATTCTTTTATTCCACAGGGAATTATGCACTCGGACTATATTCAAAAGTTATATATGTGCATTGGCAAAATCTACAATTCTACATTAAAAGGAAATCGCTTAAAGATTTGGATCGAAAGCTTGCACGTTTCGTCGCTCATAAAGTTGAAGAGGAAGAAGAACATTTGAATCCAAACAAACGTCAAAAGCAACATATTTGATGAATACATTTTTGTTTTTTATTACAAATTGTTATTTTCCAATGTCTTCCCAAAACAAATGATCTATTGCTTTGCATTTTACATTTTTAATAACTCGAATTCATTCACAGTAATTTTTTCAATTTCATCAAAATTCTTATCTTCTTATGTCATTGTCACTACATTCTTTCACACAAATCGTTTAGTTCACTTCGTTAGCTGTGCATAATTTGTTATAGGATTTACGCTCTACATAAAATATTTTGGAATTTAAAGATTCTTATTCATTTATCCAAATACTGAAGTTGAATAGGTGGACTCGCCCACACGTGCAACGCACGTGGGCACAACTAGTATATATAAAGATACATGACATTTATAGTCGACGTAGGCCCCTCATTAGAGGTGTTAAACCACTTTACACTTTGTTTTATAATCATCATCATCATCATCCATCTCATTCCCCGATACATTCTGGTGAGGCTAAGGATTATTATTATTATTATTATTATTATTATTATTATTATTATTATTATTATTATTATTATTATTATTATTATTATTATTATTATTATTATTATTATTATTATTATTATTATTATTATTATTATTATTATTATTATTATTATTATTATTATTATTATCATACACCTCATTCCCCGATACATTCTGGTGAGGCTAAGGACTCAAGATACCTTATACCCTGAATTAAAGATATTTGAAAAAGGAAAACATACCAAGTAAAACTTGAATTATGAGATTAATAAGTTGTCAATAATTCAACTACTTTTGAGTTTTCACTGTTACTAGATCTGAAAAAAATGACCCATAAATGGGAAGAGTGCCCACATTTAAAAAAAATTAATTCATAGGCCCCAAACGAAAAGAAATTATATCCAAATATAGGATACAAAAAACTTGTATCAAATTGGGGCCCCGATAAAGTAATCAAACTTAAACCCTAACATTATTTCTTATATCTCAATCGCATTTCCTATCTTGATCCTTTAAAGTTATTTCGTCCTTCTCTCTCTTTTCTTCATATCTAATTGAACCCTCAGTCAAAGTTCATTTATACATACAACTAAGAGGGACTCTTAAAAATTTACATGTTGAACATGTGATTGGAATCGTATTAATAACGCATTCCTTTGAGGTGATCCACATATATTTAGCCTAACTCCCAACCCGTTTATAACTCCCATATATCTAGCCCAACCCATGTACAAGGCACCCATATCTGCTCACCCGCCAAGTTGTCGTCTCTAACTGCGACAATTGATAAGGTATATTTGGATGTGAATATAATGAAAACAAATATTTAATTGCAATTAGGGCTGATTTTTCGTTAGTTTGTTCGGTAAATTATTATACCAATTTTGAAATTATCAAACCAAAATTAGCAGTTTTACCAGTCAGTACACTATCCCATAAACCAAAACCAAATCGTACTGTACATCGGTAAAAATTGATTTTTTGCGATTAAATCGATTTTTAAAAAATACGGTAGATTTCGATAAATTTCTTTTTACGATAAATTTGGTACTACTTGGTACATAATGGTAATTTTTTGTACCCCTTACCTAAACCTTTTTATGTGCATGTTTAAAAAAAATAAAAAATAACCTACATTCTCCATAACTATATATAAACATTAAACTCCAAAATAAACATCACAAACTGTAAATCAAGTTACGCTATTGTTCAAATAATTCGAATAAATATCAACCTAGGTCGTCATATTAAATAACAAATCAAAATAAAAATATTTCACGTTCTTTGTTTCTTGCACTCCCCACATCGTTATCTACAAAAGAATATATGAATATCAAAATATTATCAAAAAATAAAAATTAGTCGAAACCTATAAAAATCACGTGTGCAAAAAAAGTGCAATACTACAAAATAGAGAGAATAAGAGCTGATTTGATTTTGGTTTATCATCAAAACATTTTATGTTAGTCAAGTTTTGTAAATGATTACTTGCATCCATTCAAAACTTAAAATTGCCTAACAACCTCGAATGCTCCTCAAGTAAGTTCTCTTGTATTTGTATATTTATGTTTCCCTTTCGTTCACTGTTGTGTAGGTTGTTCCACTAACTAATATTTTTGTTTGGGAAGTAATGTTCGAACCAGATTCCATCCATAAGGATTTCCTATTGCATGTCTTGTATTTGGTATTTTCAGTACATTTATTTCGGTATTTTATTTTGGTACGGTTCAGTCGGTAATTCGTTTTTTGAGACATCAAAACCAAAACCAATTACAAAAAATTCGATAGTTTCGATTTGGATAATTAAAAAAATGTAAATTATTATCAGTAATTTTCGGTTCAAAATAGTACGATATGAATTTTTATTATACTGCAAAAACCGCTAAGTATGATGATGTTATTATAAATATTCTTATGTATACAAATACCATAACAAATAGATATAAAGTATACATAATTTGTCTAAAGGCCCTGGAATGAGAGGGTGGGTGTTTTCGGTGAGAAGAGTATGTAAAGCAAATCAAGATTTTAAGGACCAACATGTTGAAAAACCAAAGACGCATTTCCATATTTTGGGGAGCAAATTTGTGAATTTGCAAAAGTCGTTGAAATCTTGTAATGGAATGTTTATTAAGGGGGTTAAAAACTACCCCAATTGTTGAATGCAAAAGTTGCTAGTTATCCACGACATGACGAGATAACTTTATTTTTAAGTGATAGCAGTAATTGTTACAAATAACTTATATATGAATATACAATTATTGATGATTCAAATAATTGGCCGAAGAAAACATAAATTCTTTGGGTGTCAGAAAAACAAAAATTTCCCGGCTCCTCTAAGTTAACAAAGACAACACAAGAACACAGCAAGTGAACCCTACAAGGCCACAACCTCAACCACGGTGTTGGGGACGGTCCTACTGGGTTAGGCCATCCCCTAACTCCTCCATGTGCCTATTATCACTCGCTGACACCCGCTTCAATTATAACCACCCCACGATCATCCCTTCTCACCATAACACACCTCGCTCGCTCATCACTCCTCTTTCTATTTTTGCATCATTTTATCTCATGATTCCTTATTTTCAAACATGCCTAGTACTACTCCACACCCCATCTCCTCCTACTTCTCAAGGTATCACAATATATACTATACTTCAAATATTATTGTTATTGTTATCTACTTATGTGTGTTAATGTTTGTGTTGTGTCTTAGATGGTTTGGAATATTCCGGCGATCGGAAGTTCAGCCGGATAATGGGGAATTCTCCGGCGACGGGGATCCTGTTTTAAACTCGGTGGAATGCCACGCGTGCACGCAAGTGGGCGTACCCATTTTCCACTCGACCAGATGCGACCCGGCACACCAACCCGAATGGGAGGCCATGGCGGGTTCATCGCTAATCCGGATAACGAACAGGATGGCCACCGGCAACCGGCGGCAGGCGGTGACGGGTGGCGGGGTTTTAGACCCTCGGAGCAAACGTGTGCAGAGGTGGAACCGGGCGTTTTTACTGGCGCGTGGCGTGGCACTGGCCGTTGATCCTTTGTTTTTTTATGCGTTATCGGTGGGTCGAGGTGGGTCGCCGTGTTTGTATATGGACGGAGGGTTGGCAGCGATTGTGACGGGGGTTCGCACGTGTGTGGATGGTGTGCATTTGTGTCACATGTGGCTTCAGTTCCGGTTGGCGTACGTGTCCAAGGAGTCGCTGGTGGTGGGGTGTGGGAAGCTTGTGTGGGACGCACGTGCCATCGCCTCTCACTATGTAAGGTCTCTTAGGGGGTTCTGGTTCGATGCTTTTGTGATCCTCCCAGTTCCTCAGGTAAACAATACTTTTGCTAATACTACTCTTTTACACTCAATGGCCACCTTTTCGTACCCTGCGTCTTATCCCATACTTAAAACAATACAGCCTAAAATGTTGATTTTATTTTATTATGGGTATGGATAACAAGTGATCTAAGTCAGGTACTTAGATCTAAAAAATATACTTATTATTTTGATAAATGAGTCTTTAACTAAATGATGTGTTAAAAATACAGTAAGTGAAGTGGAGACCCAACACACCTACTAAAATATCATTTGATCAATTAAGTTGGAAATTTAGACTGATCAGTGTAGGTAAGCTAAAGCTAACATATTTTGCATGGTTAACATTTGAGATTGTGACGAATTTGATGAGGTGGTGAAACAGGAAAGTGTAACTGTCACTGGGTATAAGGTGACCGTATTCTGTTCAGATTCAGAGATTATTCAAAAATGTTATTTTGATGGAATTTTTGATTAAAATTTGATGAATAAATTAACATGACGGGATTTTATTAGTTCATTTTTGAGGTTCATGCAAATAAAATTTAGAAATCAATCAATAAATGCTCACGAATTTATCTATTAAAATTCTGTCCAAAATTTGGTTAACGGTAGAACTACTCGAGATTATTAGGCGCCTTTGGTTGCTTACGTAAAAGCTCGTAATTGACGTAAGTGATGGACAGCAGTCCATGTATAGACTATGTTGCTTTGGGACCGGTCAATGTGTGTAGTTGCTGTAGTAGCTGAGGTACCACCGTACCAATCAAATAATTAACTTTTGAAATGTGTATATATTCAATGGCTTACAATAATTGTGCTTTAATCAAGAGCTAAACAGGATTATCACATGTAAGAATATTTGTGGTTATGCCCAAATTATGGGAAAAGTGGTGAAGTAAAAAAGATAGGAGAATGCGTAATACGAATTGATAAATGAAAAGATAAGAGTAATACAAATGAAAACGAATTGATATAAACACGTGCAGTTAAAGTAACACTAGTTAGGGTCGACATTGAGGTTTTGAAGGCCAAGATGAATTTTTAAATGTGCCCTTCATATTAAGAAATTGCTAAAATTTATAAAAAAAGATTATGACTCCTTTAAAAAAGGTTTCATAATTTATATTTAACTAGCATGACGATTACGCGATGCGTTATGCTCTTGTGCGGACTGAATATGTGTCACCTAACGGTGCGCTTAGAAATTATCGCCTAAATTATAGGCACACTCTTTATTTTTTCTGGGGTCACCGTCAAGTGACACATGTCCAGTCCGTACAAGAGCAGGACTATACAAATATATATATATATAAAACTATGAAAACTGTATAAATTAACTAGTGGCGGAGCCAGGAAAAATATTTGGGCGGGGCACTCGAAAAAACTTAGTATATGTCGGGGGGGTCTGTGGTGGACATCCCGATGCGAATTTTTTGGATTATTTTTGAACTTTTCTAAAATATTCCATCAAATATAATTAACTCAATCAATATCTCAAACTTCAATTCATATTAGCAAAATTTTAAAATCAAAAGTCACAAAAAAATGTATAAATACAACATTAAATTATAAGTTATCATGTTTAAATGTTTCTGTGTTAAAAAAATAATAAAGAATTCAAAGATACTTTTGATTGTGACTGGCTAGTTATCTTTCTACTATTCTCAGCCATATCGATGGAGCAATGGTAAAATATTATGCGTCTTTGGAAATAACTCTCCTGAGTTTGTAATAGATGGATAGAGTGTGGAATAAGGTTATTACTCTAAGCTAAACATACTTTCAATGTATGTATATAAAGTGGATTTTTTATCAATTCTGGATGGGGCACTTGTCCACGCTAAATACAAAGTGGTTCCGCCACTGAAATTAACTATGAATTTTATCCAGTGCCAGGGTAATATTTTATACCCATCACAAATTTTGTCACCATTCTTATCATTGATAAAAAAAAATAGTTTTTCTCACTAAAATCAATGTTAACATAATTTGAGAGAAAGAGAGAACAAATAATAAGAGACGCACCAGAGTTGTTTTGCGGTCACATACATACACCCAGTGGCGGAGCCACACCTTGGGTATGGTGGGCACTTGCCCACCTTAAGTTGAGAATTTTTTTTACATTACTAATATCAAGTTTGAAAATTTTAGAGAAAAACATAGCAAAATTTGAAAATTATAACATATTGCCCACCTTAATAGTTAAAGATTTATTAATATTACCCTCTGCCCACCTTAATTAAAAGTTCTGGATCCGCCCTGCATACACCTCCATGAAAGCTTAGAAACTCAATTAAAAAATGGAATCCACTACCTCTGATTTAAAATTCAAACAAAAAAACCCCACCACCATATCTGTTAAAACTCAATGCCCCCAAACTCATATATACATATATATACACAGACCTACATCATATATATATATATATATATATATATATATAACCCGGTTTTGGGAGCTTCATCTTGAATACTCCTTGTCCACAACTCTTCTCCACAACCAATTTTATTTCACAGTGCCGAATGGATGCTCTGCCACCATAATTTGATAAATCCTTTAGAACACCCAGATCTGAAATCGTCGGTGCATAGTTTTTTGAAAGTAATAATAAAACTCCAAAAAAATTTCCCATCCACATTAAGTTCAATCAAAGATCCAAAATCAAATTAACAAACAAAATGACATGCACATGTATACATCAAAATTTCAATTTTTACTCTCATCATCTTTGAACCACAACAGCCGAAATATCCCAAAACCACCTCTATTCCCTAGTAAAAAAATCTGCGCCAAAATCAATTATTTATCCTAGAGGACTTGCAGAATGTTGTCGTGTCCTAAAGGAAACAATTGATACATGGGACAAACTTTTCAAAGAAGGATGTGGAGCTGATGTCTATATTATAACTGAGGATGAGGCTATTATTCCAGCTCATATTAGTGTTCTAAGTGTTGCATCACCAATACTGGGGAATTTTCTACAGCAATAAAAAATTAAGAATGGATACATTAAGATTCCTGGGATACCTTATGAAGCTGTCTGTGCTTTTCTTCGTTTTCTTTATTCATCCCGCTATGAAGAGGATGAGATGAAGAATTATGTTCTCCACTTATTGGCTCCATTAAAACTCTAACAATGAGTTTTATAATTGGTATAGAAGAGAGAAATAAACTTGGACCGGTAGGGAAGAGAAATGGATAAATATTTTTGGGACTCTTGGGTTTTCAAGAATTTAGTTTTACTTGAGTTTCCAAGCATTTATTTTTACACAATTTGGAATAAAGTATGTGAAGAGTCAAGTTGGGTGAATTCATAGAAACTTTTATTACTGTCACGTGTCACCCTCACATTATTTGGGTCTACAGTTTTTATATAATTATATAGATGTCGGTTTCAACACTTCTTATGAGTTTCTGAACTTTATGTGTTCGTTTGTAAAAGCCGTCGTGAGGTTTTGTTACATCTGACTTGTAAAAGCTGTCATAAATTAATAAGTTTTTCCGAATTATTTTAAAGCCCTAAAAATTGTCAAACAAAATTTTGGGGCCTGATGTGACCACCTCTCTTGCCTCCTCTCGGGGCTAGCCCTATGCGCAATACACTTAAGAGTGCGTGTTTATGTTGCGTCTCTAAAGCATGTGCAATACACATTACCCTTTTGGAATGACACGTGTTGTCGCCATAATAAAAAATCTAATTTTTTTTTTGAAAAAATGCAAGGCATGCTGAACTTCTGCAAACTGCGAAAATTACCAAAAATTGTCATAAGATCTTGATTAGGCCTTATTTAATGTGAAAAACTTCTGTTCTCATTGGCTGCTTTTATGCACCGAATAAAAATGTGGGATAGGACTATCCCATCTCCACATAATAAAATAATTCCACCTTTATATCCTCCAATATTCTATCAAACATATATCTACTTGTTCAATGCGTTCTAACAGTTGATCTATTTATGCAAGTGGTGCTACTTGGGGGCAATTTTAGTGCTTTCTTTATACCCCTAATACCATTTCGTTTTCTTGCTTTCCTTCATTTCTCTTTCAGGTTGTCTTCTGGTTAGTGGTGCCGAAATTGATACGAGAAGAGGCGATAAAATTGATAATGACAATACTTCTACTCATCTTTCTGTTCCAGTTCCTTCCTAAGGTTTACCATTGCATTTCCTTGATGAGAAGAATGCAAAAGGTCACAGGTTATATCTTTGGCACCATTTGGTGGGGGTTCGGCCTTAATCTCATCGCTTACTTCATTGCCTCGCATGTAAGTTTAGCTTAAATCACCGCCTTAGGTCTTGTTTGGTTCACCCTGTGAATAATGAAATCATGAAAAGTATTTTCACACATTCATAGTAAAAATAGATACTATAATAATGTGTATTTGGCTAAAAACAAGAAACAAAAATACTTTCATGCACGCAAAAATAAGTTATACCTAGGTAAAAATATTAGAGATTTAGTTAGAGGTCCCTATGATTCTGTAAACTTGAAACAAAATTCATATACTCGGAACCTTAGTGTCCCCCCAAATTTCTAAAACTCTAGTGTTTAGTCTCTGCATTGATTTGTAAATTGTCTAAGAAGGTTGTAAACTATCATCGCGGGGGCAAACACTAACATGCAAAAAACACGGGATCACTAAGATAACTTCGCATGCAGGACTTAGGAATAAACTCTGCAAAAAATACTTAACCCCAACCCAAACAGGATCTTAAACATCACTTTGCACCACAAATGGCCCTTACATCTATTCTTGGCTGATATATATATGGGCAGGTTGCTGGGGGATGCTGCTATGTGCTTGCAATACAAAGATTTGCTTCATGCCTTCGGCAGCAATGTGAAAAGAGAAGCACATGTAACCTCTCTCTGTCTTGTTCAGAAGAGGTTTGTTACCAGTTTCTTTTGCCAGAAGGCACAATAGGAAACCCGTGTGGTGGTAACTCAACAACGATGGTCAGAAAGCCGTTGTGCTTAGATGTTAATGGGCCGTTCAGTTATGGCATCTATGAATGGGCTCTTCCTGTCATTTCCAGCAACTCCATCAGTGTCAAGATTCTTTATCCCATTTTTTGGGGACTATTTACCCTCAGGTGAATAATCCATATATATGCATTTGCGTTGTGTCAATTTCTGGCTAGTGAAATTCAAATTATCACCTGTGATTGTGATGTTCTTTTAGATTTTGAGGATTATGCCGATCATTATAATATTGGGTACTATTGTCACTTGACTTTTGAATTTTAGAACACAAGAAATAGTAATAGGTTGTTCTCATCTCTGTAATGAATTTTTGGTTGCGACTTGAAATTGCCTATGTGTACTCTAGAAATGGTAAAACCTTTCCTAATTTTAAATTTTGATTTTCCGTAAATGGGTGCTGTTAATAATTTGAACACTGGAGTTGTATTAGCCTAAGCTAAGTTTAAATCTTGGGAAGTATAGAGGAAAGAACGAAGGAATGCAAAAGTATGCTGCAATAATTAATTGCACCATCTAGGGCTGGTTTGGTTTCAGGTTGGAAAAAGAAATTTAGGTTTTTTGGAATTTAGAATACTCCTCTTCTATAATTACATTACAATGTTTGGTTTGAAATTTGAGAACTTA
This sequence comes from Sambucus nigra, assembly GCA_949130495.1. Classification (NCBI taxonomy): domain Eukaryota; kingdom Viridiplantae; phylum Streptophyta; class Magnoliopsida; order Dipsacales; family Adoxaceae; genus Sambucus; species Sambucus nigra. The sequence continues at coordinate 133,323,143 of OX422219.1, read as the reverse complement.
GAATTTTTGAAATTTAGAATTCCCGCAAAATTGGAATTCTCATTTCCTCTAAAAAATGGGGGGAATCCAGTATATTTCCAAGCACATAAAATGTCACACATACATACAATCTCTCTCTCTCTCTCTCTCTCTCTCTCTCTCTCTCTCTCTCTCTCTCTCTCTCTCTCTCTCTCATACGTACGCGCACACATACGTACATACACTTTTACACACCCAAAAACACACACACACACACTCGTGCGCACACATTCAAATGAAGTAGAAGACTATTTTAGTTAAATGATATTTATTCCTAATATGGGAAAGTAATTTTAGATGTCGGGAAAAAAGAATTCCTATTTGAATCAAACAATGGAAAGTAATTCAAAATTTCAGGAACTTAGAATTCCTAGAATGAAGGATTTTCGTTCCTTTTCAAATTTCGAACCAAACGAGCCCCTAAGGTAAAATGTGACATTTTTTTATTTTCATTTTACTCTATACTTTCCAAGGTCTAAACATAGCGTTGCTAAAGTTGTCAAAAGTATTACCAAGTGTTTAATAACAAGAAGAAGAACAACATGAATATAATAATACCAACTTGAATGGAATAGAATCAAAGTTAAGTACACAAGAAAACTCTAGTTTTTGTGATGAACACTCTGCATGTGTATAATGGCGTGCTAGACTTGTTTAATGTTTTCTTCAAACTCTGCTGAATTTGTTATTCTTGTTTACAGCACTTTTGGCAACAACTTGGAACCCACAAGTCAGTGGTTAGAAGTGGTCTTCAGTATATTTATTGTGCTAAGTGGTTTAATGCTCTTCACTCTCTTGATCGGAAACATTCAGGTAAAACCCATTGCTACCATACCATTCATGGCAATTGTCATAATTTCAACTCACAAACTTGGATATTAGGCTCTATGTGGTTTGAGGTGAAAAATAAAATGGTGGTACTTCACCTATTCAGAGTCATAATTTTTGTTTTAGAAGATGCTTTTCACTATCTTACATTTTTCACCTAGGTAAAAAGTATTTCACTTGAACCATACAGAGTCTTAAGGATAACACACTCTTAAGTATTGAAGTTAAAATTCTTTGAATGAAGGTATTCTTGCATGCGGTAATGGCAAAGAAGAGAAACATGCAACTGAGATGCCGAGACATGGAATGGTGGATGAGGCGGAGGCAGTTGCCATCTCATTTGAGACAACGCGTTCGCCATTTTGAACGCCAAAGATGGACAGCCATGGGAGGTGTAAATGAGATGGAATTGGTTAAAGATTTTCCAGAAGGGCTTCGACGTGACATCAAGCGCTTTCTTTGTCTAGACCTCATAAAGAAGGTAAGCAGTTATGTAATGACTGATTTGACTTTCTATGAACTCAAGTAATTAAAAATCTTTTATCAAAAAAATATTTGTGATCCAAAAACAATCATCTCCATAATATTTTAAAAACAATTGTCTACTGTGTGCCTTACATTGAAATAATAATATAGTTTGCATCTTTTGAAGCGTGCTTTTTGTAGAGCCATATCATGTTTGAGAGAATTTAGTGACCGGATATGTTTATTCTCATAGGAAAGAAGATATTCAAATAAATGATTTTTCATCGAATGATTGGCAAAATAAAGAAATACGATCATTGTATTTTTTGAGACAATCGAATATGCTGTCAATGTTTTTTTTTTCCTAATCTTTTTGGGAGTGTTAATTTTCACTATTCCTAAGTTCATCTAGTTTTAGATATAATTAAAAAAGGAAGCATTATTTTACAGGTTAATTACGAGAACTCTGTTTGAATTAGTAGATTTTTTCTTCCTAGTATTTCTTTTAAGTAAAAAACTAATTGTATGATTAGGAGACAATAATATATAATTGGAGCTCCTTAAAGAAAAAAATCACGCACATTCATTTTAAATTTGAATTCTACATTTCAGGTACCTCTGTTTCAATGTTTGGATGATCTTATACTTGACAACATCTGTGACCGAGTCAAGCCCATAGTCTTCTCGAAAAATGAAAAGGTGCAGAGGTTACCAAAACAAGTTGTGTGACTATTCCCACTCCACTACTGTGCTCTCAGGCTCTAAAAAGACTTTTTGCTACACTTTTAAGGGCTTTGCAGAAACTTGTGAGGCTTTTCCTACATTTCAAGAGTCCTGAGAGTATGGAGTGCTAATAGCCGCCCCTTTTAGTATCATATAAAAAGTAATGAATACGATTTATTTGAAAATTTCCATTTTCCATTTGAACAGATAATTAGAGAAGCAGACCCGGTGCCAAGGATCGTGTTCATTGTTCGTGGACGGGTAAAAAGTAGCCAAAACCTCAGTAAAGGCACGGTAGCCACAAGCATACTAGAACCGGGAGGCTTTTTGGGCGATGAACTTCTCTCATGGTGCCTTCGACGCCCTTTTAGTGACAGACTTCCAGCCTCTTCGGCAACGTTTACTTGTCTGGAATCGACAGAAGCATTTAGTCTTGATGCAAACAATCTGCGGTACATCACCGACCACTTCCGCTACAAATTTGCTAATGAGAGGCTAAAGCGAACGGCGAGATATTACTCGTCTAATTGGAGAACTTGGGCGGCCGTGAATATACAATTGGCTTGGCGGCGTAATAGGCGGCCTGCGGATCGTGTGGCGGAAAGTGGAGGTGGCACACGTCGGCTCCAGCGGTATGCTGCAATTTTCATGTCACTCAGGCCACATGATCACCTTGAATAAAAATCAAGTCCTGCAAACCTTTAGTCATTTGTGTTTATTCAATAATGGACTTTGGATTGAATATGATTCTCTGGACTTGCAAATAAAATCTCGATCTCTATATAAATTTCGGTCGTGATCTCTATATAAATTTCGGCCGTGATCTCTTGTAGAGACATTCTATATGTTTAGATTTTGTTGGTTTTCTTTCTTCTTTTGCATTTATACTTTAATATTATTGCTCGTAAAGTATGAAACTATGATGCGAGTCAAGTTATTGGTGTTCTTGAGATTGTCAAAGTGGATGCAATCAGGCCCTTGCATATATTTGATGCGACAAATGCTATAGATAAGATGCATACTTTTGAATTTGTTTTTTGTATGCACTTGATGAAAAATGTATCGGGGTTTGCAAATGAATTATCAAAGGCATTGTAAATGCCATGTCTTTGGTCCGAGTATGCAACCAACGATGACAAATGATGCGGTATCGTGTTGAGTTATTTTATGAAGTCATCGATATGCAACTTCATGAGCTTAATGAACGTTTCAAAGAGGTGATCACCGAGTTACTACTTTGTGTGTCATGCCTTTGCCTTGATGATGGGTTTATTGCACTTGACAAGATAAAATTAATTCGCCTTGCCCAGTTTTATCCAAATGAATTTTCAAACTTTCAACTCATTGCACTTGATATTCAACTTGAAACTTATGTTCTTGATGTGCAATCTACTCCCGCCTTTCAAGGATTATGTTGACTTTCTTCTCTTGCAAAAAATATGGTTGAGACGAAGAAAAGTGAGGTATTTACGTTGGTTTCTTTACTTGTGACATTGACGTTGATCTTACTGGTTGCCACGACTTTCGTGGAAAGGGTGTTTTCGGCTATGAATCTCATAAAGACTTCACTGCGCAATCGATGGAAGATCAATGAATGAATGATAGCATGATTGTGTATGTGGAAAAATGTGTATTTGATGTTATTGATAATAAGTGTATCATTCAACGCTTTCAAAATATGAAAAGTCGTCGAGGACAATTGTTGTTGTAATTATGACACAAATTTTCAATCGAATATTAAGTCTTTTCTGTTATGCTTGTTACTTTTTATCGTAACAATTTTGTAGCCCCCACATAAAAAATTTCCTGGCTACGTCCCTGGTAATACTACAGAGTAGTACCTGGGACGAAGGTTATTCTTGACAACTTTTTGGCAATACTTCCGCCATTTAGAGCCATCATCATGAACATCGACTCACTCGTCTGAAAACAGAATCTTGGCTCTCTCAGCTTTCTTATTACCTTCACCCTCCCCTTCTGTGACGATGAGTATATACATTAATTATTATTATTCCTTATCAGATTCCATTAAAAATGAATAAAAAAATAAAAGTTGCAACAAAGATACAATACAATTTTGTATATTTTAAGTAACTAGTTTGCCCCACGTGTGTTGCGCGTGTTACCTACATTGGATGAACATACATGTAATTAATGACTCGATTAATGCAAGACTTAACTAAAGTATAGAAAGTGTTTATGCATATCATTTTGTCATTCAAATGCAATACTATTTTTGTGTGTTTAGTTACTTTTCTATGATTATACCAATTTTAATATATGTACAACAGAGAGATTATTTGAAGCTCAAAGAAATGACTACATAACACGTAACATATATAACATGAGAAAAAAAGGGGAAATGGACAAAAGGCAATTCTTTTGTTCATGACTTTCAGCATGACAAATTTGATGAAAAAAACATCAAACTATAGTAAGTCAATTTAGTATCACCAGTAAAAATGAAATAAATGTATATTCAAGATATAAGAAGTTATATTTCATAGAATTGTATAGTTCCCAATTAAGCAACAAAAAAAAAGAAGAAATGGAGACTGAGATGTAAATATTTTTTTTATAAGAAATTTAGGTAATTAAGAAAGAAGAGAGAAGTTTGACATACAGAAGAAAAAATGTTATTTTATGAGTTTCCTCTTCTCTCAACTTTTGTAATGAAAAATAATTCAAGCTAAACTAAAAATAAGTGTAGCCATTCAACTTCGAAGTCTCATATGCCCCCCCCCCCAAAAAAAAAAATAAAAAAATAAAATAAAAGTAAAAATAAAATAAAAAAATGAACAAGTGAAATCTTAAATAAAAAAGGACTAATCAAAGTAAATATGTGTCCAACGTAACACATTACAATTGATCGCGTAGTCGCGAGACTCCTAGTTTAAGAATAGGACGCGAATTTGAAAATACGCATACGTGGGCTTCAAAACGTGCCGCAAAGGGGTGGACACCCCCAACTGCCCCCAAATGGCACCACGAGAGACACGAACACCTAGAGAGCATTCAACATAACACGTAGCAATTTGTTGCATAGTCAGGGATTGCCGGTATGGGAATATGACACAAATTTGAAAATAGACACTTTTGGGCTTGAAAAGATACCGTGAGGGGGCGGACTCCACCAACCCTCCCCCACCCTCTACCCCCAAAGGACATCGCAGGCGACACGACCACCTCATACACATCTAACATAACATGTAGCAACCAACTGCATAGTCGCGGGACTCTTGATTTGGGAATAGGACACGAATTGAAAAACAAGCTCACTTGGGCTTGAAAACGTGCCGTGAGGGGGCGGACACCCTCAACCGCACCTAAACGGCATCACGAGTGGAAGGAACACCTAAAGCACATCCAACATAACATGTAGTAATCAACTGCGCAGTTTCGGGACTCTCGATTTGGGAGTAGGCTATGAATTTAAAAATAGGCATACTTGGGCTTGAAAATGTGTCGCGAGGTGGAGACCACCCCCAACATCCACCAAACGTCACCGCGAGTGCTACGAACACCTCGATAAAGTCCAACATAACATGTATCAACTGATCGCATAGTAGCAGGACTCTCGGTTTGGAAATAGGACTCGAATTTCAAAACAGACACATTAGGGCCTGAAAATATGCCACGAGGGGCAGACGTCACCAACCCCCCCCCCCAATCCCAAACTGCACCGTGGGTGGCATTACCACCTCGTACACGTCCAAAGCATAAGTAGCAACCAACCGCGTAATCGCAGGACTCTCGGTTTGGGAATAGTACACGAATTTAAAAATAGGCACACTTGGGCTTAAAAACGTGACGTAAGGGGACGGATGCCACCAACCCCCACCAAACGGCACCGTAGGCGATAGACCATCTCATGTGCATCCAACATAACACGTAGCACCCAGCCATGTAGTCGTGGGACTCCCTTTTTGGGAATATGACACGAATTTTAAAACAAGGACACTTAGGCTCAAAAATGTGCCACGGGGGCAGACACCCCCAACCCCCCCAAACGACACCGCGAGGAGGACGTAAACTTCACGCACGTCCAACGTAACATGTAAAAATTGATCACGTAATCATGGGACTCCCGATTTGGGAATAGTATACGAATTTGAAAATGTGCACACATGGCCTTGAAAACGTGTCGCGAGGGGGTGGACGCCACCAATCCCCTACCCCCAAATGGCACCACGAGCAATGCGACCACCTCATGCTCATCAAACGTAAAACGTACAACCAACCGCGTAATCGAGGGATTCTTGGTTTGGGAATAGGACACGAATTGGATAACAAGCACACTTGGACTTGAAAACGTGCTGCAAGGAGGCGGACACCACAAACTACCGCTAAAGGATACCACGAACGACATACCATCTCGTGCACATCCAACGTAACATGTAGCAAAAACTGGCCGCATAGTCGTGGGAATACTAATTTAGTAATAGGACACGAATTTGAAAATAAGCACACTTGGGTTTGAAAACGTGCCACGAGGGGGTGGACACCCCCCAACCGCCCCCAAACGGCATCGCGAGGGTCAGGAACACCTCGTGCATGTCCATTGTAACATGTAGCAATTGGTCTCGTAGTTACGAGATTTTCGGTTTGGGAATTGGGAATGAATTTGAAAACAAACTAACTTGGGCTTGAAAACGGGCGCGAGGAGGCGGACGCCACTAACCCCCACTAAACGGTACCACGGGTTAAACAACCACATTGTGCGCATCCATTGTAACACGTAGCAATCAGTTGCGTAGCCGAGGGACTCCTGATTTGGGAATAAGACATGAATTTAAAGTAGGTACACTTGGGCTTGAAAATGTATCACGAGGGTGTGGACACACCCAGTCGCCCCCAAACAACACTGCGAGGGGTATGAACACCTCGAGAGCATCCAACATAACACATAGCAATCAAACTCATTATTGCAGGACTACCGGTTTGGAATAGGACACGAATTTGAAAACAGGCATGCTTGGGATTGAAAATATGTCAGGAGGGGGCGAACTCTACCCCCCCCCCCCCCCAGACGGCACCGTGGGTGGCAGGACCACCTCGTGCATGTACAACATCACAAGTAGCAACCGGCCATGTAGTCGTAGGACTCCATGGTTCGGAATAGGACACGAAATTGAAAATAGGAACACTTGGGCTTGAAAAATTATGCGAGGGGGAGGACGCCACCAACCCCTCACCCAAACTGGCACCGCGGGTGGCACGACAACCTCGTGCACTTCGAACGTAACACGTAGCAATGAGCATTATAGTTGCGGGACTCCCGGTTTGGGAATAAGACACGAATTTGAAAACAGGCATACTAGGACTTGACAATGTGACACGAGAGGGAAAACTACCACAACCGCCCCAAAAGGCACCCTGAGTGGCACAAACACCTCGTGCGTGTCCAACGTAACTCGTAGCAATTAACCACGTAGTCGTGGGACTCCCTGTTTGGGAATAGGACACGAATATGAAAACATAAACACTTTGGCTTGAAAACGTGCCGCGAGGGGGCGGACACCCCCAGTTACCACCAAATAGCACTGCGAGGGTTAGGAACACCTCGAGCGCATCCAATGTAGCACGTTTCAACTGGCCGCATAGTCAAGGGACTTTCGATTTCGAAATAGGACACAAATTTGAAAATAGACACACATGATCTTGAAGACGTTCCGCGAGGCGGTAGATGCCACCAACCCCCCCTAACGACACCGCGAGGGGAACAACCACCTCATGCGCGTCAGACGTCACAAGAACCAACCGATAACTTAGTCACGGGACTCCCATTTTAGGAATTGGACATGAATTAGAAAACAGGCACACTTGGGCTTGAAAAAGTGTCGCGAGGGGGCAGACACCCCCCCCCCCCCAAAAAAAAATGGCACTACGGACGGCACGACCACCTCATGTGCATCCAACTAAAAATTTAGCAATTATCCATATAGTCGTGGTACTCCCAGTTTGTGAATTGGATACGAATTTAAAAATAGACACACTTAGGTTTAAAAACTTATCGTGAGGGGATGGACGCCACCAACACCCACAAAAGGCACTGGGAGAAACACGACCACCTCGTGCATGTCCAACATAATACATAGCAACTGGATGCATAGTCACGGGACTACTGATTTGGGCATAGGATAGAATTTGAAAATAGGCACACTTGGGCTAGAAAATATGTTGCGAGTGGGTAGATACCACACCCCCCCCCCTTAAATGGAACTGCAAGAAGTACGACTACCTCATATGCGTCCAATGTCACAAGTAGCAACCGGTTTCGTAGTCGTGGGACTCCCGATTTGGGAATAGGATACAAATTTGAAAGCAGGCACACTTGGGCTTGAAAACGTGTCATGAGGGGGCAGACGCCACCCAAAACTCACCCACCAAATGGCACTGCAGGTGGAACAACCACCTCATGCGCGTTCAAAGTAACATGTAGCAACCGATCGCGTAGTCATAAGACTCTTAGTTTGGAAATAAGACATAAATTTGAAAGCATACACACTTGGGCTTGAAAACATGTCGCGAAGCGACCGACACCCCCAATCGCCCCCCAGCGGCAACACAGTAGGTATGCATTCCTCATGTTCGTCCAACTTAACACGTAGCAGGCAACTGCATAGTCGCGGGACTCCCAGTTTGGGAATAGGACCCAAACACCCCGTATTTTATTTACTAGTAAAAATATTTTCACGGATTTAGTCCTTGACCATGGTTAATTATTTTTTCACAACTAAAGACGGTTATGGCTGTTGTCCATGAACAAATTTAAAGGAAAAATTATTGGTCACAACTTTGGGCCATGAACAGGTTCGTGAAAGTCAAGGGCTTGGTCACGACTTTGGGGTATGACCAATATTGTGGAAAGTCTAAGTCTTGTTCATGGCTTTGGGTCGTGACTAGCTTTTGAGGCTAGTCAACTATGGTTACGAATTTGGTTCATTACCAGTTGGTCATGGTCCTCATCCGTGATCATTATCCCTCATGCCCTGATTCTTGACCACATCGTCTGGTCATGAACTTGGTCTGTGACTCGTAAATTTGACCATGTGAGATATGGTCATGGCTCAGGCCCACGACCCTTGGGCTTGGTCACGGACCAAGTCTGCGACCATCCACTTGATTTGGTGTAGTGATGCATTAGTGTAACAATATATAAGGAAATTATCAATTGCACAAAAAAGCATACATTAATCAACATTACATATGAAATACCAAGAAAAGAATAAGCAATTTGTGTTTCCCATAAGAACCACTAGAGCAAGCTTAATAGATGCTTCCTTATATCCATCCTCCAAAGTAACACCACAATTGATTTCTTTTGTGTAATATTAATTGATAGGGCCTTATTGATAAGTTATATAAGATCGTGTGCATTTAAATCTATGGTAATGGATCCAAATCTATTAATATGGAACATTTTATTTTCCAAAAGTAATCCCTTAGTATATGAACGAGTGAATAGTGCTTTTGTTATTGTGGAATGAGAAGCCTTTGTATTTTAATATACATATTAATTTATTTAGAGACACTAGAGAGGGATGCTCGTGTTACCTTAAAACTAACAATTTCAATACTTTCCTACAAACTCGAAGGAAGGAAGAATTCTTAGTCAAGTGAAGAATGTGACACCCCACCTAATTAAATACCGGACGATCACTCCTTTATTAAATTAAATCAAGGTGAATAGTTGGTTCATTCTCAGCATCACTGTCGATAAAAATAAATTTTCCAATTTAACACCCTAAATAATTAAGCTAAGTGTCAAAACCATTTTTTTATAGATATCTTTCCAAATTTTATTTAAAAAAAAATCATTAATTTTATTAACAATATTCAATAAGTAAGAATCACACCACATTAAATTCTGCAACATAATCCAATTAGTTTAATACATTCGTCAATCGAATGTCAACATACGAAATCTAAAGTCATACATCCAAACTGAATAAATCCCATAGTAACAATACTGGAAATAACTGAAATACAAATGTCCAATAACAACGGAATAATGGAAAGATCTACACATGCCCAACTAAATGAAAGTACTAAGAGTGGATTCGAATGAACGAGGTCGTCTAATCAAGAGGCTTGCAACTCCCACCTAAGCTGCAGCGCGTTCCTTCCAAGGGATCCTAAGCAAGACGCCCCTGTGGCTGGGCACCTGTAATACATACATATATATACAAGAGAGAGAGAGAGAGAGAAAGAAACGGGTCAGAGCCCGGTAGCGTGTTTGATTTAAAATACGTTTAGCAAGTATTTAAATTGATACAGGCCAATGCAACAACATATTAGTGCGACACTCTCTTGAGAAATTCTCACCTCTCTTCTAATGTGCACACCTATCGCACTAACCCTCCCCACGGGTTGTCTTATCATTTATCGCACTAATCTTCGCAATGATTTAACTTATCTTAGATTACTCGTAAGATTCAAAATTCCACGATTCAATTGTTTGAAAAGAATATTTCAATTAGTAACCAAAGTTCTCATTTTGACTTTATTAATCAATAAAGTTTTCCAGTGTCATATTTTACTTTCTCAAAACAAGTATTTATAATTGAATCATCAACCATGTCCTACATATCACATCACAGTAGGAAGTTCCAGATTTCAAAAATTTCATAAAATATATATTAACTACTCATAAAATATATATATTACAACAGCACCCCAAATAAACTATGGTGCGGGTATACTCTACTATCCAATCCCCGTATCACTCGTGCTAAGGGAATACAGATTCGGAATCACTCTCGAACTGTATTAACACATACTCAAACAATATTGAGACAAAGTATAGGTTCCAAGTCTCGTAGGACCGTCTGCACTATCACTGCGATAGCCTGTACCAAGGATACCTATATAGAAACAACATGAGGCGAAGCATAGATTCCAAGTCTCTAAGAGGAAAGCACATACCCGCATCTCTTAGGACCGTCTGAACTATCATTCCAATAGCCTGTACCAAGGATATCTATCTTCTAGGGTACAAGTCAATATCCCCCATAAAGGTCCCATCGAGATAAGACTGTCCCAGCGCGGAAACCTCAGGGATAGCAAGAAGCATGGGCATAATTTCCACACATAGATAGTATATGCATACACAATCATATAACTATACTAATATTACCATATCAATAATGGGTAACTTCTCAATTCCCATAATTACGTCATTCGCATTTATTTTACATTATATAGTTATCACGTATAACCATTCACATTTTACTTTAATTTGAGTAACTTTTCCACTTACTACATAACGCTCATGGATTCTATCCTCCCAAGTATAAAATTCAGTAGGTATACACATTTGTCCCAAAGTAACTGTCTTACGTGTCTCTCTCTTTAAATCATAAAGTCACCGACCCTTATGTAATTATCCCAAAATACAACCTTTGCCTGACATCAAGGGTCCCAAAATCTATTCACATGTCCTACTAGTCTCCCCCATCTCCCAAAACATTTTATTAGGGATGCCCAAGAATTATTTCATGATGAATTAAATTTAACACATTTAATAAGGGAAATAGGAGTCTGCCAGGAGGGGTCGTTCGATCGAGGTTTGGGGGTCGATCGATCGAACCTTCGATCGATCGAAGCTCTAGGTTCGATCGATCGATCAAGCAGGTATTTCGATTTTCTGCAGAATTGCAGTTACGGGTTCTACCACTTTTATTCATCCAAATCCATATTTTCCAAACCCAAACGTCCCAAAAATTCTACTACTAACATTATATCAATATACCAGACATTTTTGACGTAAGGCATGTGTATTTCTATCATTTAAACATGGATTATCAACCCAAAATTTTATCTAACTATCAAGAACCCTAAAATTTTCTTAAACAGATTTCTAACAAATTTTCTCCAGAATTTCCTTCTTATAATCATAAAAATTTCGTGGTTAATTTCCTCTACATGGCAAGGGCTTCCAGAATCATCATATAAACCAATACTACATGGATTTTCCTATCACAAATTGGGTTTTCTTCCATATTTCTCATTCCTAAACATTCCTAAACTAATATGGAAATTGCACCAACGAAATAAGCAAGATAAACACTTGCCTGAGATTTTCAGAAGTCTGGATTGCAGCTGATTTTGGTGTGGTTGCGTTCCCCTTCTCGCGATCTACGCGTTGGTGGTGGCGGCGGTGCAAACCGTTGAGTTTTGAGCCTTGGAATTGCTTGAGAGCTCTCTCCTCTCTTCTCCAATGGCCGTTCTAGGTTTTGGGTATTCTAACCCTAGGTGACAACCTCAATATCAGATATAGCCCCTCTGATTTTCGTGGGTTTAATTACCCATAAATGTAAAATGACCAAAATGCCCTCCCGGGTTACTAATTAGGCCTAAAAACGCCCCGAGACACAAAATACACCCCCGGGTACACTTTTCTGACTATATCGACCCTTCCGGAAGCGTTGGCGCACTCAAAACGACCATACAGGAAACTTATAAAATATTCACTTTTTATTTATCAAAATTTAGTCCCGACGCGACACGAGCACATCCCAACTTAAATTTCCGAAATTGTCATTTAACTCACTCATGACATTCAATATAACCACTATAATATATTACTTTGCTCATTAGTAATATTCAATAAATTTCCCGCAATTACTAACTCTCGTCACGTTAATAATTATAACATACTTAATTTCCGGATTTTTATTAAATAATTAACTCACATTAAATTTAATAAATACCCAAATTAATATAGCATAAACATACGGGGTATTACAAAGAACATAAAAGAATATTGATAGATTATATGTTAACAAATTGTGCGACTTGAGAATAAGAAAGATTATCCATAGAAGGTAGAGGTACCTTAACTGGCTTATTATAAGCGAATCGACATTTATCACTTAAGAAAAACTTTCATTTCATTAATTAAAGACAAAATAACAAAATATCCAAATAAAGTCAAGGAAGAAGTTATACATGGGGAAACGTGGTAGTAAGTTTCTTCTCTACAACGCGATTAACCATGTTTTTAGGGTATAATACAACTAAAGGATCCATATCCATTAAAATAGGAGGAGAATGTATATTCGTTGTAAAGGCAACCTCTTTGGTTAATTAACTAGAAAATGAATGGACTTGGTGAATATACATTATTATTTATTAATAATCTATTCAATATTAGACAATAAACAGACTATTGAGAATTGTCAATTTAAGTTGTGATGATACGAGAAATTAAACACATATTGTTCTCGACATCATATTTGGTGTAGAAATGTAAACCAAGAAATAAGGAAAGGAACACGAATTATAGAGTGGTTCGTCTATAAAAACAAGCTTACATCAACTTTGTTGACATACTCTCATTATATGTGTTTTACAATACAATATGATTGGGCCTAAAGAGGCATACAAGTAAGAGATAAGAATAGAATACATGAGTATAGAGAATCGAGGTATACTGAATGTGAACCACATGGTAGTTTGTATGCTAGCTGCATCTGGGAAAGCCCCCAGGTGGGTATAGCTTTGTAGAGAAAGGTAGCATAGAGATTTTGGTAGGGATTCGCCAGATAATTCTCTTCTCAGTCCCCCCAATCCTGAGGTGAGCACCTCTACTTATACTGAATATAAAGGTGGTGTCACTGTTTAGGGCATGTGACATATAGATAAGTCTGAAGAATGAGGAATCCTTCAAGAATCTAGACAGTTGGCAACTGTCGTGTACGAGTAAGGGTTGCAACCTATTTGGGCCCAAACAGCAGCAAGTCTGGAGGGGATGTCGTGGCCTATTTTATCCCAGGCAGCGGCCATGATAAAGGGGGTGTCGTGGCCTATCTGAGGCTAGGCAGTGGCTGATGCAAGTCAAAGGCTAACTGTTGCTGTCGCGACCTATCTGACCCCAGACAACAGCTCTTGTTTAACTATCCGTGGAAGTAGGGACTACATTGTCTAGATCAAGTTGCATTAGAGACAAAAAATTAAAAAATAATTTAAAGGAAAGATATCATATCATCTATATATAGATTCATCTCTAAAATTGTTGTAATTTCTTCCATAATTAAAGGTTTTCCTTCAAGTTTTGACAAAATATATATCCTTTCTTAGCTCATCCTTTCTTCTTATTGAGGATTAAGGACTTTTAAATGGGAAAGGTAAATTATGGATGAATAAAAAGATTCTTTGGAATATTTAAGAAGTTTTTTACAATCTAATGGAATAGTAGATGACACACCACATCCCTTGGTTCTCTTGAAATCATTTTAAGTAAGTTTTGACTTTTGCCATACTTAATTTTAATAATCATGCTTATTAGTATTCTTCTTCTTGGTCTGTGGTTCTTCGACCTAAGCATATAGGTTGACAAATTTTGTTGGGATTGAAATAATCGATGGTTTCACAATCTTGCTAGAAGACCATCATTTGAAAATCGATGAACTTACCTTAATGTTAGGTTTAGATTGACCATAGCATTTAGGCACAAGAACTATAGGGTCTATTTTCAGAAACATAATAAATGACACAAGATGATTCATTTAATGCCTAAAATTACCTATAGTAGTATTTTCAATAGGTCATTAATGGAATTCTTTTTTTTCCATTAACGAATCCATGGGCACTTGAGTCAGTAAATGATTAAATGAACTAACTTGGGAGTGAGGGAAGGGATGTCATCATATAAAAAGCATATCAAATTCAATGAAGAGGCGTTGATTGTAAATTTAAACCTACTTATAGACATAGCCATATTGAAATGTGCTATATTAAGCAAGTTGTAAATGGATAAAAGTAAAATTGAAGTAGAGGGAAATTGACCATGTGATCAATCCAGACACTCATGTTCACCAACTAGAATCTAGGCTTAATTATTTTTGTCTTCCAATAAAATATGAGAATGAAAAGCCAAAATGTAAGTGGTAAGATTCAACGGTTTTCCATATTCTTGTTTACGATCTATAAGAGTGCCTAATTTTATATTTTATGGGATTAGATTGAGATTTAAAACAATATCAAATGAATTGGTGAAAGTGGCCTCAAGTTTACTAATATTGTTGTTGAGGCACTAACCCAATCCTCATTGGCTTCCTTTTGTACTAGGTCGGTGTGAAGTTCAATAAAAATCTCTAACTTGTTAATTCGCATACGTCCTGTAGGGTGATCATGAACTTTTCGCATGCATCCATATATGTATGTGTCTCAATGTTCCATCAACAAATTAATATTTATAACTGAGGGTTATTTTTTGACAAAGTAAAATCAGCAAATCCTTGGTTTCTCTAAATATACCAACCTTCCCATTCCAATTTGGGAAAACAAAAGGAGAACCACTTAACACTGTATGAGCAAGTTTTTATAATTGCTCATAGTTTAGATAATTTGGCCTATCCCATTATAATTTGAACATTTGTTTCACATATACATCCAAGATCTTTGAAGACATGTTAGTGACCAAGCATTGTTTTAAAAATTCATGTTGGAATTGCCACAAAAAAATTATGGAGGTATACCAATTTAAGGTTTTATTTTACTCAGTCAAATATATATCAAGATGTTATTTTTTTTTCACTCTAGGCATTTTTATAAAAAATATATTTTTTTTGTTTTCAAGTTCGTTAGAATGAGATTGATGTCTCAGTAGAATGAGACCTTGTTCTTATTCTAACGAACTTGTAATTTCATTGGAATGAAGTGCTTAATTTTTTAGAACATGTAATTTTATTGATTTTTATTTAAGGGATTAATTGAATTAAATGAGAATTAATTGGGAATTAATCTGGATATAAATACTACCGAGATGTGAGTTAGTATTTGATTATGATGTTAACATTTAATATTTCTAGATATATATGGTAATATATGAGTATTGAAAATATTAAAATTGTCACGAGGCAGAAATACAACAATTTGGGAAACTTAGTTGGGACGCGCGTGTCAGTCGCGTCAGAAACGAAATTATTTAAATTAGAAAGTGAATTATATTTTTATCAACCAAATGGTCATTTTTAGTGCGCCAACGTGTCCGGAAGGGTCGAAATAGTCAGAAAACACTAGCCGGGGGTTTAGTTTGGGTCCTGGGGCATTTTTAGGCCAAACCGGCAACCTAGAAGGGTATTTTGGTAATTTTAAAAATTAAGGGATTAAAACCCACGAATTTTAGAGTTTATTTTTATAGTTTTAAAGAGGCCACTAAGGCCATTACCAGCCAAAAGCATTAGAAGTGGGCTACAAGAGTTAGAGAGGAGTTATCATAGGGTTCCAAACCAAAAACACCCACCACCATCGTTTTTGGAAGAGATTGTGACCATAAAGAGGGAAGAATCAACCTTGAAACACCGGAAACACATCTGAAGAACAAATCTGAGGCAAGTGATTTGATATTTTTAATTGCAATGAATATTTCTTCCATGTTTAGTGTAGAAACCTTATGCTGTGAATATTTTGGCGAAAACTCAATGGAATTGTGGTAGAAGCCCTTAATCTTGGTTAGGAATTGCATGTAGAATGATTATGGAAGAAATTTGGTATTCAAAACTTAACTTTGATGATTTAAAAACAGATTTATGATGAGTATTTAAGCATAATAAAATTCTGGGTTCAAGTTCATAAGGTTTGGGGTAAGAATTGGGGATTTATGATTTTGACAAGTTGATTTGTAAGATTTGACCCCAAAAGTATGTTAGGGAATGACCTAGGGTGACTAAAAATAGTTTACAAACATAAAAATAAAAATTTGTATGGTCTTAGGGTGGATTTAGAGAAGATAATAATGAAGAAAAATGAATTTGGGAGATTTCTGGGCGCAATCTGCCATCTCGTTAGAAGACCTGCCCAGGTCGTTCGAACGACATCGTTCGAACGAGTTTCTAATGAGAGGACATATCCCTTCTAACGAGTTGGTAGTTCGTTCGAAGTCATTCGTTCGAACGACCTCGTTCGAACGAGATTTCTAACGAGTTGATAAAATGGCCTTTTAGGCCTAATTTTATTTCGAACCTCCAGTAGACTTATATAATTGAGTGTAATCCTTCCCTTGTTGATTAATGGATATAGTTGTGAGATTGGAAGTACGTCGAGGATTAAAAATTAGAATTTTGTAGTAAACCGGATGATATTTATGTGTTAGGATATAAGTATCTAAAATTACGACATGAGAAGGGTTAATAACTTTTAATGTATATTATTCGGGGATTTGTAATCGTACACCATTTAATGACGGTATAGAAATGTAAAATACACCTCTAATAATATTGAGATATCTAAGAAGTGTGAATGCTTAGTATATGTGGTTATCTGTGTATAACATACCTACCATACTTGCTATCACAGGAGGTCGGCGTTCGATCAGGGCCATCTAATCTTTGTGTTCCTACGGAGGGGATTTAGATTGGTACCTCGAGGACATAAGTCAGAGACGGACATATTGAGAAGTTAATAAGTCTGCTGATCATGGGAGCGTAGGTATGTGCATGACCCATGTGATGTGAACTATGTTCGCCTCCATTATGTGTGATTGTTGTTTATTGAAAACGATTCCTGAGAGATTCGGAATACGTGGTCCTTATGTTCGTGATGTACCGGGATTGGATAACAGAGTATGTGTGCACCGCAACTTAGTCTCGGGGTGCCAGTATTGTATATTTATGATGAGAATAATATACTACTAATTGAAATGAACTGTCATGTATAAATGTAAGTGTGAATAATAGCAACATTTTAGTAGAGTTAAAAATGAAAAATCTCTAGTGATTAGCATGACTAATATGGGAACTAAGAAGAAAAGTAAAACTCTCTGTTTGAATTAAGATGTCGGGACTTAAATCGTGAATCGTATTGAAATGTTAGATTGTGTATTGGACTAGTTAGATATGGGAATAACTAGAACGGGTACGGGTAAGGTAGGAGTGCACAATTAGTTGAGAGGTGAGGAACTCATGTGAGTGCACGCACTATCATGTACTTTATATTCATTGTTTAATTATATTAAACACTTGATGTATTTTAAACTATTTTCACAATCGGGCTCTGACCCGTTTGCTTTCAAATCTATTTTTTTTTCAAAAACCTTTTTAGGTGCCCAGCCACAAGGACACCAAGCATAGGAGTTCCATTCCGGTGATGTGCTGTAGCTGCTGCAGAAGTTACAGGACCTCGATGGTAGACGCCTCCACTTTCTATCTTGACTCTACTTCAGACATATTCATCTGTAGGGCATGTCGCCCATTTCCTTTCAGAGACATCTTACTTACTCAGTTTTGATTTCATATTTTGGGTTGTAATTAAATTAAGGATTCAGGATTTGTATTTGTTCATTTCAGTATTCGGATTGTCGTGTGGTGTATTCCTCCAGATTTAGTTTATTACATCGTTATTTATTTGCGACTGTGATGTGGTTGTGGTATCACTATTTCATAATTTAAATGGATTGTATGTTAATCGGATTTAATTAAAATTGACAACTCACTTTTTAAATATTAGGTGGATAGTAATTATTAAAATGTTTTCGACAGTGATGTTATGAACTGAACCAACTTGGCATTTTGTATTAATTTTAATAAAGGAGTAGCTACCCGGTATTTAATTAGTCGGGGTATCACAAGTGGTATCAGAGCATCAGGTTCTAGTGTCCTTAGGATCTGTACGGCTTGGTATGTTTCCACGTAGCTTTCTTTGATATAGAGCCCTATATTTTAGGATTGTTGTACTCTATTATGTATGTTTCTCTCTTCATCTATTTTGAGATAAAAACTGCGAACTTATAAGACTTTACTCTCATTTCAGATGCCTCCACGACGTGCACAGCGAGTTTCCAGGGATGCTCAGCCCTAGACACAACCTTCACCAGTCCGGGCACCATGAATGCCGCAGAGGTTGCCACTATTGTAGCCCAAGTGGTAAATGCCTCCCTCGCAGTTGTGCAGCAGGCACCACTCCAGGCTCCGGTAGTAGCGCCAGTTCAGGCTCATGCATTCCCGTCTGCTTGGGAACGTGTTCGAGATGCTTTTCAGAAAGCACACCCTCCGGAGTTTGTAGGTAGCTTCGATGTCGTTGTGTCAAGCCAGTGGAAGAAGGACATTCAAAGGCATTTGAGTATGTATGAGTGCACGGAGGTACAGAAACAGATACTGGCTACTTTTAAGCTAGTAGGATCAGCGTTGCAGTGGTGGGAGTCCATTACCACCCCGGAGGAAAGAGATGTCCTTTATATACAGGAGTTTTAGGTGCGGTTAGACTGCAAGTATTTTCCATTAGCCGTTCATACCGAAATGAGGAGGAAGTTAATGAACCTCAAGCATGAGGGGAAGACCATGGCCGAATATGAGGCCGAATTCACTAATCTCTTGAACATCGTTCCCGATAAGATTCCAACCAAGGAGAAAAAGATTCAGAAATTCATGGATGGGTTGACTTGGAGGATCCGTCAGCACTTGTTGGGTAATCTATCGTTGGCCACTTATTCTGATGTGGTTAATGCAGTACTGCTTCACTGCCAGGACCATCGCTTTCACATGTCAGAGAGTAAGCGATCAGGAGAGTCCAGCCATCAGGGCAGGACAGGGGAAAATGGTGCCAGTGGGGCACAATCTGCTCAAGGTCAGTATAGGCAGGGAGATCAGGGTTCCCAGCAGGGGGATTTTAAGAGGTTCAGATATGGGGGTTTCAGAAATGGTCAGGGAGGTTTTCGTCAGGGCCAGAAGGGTCAGCACGTCCAACAGGGACACCACGGCCAGCATGGCCAACAACAATAGTTTTATCAGGGCCAGCACGACCAGGGGAGGAATGGCAACGACCACTAGGGCCGTGGGCAGTAGGGTCAGAGAGTGGGGAATTTTTCGGGGAAATGTTTCACTTGTGGAAAGATTGGCCACAAGCGCCAGGAGTGTCCTGATAGGGGTAGGGCCCCACAGCAGAAGCAACAGGGTGCTCGACATGAGCCCCAGATACCTATGTTTCCCACCGCCCTCCCAGCACCACCACAGATGCAAGCTTTGCCACCCATCCCAGCAGTCCCAGTCCAGTAGGGACAACTTCAGTACGGGCGAGTTTATCAACTCCAGCATGTCGCAGTCCCACAGGATCCACCTGCTATTGAGGGTATGTTCTCTATTCAGGGGACTATAGGGCATATTTTATTTGATACGGGGGCCACACACTGTTTCATTGCCATGAGATTTGCATGCACTTTAGGGTTGTTAGACGCTGCAGAGAGCACGATTACTTGCGTAGATTCACCGTTGAGTAGGGGTTCCGTGATTTCCCTTATTTATAAAGGTGTGGGTATAGAGATCGGGAGATTTACTTTACCCGTTGATATGTTAGTATTAGAGATGACTGAGTACGATGCAATTGTTGGTATGGATTGGATAGTTGCGTATCGAGCCATGATTGATTGTTTCAGTAGGAGTATTATTTTTGCCATTCTCGGGCAGGAGATGTTTTTAGTGGCGATGCCTCGCCCTGAGGGAGGATCGTCCACTCACTTATACTATATAGAGGAGGAGACCTCTAAGGAGGTGGTATTACCACTCGATTCGATTCCAGTCGTTAGGGAGTTTGCTGATGTATTTCAGGATATACCTGGATTACCTCCTAGTAGGGAGATAGATTTTGTTATCGATTTAACGCTGGGTACTCGGCTAATTGCCCGCGCACCGTACCGTATGGCTCCAGCGGAAATGAGAGAGCTAAGGGATCAGATAGAGCAATTTTTGGGTCAGGGGTTTATCTGAAGGAGTACTTCATCGTGGGGTGCCCCTGTGTTGTTCGTAAAGAAGAGGGATGAATCATTGAGGTTGTGTGTAGATTACCGGGAGTTGAATAAAGTCACGATACGGAATAAGTATCCGCTGCCCCGAATCGATGACTTATTCGACCAATTGGGGGGAGCTTCCTTCTTCTCAAAGATTGACTTACGGTCGGGATACCATCAGTTGTGTATCAGGGAACAAGACGTCTCGAAGACTGCTTTCTTAACGATATATGGTTCCTACGAGTTTCGGGTTATGCCTTTTGGCTTGACCAACGCTCCAGCCGTGTTTATGGACTTGATGAATAGGGTATTCAGAGAGTTCCTAGACCAGTTCGTCATTATATTTATTATTAACATTCTGGATTACTCCTAGACAGAAGAGGAGCATGCTGAACATTTGAGGCAGGTTTTGCAGACGCTACGTCAGAACGAACTTTATGCAAAGTACGAGAAATGTGGGTTTTGGCTGAAGGAGGTTCACTTTTTGGGGCATATCATTTCAGACCGGGGGATATCTGTTGATTCGGGGAAGGTATCCGCGGTGAGGGAATGGGGACAGCCCACGACATCGACTGAGATCCGTAGTTTCTTGGGCCTAGCAGGATACTACAGGAGGTTTATTTGGGGTTTCTCAAAGATAGCGGGTCCTCTGACACATCTGACTCGCAAAGGTGTGCCATTCATCTGGAGTGATGCCTATTAGTTGGCATTTGATGAATTGAAGGAAAATTTGACCTCCATGCCAGTGTTATCATTTCCCAGATCGGGAGTTGAGTATCTCGTCTACACCGATGCATCCTTACAAGGACTTGGAGGTGTGCTGCAACAGGAGAGTCAGGCTATAGCTTATGCTTCCCGTAAGCTTAAGCCTCATGAGAAGAATTACCCCACCCACGACTTGGAGTTAGCGGCAGTCATATTCGCTCTTCTGATTTGGAGACACTATCTCCTGGGGGAGAAATTTCGGTTGTTCACAGACCACAAGTCTCTACAATACCTCTTCACGCAGAAGGAATTGAATATGCGTCAACGTCGGTGGCTTGAGTTTGTGAAGGATTATCAGTTTGATATTTAATATCACTCGGGGAAGGCTAACGTGATAGAAGACGCATTGAACCATAGGCCAGTAGATAAGGTGGCCGATGTGTGGAAAGCTAAGTGGAAGGAGTTGGGACTCCAGGAAGCAGTGGCTCGATCGTTCATGTCTGTGATGACTGTTACACCTTGGATTATTACGAGAGTGATAAAGGCCTAGGAAAATGACTCATTCTGTCAGGAGCAGATAGTTTGATTACTAGCAGAGGGAGCCGAGTACTATACCATTAGTTCCGATGGGGGATTACGCTTTAATGGGAGACTCGTCATTCCGGAAGGGGAAGACTTGCGACACGAGGTAATGACAGAGTCGCACGGCTCACGATTCGCGGTACACCCTGGTGGGGATAAGATGTACCAATACATGAGATGATAATACTGGTGGAGCGGGATGAAGAAAGATATCACCGTATTCATTTCTAAATGCGCCACTTGTCAGCTAATAAAGGTGGACCATCCGAAACCGGCAGGACTTCTATAGCCGTTAGAGGTTCCGATGTGGGTATGGGAGAGTATATCCATGGACTTTATCACGGGGTTACCAACGTCACAGAGGGGTCACGACTCCATATGGGTAATTATGGATAGGTTGACCAAAGTGGCTCATTTTCTGCCCATGAAGACAGACTACACTACGGGATCGTATGCCCAGATTTTTATTGCCGAGATAGTGAGACTTCACGGGGTACCTCTAAATATTGTGTCTGACCGAGATAAGATATTTGTTTCCCAATTTTGGGAGAGTTTCCAAGAGGCCATGGGTATAGAGTTGCGACTGAGTACGACATATCACCCTCAGACTGATGGGCAAACAGAGCGGACAAACCAGATGTTGGAGGACATGTTGCGTATGTGCATCCTAGACTTTGGAGGTGGTTGGGAACAATACCTTCCACTGGTGGAGTTTGCTTATAATAACTCCTACCAGTTCACCATTGACATGACTCCATTCGAGGCGTTGTATGGTAGACCTTATCGTTCACTAGCATGTTGGTTAGAGGTGGGGGATAACAAACTCCTTGGGCCGGAAGTGATTCAGGACACTTTGGCAAGGATAGAGATGATACGGAGCCGTATTCAGGTAGCTCAGGACCGGCAGAAGAGCTATGCTGATGCCAAGAGGTTCTTCAGAGAATTCAAGGTGGGAGACTAGGTGTTACTCAGAGTATCTCCTATGAAGGGGATTATGCATTTTGGGAAGAAGGGGAAACTGGCACCAAGATACGTGGGGCCATTTCCTATCATCGAGAGGATTGGGCCAGTTGCGTATAGACTTGGGTTACCAGAGCACTTGCATAGGATTCATGATGTGTTCCATATTTCCTCGCTAAGGAAATATCTTAGGGACGATTTGGCCCATACTCACATTGCTTTAGAGGACATCGATCTACAGCCCGATAGTTCCTACAAGGAGGGGTCGATTGCTATTTTGGACCACAGCGAGAGGAAACTGAGGTCGAAGATTGTACCGTTAGTACGCGTGCAGTAGCGGCATCATAATGCCGAGGAGTCCACATGGGAGCACGAGGATGAGACGCATGAGAGTTATCCAGAGTTATTTTTACCAGGGACTCTTTAGTTCCGAATATCGGGATGAAATTCTTTTATTAGGGGGGAGTATATAATACCCCGTAATTTTATTGATTTTTATTTAAGGGATTAATTGAATTAAATGAGAATTAATCCGGATATAAATACTAGTGAGATGTGAGTTAGTATTTGATTATGATGTTAAAATTTAATATTTCCAGATATATATGGTAATATATGAGTATTGAAAATATTAAAATTGTCGCGAGGCAGAAATACGACAATTTGGAAAACTTAGTTGGGACGCGCGAGTCAGTCGCGTCAGAAATAAAATTATTTAAATTAAAAAGTGAATTATATTTTTATCAACCAAATAGTCATTTTGAGTGCGCCAACGTGTCCGGAAGGGTCGAAATAGTCAGAAAACACTAGCCAGGGGTTTAGTTTGGGTCCCGGGCCATTTTTAGGCCAAACTGACAACCTAGAAGGGTATTTTGGTAATTTTAAAAATTAAGGGATTAAAACCCACGAATTTTAGAGTTTATTTTTATAGTTTTAAATAGGCCACTAAGGCCATTACCAGCTAAAATCATTAGAAGTGGGCTACAGGAGTTAGTGAGGAGTTATCACAGGGTTCCAAACCAAAAACACCCACCACCATCGTTTTTGGAAGAGATTGTGACCATAAAGAGGGAAGAATCAACCTTGAAACACCAGCTACACATCTGAAGAACAAATTTGAGGCAAGTGATTTGATATTTTTAATTGCAATGAATATTTCTTCCATGTTTAGTGTAGAAACCTTATGTTGTGAATATTTTGGCGAAAACTCAATGGAATTGTGGTAGAAGCCCTTAATCTTGGTTAGGAATTGCATGTAGAATGATTATGGATGAAATTTGGTATTCAAAACTTAACTTTGATGATTTAAAAATGGATTTATGATGAGTATTTAAGCATAATAAAATTCTGGGTTCAAGTTCATAGGGTTTGGGGCAAGAATTGGGGATTTATGATTTTGACAGGCTGATTTGTAAGATTTGACCCCAAAAGTATGTTAGGGAATGACCTAGGGTGACTAAAAATAGTTTACAAACATAAAAATGTAATTTGGATGGTCTTAGGGTGGATTTAGAGAAGAGAATAATGAAGAAAAACGAATTTGGGAGATTTCTGGGCGCAATCTGCCATCTCGTTAGAAGACCTGCCCAGGACAAGTTTCTAACGAGATGATAGTATCCCTTCTAACGAGTTGGTAATTCATTCGCAGCCATTCATTCGAACGACCTCGTTCAAACGAGATTTCTAACGAGTTGACAGAATGGCCTTTTAGGCCTAATTTTATTTCGAACCTCCAGTAGACTTGTATAATTGAGTGTAATCCTTCCCTTGTTGATTAGTGGATATAGTTGTGAGATTGGAAGTACTTCGAGGATTAAAACTTAGAATTTTGTAGTAAACCGGATGATATTTATGGGTTAGGATATAAGTATCTAAAATTACGACGTGAGAAAGGTTAATAACTTTTAATGTATATTATTCGGGGATTTGTAATCGTGCACCATTTAATGACGGTATAGAAATGTAAAATATACCTCTAATAATATTGAGATATCTAAGAAGTGTGAATGCTTAGTATATGTGGTTATCTGTGTATAACATACCTACCATACTTGCTATCACGAGAGTTTGGCACTCGATAAGGGCCATCTAATCTTTGTGTGCCTACGGGGGGGGGGGGGGGGGGGGAGGATTTAGATTGGTACCTCGAGGACATAGGTCAGAGAGGGACTTATTGAGAAGTTAATAAGTCTGCTGATCATGGGAGCGTAGGTATGTGCGTGACCCATGTGATGTGAACTATGTTCGCCTCCATTATGTGTGATTGTTGTTTATTGAAAATGATTCCTGAGAGATTCGAAATACGTGGTCCTTATGTACGTGATGTACCGGGATTGGATAGCAGAGTATGTGTGCACCGCAGCTTAGTCTCGGGGTGCCTCTTGATATAAAAAACTAGATTTGACTTAATTCTTTAATCAAAGATATAAATAAACAAGACAAAAGATTTTTAAAGTGGTTCAACCTTGAAAGTATGGCCTACGTCCACTGTTTGTGTTATTGCTGACTGTTTACAGAATTCTCGATAATGGGTTTACCAAGAAATTCCGAGTCCCTCTGGTAATAAGGAGGTTACAATGTATTTATAGCATTGAGGCAGTACAAATGAAAGAATAATACACAGCTGTCCTATAGGCGTATGCGTCTGTGTGATAATAATGAGCATTTAATGCGCAGTCATCCTCTTGATTATCCGGCTATGAATGCTCTTTACGAGATGCAGCTCGGACCGCCTGAGTAGCTCGGTATACATGAGTTGCTCGGTACAGTAGAGTTCCTCGGAGAACACTTATTGCTCGGAGCGCCTGAGTTGGTCGGGGAGGTTGAGTTCCTCGAAGTTAATGTGTTGTTCAAAAAATATTTACGAGTGCCATGTAGATTGACACGTGTCTCCACATAATTGGTCCATGTCAGCAGAATAAATTTGGTATCAACAGAAGCCCCCAATGTTTCGTAGTTTGATGTTGAAGAGAAGTATGGAACATTCTGCTGCTTAGATTTTTGGTTTGTATGGTTTCTAGGAAAGCATTCGTTGTATACAACTTCTTTATAAATGCACAGTATCAGTCTTTATAAATATTTTGAATTCCCATAACCGCTTCATTTTTTGTGCCCTTTTCTTCTTTTTAGCCGCTGGATACGCAATCGTCCATCCTGGTAATCATTGTTTTTCTCTATTCCCGAGGTAAAGTATTTAAACGCTTCAGAAAATTCGATCGTCTTTTACTTTTTCAAATCTGCATCTTAGAACTTCTTTGCTTCCTCTCTATCTTGTGCGTTCATTTCTTCCATTGTTCGTTGTTAACTGATCCACCCTTTTCCTGTAAGATCTTCGTCCTTCTTTTTTATTTTATCTGTTCATCATGGTTTACCTTGTTCAGTCGCTGTATAAGTTTCACTTTGATTTTTCTATTCTTTCATGGGTTACTTTGGAAGAACTTTATGAACCTTCTGACTATTTTCGTCTGGCTGAGGGACTTTGGTTCCCGAGTCTCGTTGTGGCCGAATGCGACTTTTCTTTTCCTCCAAACCCTTTATGTTTGGAGTTCTGTCAGTTTTTTGATGTTGTTCCTGCAAAAATAGCGCCAAACACTTGGAGAATAGTTAATGGAGTTCATAGGTTAAATCAAATTCATGGAACCCGTTTAGGAATTCCAGAAATTATGTTTTGTTATAGATGGGTTGTCAGCCATAGTACTTTTTATTTAAAAACTAGGTTTTTAAATAGGGCTTTAGTTGTCAATATCCCAGATGCCAACAGGGATTACTTTAAGCATGGAGTTGTTATGAAAAATTGGCAACATGCTCCATTAAATGGAAATGATGTGTATCAGGGTCCTAGATGCCCTCCCTATGGCAATGGGATAGGTTGTTTTTATTTTATTTTATTTTTGAGATTGTGTTTTCTTTGTGTTTGATAAAATGCGTCATTGACATTTTAATTTTTGTTTATTTGCAGTTGATAGCAAAAGAAAATCCCCCAAAGAGACTGATGTCAATTTAAGACACTTGAAACTTATCTGGAGTTTGCACCAAACCGTTGCTGACGAACACATTAGATCAGCTTCTTATTTGTTGCAGTACAAAAGCTATACTTCTTCCTTTATTGCTCATCCAGTGGTGGGTGACATCGACCCATTACCAGCTTCTGAGAGTTCTTCCCCTGAATCATATATTCCACTCAGTATTAGAATGAAGAGAAGACGAGCTTCTGCCTTCTTTGACAAATCGGACTCTGCTAATATAAAAGCCAAGAAAAACAAACAGGATGTCCTCGAGGAAGGGACAAGAAAGATTGATGCACCCCCTCCAGTTGCTGCTAAGAAGGTTGCCGAGATGCCCCCAGTGGCTCCGATCAAGATTGTTGATGTTTCTCCTCCCAGTGAGGTTGTCATTATATCACCAACCAAGATAACATCCTTGGTTGAGAATGTTCCTGCTCCTACGAGGAGGTTAAAGAAAAGCTCTCTTGAGAGACCAGTTGAAGAAGTCTCTCAGTCTTTAAATGTTGAAGGTGGTATTCCCACCTTTGTTCCTCCGAGCTCTGCTATGAGCTCGGTGAAGTCTTGGATTATTCCCGAGATCCAAGGTGTTGAGGACATTCTTTCTCGGGATAGGGTTACCACCTTGGCAGCTCAACATACTGCCTCAGTAAGTATTACTAATCTAAACTTTCATTTTTCAATGTTATGTCCCTGCACTGACTTATAATTATTTTCTTTTTCCAGCTGGTAACCTGTTTCAACACTATTCTAAAAAAGGATGAAGCTATTAAAGCTTCGAGCTCCTCGGGAGGTGTGGAGGAAGCTTTTGTAGGTCTGACTCAGTCCTTAAAGGACTCTCGTCAGAAATATGAAGAATATAAAGAGGCCTGGGAGACACGACTCAAGTCCATCGAGCAAGAAAAAGACCGAGTTGTGGAGGCCTCCTAGGAGTTGGAGAAGAAAATGAAGGAATTTGAGAAGAAAAATAATGAGCTTGAGGAAAAGCTCAAGAACACTGAAGAGCTTGAGAAAAGCTTAATAAATTTGAAGAGGAAGTTGTTAGATTTCGCGATGTTGATCATCAGAAGAAGGAGATAGAAGGGAAGATGAGGGCTGCCGAGGAACTTCATACTGAGAGGATTTCCTCAGAGAAGGAAAAGAGAAAACTTGCTGTTAAGAAGTCCTTTAGCGCTGGCTGGGACAAAGGCCTAGCTGCCATGTCTTCTCAGATGGAGTTTTCTAGTGTTAAATACTTCAGGGATGGATGGGTTGCAGCTCTGCAGGAGCTAAAGCTTGCTGAGACTTCAAATTTGTTCCAGTGACATGTTCATGGTACTCCTCCCTCTCCTGAAGAAGAAGAAGAGGATGAAGCTGCTTTGAGGAGTCCTCCTTGATGATTGGAGATCAGATCCCTCCTGTTCCAATTGTTCAAACTTTCTACGAGCAACTCCAGCCAAACAACATGTCTACCGATCAGCTTTCTCTGCCCTCCGAGCAGCCTACATCTTCGTCCAAGCCTCCCGAGGAAGTCTTAGGAACCAAGGAGAAGGTGTAGAGTTGTTCGGACCTTTATCTTTGTTTTTTATTTTTTTATTAAATGTAATTTTGGGCTATGTACTTCTCTTTGTGATATAATAAATTCGAACTTTCGGCTGTTCATATTGACTTTTTATTCTACTTGCTCTGTTTGCATCCACTACACCAAATCTGCCCATTTGTCAAGGTCATTGACCTTGACAAATCCAACTTGTCAAGGTCAATGACCGTGACATTTCGAGGCGAGACAACTTTTTTTGTCACGGTCGTGTCACGGTCATTGACCTTGACACAAAACTCGCGTTTTGTGTCACGGTCGTGTCGCGGTCAATGACCGTGACACGTTTGTCACGGTTTATAATCGTGACAAAGCCGTGACCCTTTTTTAAAAAATTGTCACGGTCATTGACCGTGACAATTCTGGGCAGAATTTAAAAAAAATCTGCTGGGCAGTATGGCCACTGCCACTGCCCAGCAGTATATTTGTACCTGTTATAGCAACGTTGTACCTGTTCCAAACATCATATATCCAAACAAACTAAAGATAATGCAAATATATATTCATGACGATATAATCCAAATATTCAAAATAGAAATAATATACATGACGATATAATCCAAATATAATTAAAATGGACAAACTTAAAAATAATGTTACTACATGTCTTGGGTAAAGGTGAGGAGGTGAGTAGGCCACAAGACATACGAATTGACGCACCCACTAATATACGTCGTGCCGCATTGTTCGCGCAACCACAATAGGGAGTTCTCCTTCCCGGGTATGACATGCGTGATGAGCACCCTGGACTCCATCTGTTGAAGCGCACGTCCATGAACTATTCCACCCTCGACGATATTCGGGTCCCTCAACCCCCGCCCTATCCGCTGGCCATCAAATACATCCAATATGAACACGCTCGGCCAACCAAGTGTCGTCATTGGTCTATTGAAGGGCGCCAAATAGGGAAGTGGATCATCGAAGTACGAACGTGTCGGTGATGAAGCAGCGAGGTCCACATCCTCGTCATCCTGCGCCTCGTCCTCCCACACCTCCTCCTCCACCGCCTTCTCCTTCCCTTTCCCTTTCCCTTTAGGGTCACCGCCCAACGTACGCTTCATGAATGCGTACATATCTTGGACCGTCGCCTCCAAACGGGACAGCTTCGCGTCGTGTGAATACACCGTTCGAGCTAACCCGGTGTCGCTCGTCTCCAATCCGATGATCCTAGATTTGGCCACCCGCGAGTTCACTCCCCTTGTCCTCCCCTTGCGATCAGAGCCAAGCACTTGGCTGAGTGCGTCTGTGGACAAAGATGCCTTGTCGGCATCAGACTGCGACTCATGTACTTCCTTAAGCTTTGCCTGAAACGACAAAAAGCACATGATTAGTAAAATAAGTAAACTAAAAAATTATAACGTAATTAACAAAAATTAAGCTGTCGGATTACTTACAATCGTGGCCGCGATGCTCGGGGACACCTCCTTGTCCTTCCCCTTCTTCGTCCGAAGAGCCACATATGTATCGAGCCTATTTGGCTTACCCCCTGGCCCACTCCCTACCCCCTAAAATAAAATAAAGTAAAGTAAAATTAGTATCGGCCCCGCAAAGTAAAATAATGAAGAATAATACATTTCTGTAGTTATAGAAAAATTAAATCTTACCTGCATCCTATGCTCCACCTCGGCGTAAGAGGTCCGGCCGGAGTAGTGCACGTCCGTCTTTTTTGCCCGATTTTCCCTCCCCGATTGGCGAGATGCCAATTGTCGATCCTCGATCTCATTGTCAATGAACTTCTGTCATTGTGCTAATGAGATCGGCTCCTTGGGGGGGACGGATTCACGCCATTGGATAATCGACTCTCTTGTTTTCCCAAAGTACCGTGCCCGCATATTTTTTTTCCACGACTTGAGTTGCTCCCTAATCTGCTCCAAGACGGGATCGTGTAGCTTTGGATCCAAGTTGAATTGTTCCTGTCCAACAAATACAATGTTAGTTGCGAATAAATATAAATATAAATATAAATATAAATATAAATATAAATATAAATATAAATATAAATATGAAATCGAAATCGAAATTGAAATTGAAATTGAAATTGAAATTGAAATTGAAATTGAAATTGAAATTGAAATTGAAATATTCATATTCATATAAATATAAATATATTACCTGTAGTGCCGCCCAAAAAGCTAACTTGAGCTCATATGGCACCTCCTTCCAACTCATAAACCCCGGGCCGATGACCGTCTTTAGGAGCTCGAGGGATCTTGCTAATAGCTCCGACTTGTTCTCGACGGTAATCCCAAATTTTCCATATTTGGGGAGCCTAGGGGCGGAGGAGCCCTCGTCGCCTCCGCTACCACCGAGCCCAGACGACATCATCATAAACAGCATCATTATCTTCGCCTTAATATCTGAAGGAGACATTTTTGCTGTAAAAAAATGTTATTAGTACAGATAAAAAAAATGTTAATAGTACACATACACACACCCCTACCCCACCCCCACCACACACACGCACACGTCATGCCACTTTTAAAACTAACCAACCCAACATTTCATCAATTAAACTAACAATTAAAGTATACAATTATTAATTTACTAATTTACAATGAGGGACAATCCTACTTTCATATGAAATTGACACTAATTATTAATTTACTTTCATCTAAAACTATACAATTAAAATTACAATTAAAGCTATACAATTTCTTAATTAAAGATATACAATTGTTAAAATTTCCCCTCCACACCCCTCACACCCCACCCCCACCCCCACCACACCCCTTGCCCCCCTCCCCCCGCCACGCACACATGCACACACCTACGCACACACACACACACCCCACCCCCACCCCCACCCCCACCCCCTCCCTCCACCACACTACACAATTCTAACTATCACTAACCTTGCATTCATACTAAGGTTTACATAGTTTTAACAAATTATAACAAAATATTATCATATTTTTAGTTAGAAAATTCCACCCCCACCCCCTCCCCCCACCCCACCCCACCCCCACTACCCCCTCCCCCACCACACACCACCATACACACACATATACACATACCCCACCCCCTCCCCCTCGCCCCTCCCCCTTCCACGCACACACCTACGCACACACACACACACCCCACCACCCCACCCCCACCCCCTCCCCCACCGCGACCGTGACAACTACATTTATTGTTTATCAATAAAATTATGACATGAGATAATTATAATTGGAGCATAAATTTCATTATCATAAAGGGATAAATCCAACCAAGTACAGAGATTCTACAAATTAAAGTGAGAATTAAATTTAAGACTTTCTAACAACATGCATGTGTATGGATTCTACATAGTTGGGCACGAAAGTAACTAATGATATTCCTAAAAACATACAATTGGCAACATTTTGTGAATTTACTAAACTTTATATAATATTATCAAATTCTGTTAAAAAATTATCTAGGGTTTTACCTAATTGAATTAATTTCATGAATAAAATTATTATCAATTTAAATATTTATATAATTAAATTTAACATATGAATTCTATAACTTTTCTAACATTTACACAATTCTAACTATCACTAACATATATATACACGCATATATATACACACACATACACATATACATATACACACATATATATACACACACATATATACACACACATACACATATACATATACACACATATATATACACACATACACATATACATACATATCGAAATGAAAGAGAAAGAGAGGAAAAAAAATACACCTTAGAGAGAGAGAGAGCAGAAATCGCGGATGAGAGAGAGAGGGGGGAAAACCAAAAAAGGTGGGAAAAAAGAATCCTAGGGCTTTTTTTGCTGCAAAAGTTGTCACGGTCGTGTCAAGGTCATTGACCGTGACACAAATCTCGCATTTTGTGTCACGGTCATTGATCTTGACACGACCGTGACAAATAATTGTCACAGTCAACGACCGCGAAAAGTAAATTTGTCACGGCCTTGTCACGGTTGTGTCAAGGTCAATGTCCGTGACACAAAACGCGAGATTTGTGTCACGGTTAATGACCTCGACAAGGGTGGCCGGCTGAAAGGTGACAATTTGGCCATTTTGGTGTAGTGATCTTTATTGATTCTTTCTGTCTCTTTTCTTTACTAGTTTATGGCTAGAATGGATCTCTTGTCAGCCCACGATACTGAACTAATGAAAAAATGCAATGACTACTTCAAGGCTGGCCATGCTGACTTGAATGAAGCTCAAATCATTGACATCCTTGGTCCAAATTCTTCTGAACAAGCAGTTGAAGCATATCAGTATTTGAAATGCCTGCTTGACCGAGCTGTTGCCAATAATGTGGCATACTATGAGATGATTGAAGCTATTAGGGGTATCATCGAGGAACTTCAGCAACAATACAAGGAATCTTCTGCCCTTTTGCTTCAGGGGTATGAGAAAAATTATTAGCAACTAAATGCTGACAAAGGATATGATAAGTTCATCGCTGCTTATGATATTAAGGAGAGGACTTTGAAGATTGAGGTTGAAGAGCATAAGCAGATCGTAAAACTGCTGGAGCAGGAAAACAATAACTTGCGTGGAGAGATATCCCAACTGAAATCTGCAGCATCTACCTCGGGAGCCTTGGTCCCTGTCAATGACGAAGGTTTCTCGTTTCTGGAGGTTGAAAATGCCAATTTGAGAGACGAATTGGAAACTTTAAAAAGAATTGGACCCTCTTCATCTACTTGCGGACGAGCAAGAGATTCTCGGGGATGAGCAAGAGCTGCTCGAGTTACTATTGAAGAGGCAAGAACTCAAGAAGCTTTGGATAATCAAGCATTCCAGTTGGTGGCGAAGAATCAGGCTTTAGCTGAGATGTCCAAAAAGACTCTGAACCTCGACGAGCAACTCTCTGCACAAAGATCTGCCTTGGAGAATAAATAACTTTTAGTGAAGAACCTCCACGAGCAACTGGAGAGGTTAACCTATCAGTTTCACAAACAGTCCAGAGAGTTTTGGATGGCTGGATACAATGAAGCCCTCTACCACCTTGATGACCGGATCCAGCAGTCAAATAACGAGGGGTACAAGCAAGGATGGCTGAATGCCTTTGGTGTGCTACAATTGGAACAGGGTCACTATTTTTGGGACTATTATGATCCTGGGTTGCTTGATTTTCCAGTGCCTCCATTTAAGCTTGACACGAGTTGGATTCCTGCTCGGGCAATTCCTCAGTGCCTGATCTCAAAGTATCTTGGCGACTACAGTCTTCATTCTAATTTTGAGATATCTCGCTCGGAGCACTTACTTGATCGGCCATCAGAATGTCAAGATGCTTAGAGATCTGAACTTCATAAATTCTCCTTACGTATTAGATGATCCTCCTGCTGGAGTAGAGCCTGTTTCAAAGGCAGAAGGGAAAAAGCCAACATAATAGGATTTTTATGTAATGATTTCTACTTTCCACAGCATATGTAATCCTTCTCAATTTGAATGAAAAGTTTTGGTAATGAAATACATTTCTCTCATCATTTGTCTTTTGTCATTCTATTTTATTCTCTGATGAATGTGTATGTATGTCTTGTAAGAAAATAAAAAATTTACTGTGTTATTTTAAATTGCCGACCAACTAGAGTTGGTGATATTTTATTTATTTGACGATCAACCGGAGTTGGTGATATTTTGTTTCTCGACCAACTTAGAGTTGGTGGTAATTTGATATGCCATAAGTAAAGAAATTATGTTTTATTTTTTGATTATTGTGACTAATCACTTTTTAATTATAAGCCACGAAACGACTTCCATCTCATGATATTTCTTAAACAATTGTGTCCGACCAATCGTAGTTGGTGGATTTTTATTCCTGACCAACCGTAGTTGATGGATTTTAGTTTACCGACCAACCGTAGTTGGTGGACCAACCAACCGTAGTTGGGAGGGTTTATTTTACCGACCAACCGTAGTTGGTGGACCGACCAACCGTAGTTGGGAGGGTTTATTTTACCGACCAACCGTAGTTGGTGGATTTTTGTTCTGAACTTGATGCATAGTGTGTAGCACTAATACTTCGAAAAAATTTCATCAAAAGGAGAGAATTGGATAAAAACTTCAACACTTTATTCATACTGAAGAAAAATTCATTTACATAGGAATCCCAACTATTGATAATACTTGTGTAGATGTTCTGCATTCCATGCATTCTTAAATTCTTCCCCCTCCAAGGTTTCAATCCTGTAGGTTCCTGGACGAACAACTTCTGTTACTCTGTAGGGTCCATGCCAGTTAGCTTCCAATTTATTGTGCTTTTGAATTACTTTCTTTAGCACGTAGTCTCCTTCCTTCAAATTGAGTCACTGGTAGGAGAATTGTGCTTCTGTTGGTATGCAGCATTCCTGATTGCTGCTTCTTCTCTAACTTCCTCGAGCATATCCAAGTCTAATCTTCTCATCGAGTCACTGATAGGAGAATTGAAATTCAGCACTCTATGTGTGGGGAGTCCCAGCTCGGCAGGTATAACAACTTCACTTCCGAATGCCAGCATGTATGGAGATTCTCCTGTTGCTGCTCGTGGTGTAGTACGATAAGCCCACAGCACAGAATGTAGCTCGTTAATCCAATTTGCCTTCGCATTATCCAGTCATTTTTTCAAACCATTCAGTAGCGTTCTGTTCGTCACCTCAGTTTGTCCATTGCTCCGGGGATGGCCTGGTGCAGAGTGGGTTTTCAATATGTTTGACTGATGAAAATATGCAGCGAACTCCTCATTATCAAATTGAGTTCCATGATCTGTGATGAATGCATGAGGAAGACCATATATACAAATGATGTTCTTCCATATAAATTGATACACCTTGTCATATGTCATATCAATAAGGGGCTCATCTTCCACCCACTTTGTAAAGTAATCCATCGCGCCCACGAGATATTTAAATCTTCCCCTGGTCGTTGGAAGTGGCCCGACGAAGTCAATTACCCACATGGAAAATGGCCAAGGGGAAGTAATGGGTGTTAACAATGCTTGGGGAGTTATTCGAATAGAGGAGAAGCGTTGACATTTGTCACATTTTTTGGCACAGGTTATACAATCAGTCCTCATCATTGGCCAGTAGTATCCTTGCATCATTATTCTTTGCAAAAGTGTCCGACCTGCTACATGGGCTCCACAGGACCCTTTTGGACCTCTTCAATCAAGTCTTTCACCTCGGATGGATGCACACATCTTTGCAAACCTGCTATAATTCCTCATTTATATAGAATACCATTATTCAATACATAACAAGCAGCTTTAAACTTCAGTTTCTTGGCTATGAGTTTATCAGTTGGCAAAACCCCTTCTTTAATATATGCCCTGATGGGATCCATCCAAGATGGTCCTAAATCAAGGGTAATAAAGTTCATCATCTAATGGTCCTCGATGCTCCTGATAGCCAAAATTTCTATTGGGATTATTCTTTGTAGCTCGGTGCGTGTGGCTGAGACTAACCGAGCTAAAGCATCTGCTCTTGCATTCTCTAATCTTAGTGTTCTAATTAACTGCACTGCGTTAAAAATCGATACAATCTCCATTGCTTTCGCATAATACCTGATCATCAATTCTCCCTTTGTTGCGTACACTCCCAGCATTTGAGTTACGATTAACTGTGAGTCACTGAATACAATGACCTGCTCTGCCCCCATAGTTTTTGCTAAACTAAGACCTGCAATCATAGCTTTATATTTAGCCTCATTATTAGAGGTTTTGAATTGAAAACGCAGAGCGTACTCCAGATCGATTTCATCTGGGTTGTTTAAAACAATCCCTGCCCCACAGCCTGTACTGCAAGATGAGCCATCCACTTATTCCATATAGGTACTTCATCCTCAAATTTTTTATCGGATAAAGTTCCTCGGTGGAATATCTGTTGCTTCTTTATATCCTTTCCTAACACTTCTTGTTGCTCGTCGACCATCACCTATTGATTGTCAATCGACTTATGTTGGTCGGAGTTTAAATTTGATGATCCTGTAACATTCACAAATTGGTCGGTATTCAACTTTTGCTCCTCGGAGGTGTCAGGATAAATGAATTCTGCGATGAAATCTACTATTGCTTACCCTTTAAGCGATGATCTAGGCTTCTCGTACTCCGAATATGCATTTGGTAGGGTTCAACTTCATTTGATATTTATCTAGTTGATCAAAGGTCTGGCCTAAGTCAATTAGATGATCAATAACTTTCTTGCTCTTCGTCAACATAAACTTCCATGTTGTAACTGATTTGCTCTGCAAACACCTTGTTCATCAGCCGCTGATATGTTGCACCTGCATTTTTCAATCCAAAAGGCATAACATTATAACAATAAGTTCCCCTAGGGGTAATAAAAGAGGTACTCTCCCTGTCCTCAGTCTTCATCTTAATCTGATTGTATAAAAGAGTAAGCATCCATAAAAGTCAGCAATTCGTGCCCCAAGGTAGCATCCACCAATTTATCAATTAGGGGTAAAGGAAAATGATCCTTTGGGCATGCCTTGTTGAGGTCGGTGAAGTCTACATACATCCTCCACTTGTTGTTCTTCTTCTTCACCATCACCAGATTAGCTAACCAGTCTGGATATTTGACATCTTTAATAAAGTAAGATTTCTGGAGCTTCTTTACTTCCTCTTGTATAGCTTGATTCTTTTTGGGGCTGAACACTCTTCTTATTTATTTTACTGGCTTGATCTCCTTATTCACATTAAGCTCGTGACATAGGAAATTTGGGTGGCATGTCTTCGTGGCTCCATGCAAAAGTTTATTTTCTGCTTTTTAGATTCACTACCAGCTCTTGGTTTATTGACACATCTAGTAAGACACCAATTTGAGTTGTTCGTTCTGGATGCTCGTCATCTAGAATAATATTTTCAGTAGCCTCCATGACCTGACCCTTAACGAGCTGAGATTCATCTCTTGGGTCTAAAGTATCAATCTCTGCATCTTCTCTCTCATCAACCTGATAAGTAGTAGTCTTCTTTCTGGATTCTTCACGCTCTTCTTACTCGGCAGAAGAATAGTAGCATTCCCGAGCTACTTTTTGGTCGCCCTTTATAATTCCTACTCCAAAGATGGTTGGAAATTTTAGGCATTGATGTACAGTAGATGGTACTGCTTCGAACTTCTTCAATCCTACCCTTCCCATGATGATATTGTAAGCTGATTGAACATTCTTATCCATCACAAAAAAGTGCACTCTTTCTGTTCGACAAGCAGGCCACGTACCGATGAACATATCCAACTTGATCGTCCCAAGTGGAAAAACTTTCTCGCCAGTAAAATCGAGGAGGGGCCGATGATATGGCTCCAACTGGGATAGCTTTAGGTTCAAACTATCAAAACATGGGTAGAACATTATATATGCCGAGCTTCCATTATCCACCAATACCCGCGAAATCACTACTTCTTTCATCCTCATTTTGATCACCAATGGGTCATCATGAGGATATAGCACACCTGTGAGGTCATTCTTAGAGAAACCGATGACCAGTTTATCTTTGTTCACCTTCCTCGGGCGATCATCTTCAGCTAGATTTATCCGCTGAATATACGAACAAGCTTGAGCCTCATTGAGGTAAGATTTCCTTTCTGCGGTCAGATCTCCACCTCCTGCATCTCCACCAGTAATAACATTGCAATCAAATGATCCAAAACGGATAGAAAATACCTCAAGTTCTGGCTGTTTTGGTCTTTTGGGGAGATCAGGGTCATCTTGATCATCATCCAGGTCTTCTTCATGATTTCTCCTCTTATCTTCTTTTGTTCGACGAGGAGATCTAGACCTCTGCCTTAATCGGTCGTTGCTCTTTCCACCATTTCGGCGATCCACATACTTATTCAATTTTCCTCGCCTGATGAGCTCTTCAATTTCATTCTGGAGAGCTATACAGTTTTTGGTCGTATGACCATGATCCTTATGGAACTCGTAATATTTGGATTTATGCCTTTTGTCAGGATCTGTCTTCATTTTTTCAGGCCAGTTTAGCTCCTCGCTGTTCTTGATCTCTTCCAGAACGTGGTTTATATCTACCTTCAAAGGAGTATAGTTTCCAAATTTCTTCAACTGCTCCAATGCTTGCTTTGCTTTTGACTGCTTGTTACCACCATTATTCTTCTGATCCTTCTTGTCAATCTTCCCGGCCTCAACTTTGGTCTCCTTAGTGTCCATGCTCTTTTTTGCAGCCATAGCTTCCTCGGCATTCATAATTTTGGCTGCTTTTGCCATTAATTCTGACATGATCCTAGGTGGATCTTTGGCTAAAGTGTAGTACAATTTATTTGGCAATAGTCCACTCATCAAAGCAGTAATTGCTGTCTTTTCCTCGTAATCAATAACTTCGAGCTTCTCGTTATTGAAACGAGTTATGTAATCACTGGTGCTCTCACCTGCTTTTTGTCTAACACTTAACAAATGTGCTACTCGTTTAACTCATTTTGCTCAAAAACAGAAATTTCCAATAAAGAGGTCGGCCAGTTGAAAGAAAGTTGAAATCTTCCCTCGAGGAAGAATATTGTACCATATTTGGGCAGATCCGGTAAGAGTTCTCGAGAATGCCCTGCATCTCATCTCGTCTGGCACGACATAGATATCGTCAGCAGCTTGGTATTGTTCTTTATGAAGGACAGGGTCATTTTTCCCATCATATTTAGGAGTCACAACAGGTGCTTTGAACTTTGATGGTGTGGGAAAATCCACAATTGCCTGGATAAGAAGTGTCCCTTGGACAAAAGTTCTTTGTAGAGGATTTTTGGACTTAGCCATTTCCCCTAGTCTATACTCCAACCTTTGAATAGAGCCTTTCCATGCATTATTTCCCTCCTCGGGCATGTTGGTCCGAGCAACTGATCGTGTTGAATTTGCCTCTTGGGATCTTTCAAAACGAGCAGCTGGTCGGGATTGGGCAAAACCTTCCTTTAAATCAGAGGATCATTGAGAGTTCCTCGACACCATCCTAGGGGGACTTTTATTCCTCCTAGGACCCATACGATCAAAGGGAGAGACTCTACTCAATCTTTTAAGAGCACTGGTCCTTTCTGGAGATAGAGTGACGTTTTGTTGAGTGTTTGTAGCTCGTACCGAGGAAGTCCTTCCAGGATAATAAGAAGGATCATTGGATCTCTCAGTACGATATGAATCGGTGAGTCTAGAATGAGATTCTTCTGGGAGTAACGTTCCCCTAGAAGGTAACTGGGTATTTCTTTGAACACTTTGTTGTCCTGAATGGGTAGGTACTCCACCCTGGACAGTTTGTATGAGTTGTCTCATGGTTTCTTGCATGGCGGTCTGACCCTGAGCCAAATTAGCCATTATTCCATCCAGATCTTGGACACTTAGAGGAGTGGATGGATTTGGGGGAATCCCAGCATTTCGATTACTGGATTCAGGAATATCAGCCATTGGTGATGAATGATTTTGGTGATAAACGATAATTACAGTCGTTTTCCACAGACGGCGCCAATTTGTTGATGTAAAAAATTAGATTTGACTTAATTCTTTAATCACAGATAAAAATAAACAAGATAAAAGATTTTTAAAGTGGTTCGGCCTTGAAAGTATGGCCTACGTCCACTGTTTGTGTTATTGCTGACTGTTTGCAGAATTCTCGATAATGGGTTTACAAAGAAATTTCGAGTCCTTTTGCTAATGAGGAGGTTACAATGTATTTATAGCATTGAGGCGGTACAAATGAAAGAATAATACATAACTGTCCTATAGGCGTATGTGTCTGTGTGATAATAATGAGCATTTAATGCGCAGTCATCCTCTTGATTATCCGGCTATGAATGCTCTGTACGAGATGCAGCTCGAACCGCCTAAGCTGCTCGGACCGCCTAAGTAGCTCGGTATACATGAGTTTCTCGGTATAGTAGAGTTCCTTGGAGAACACTTGTTGCTCGGAGCGCCTGAGTTGGCCGGGGAGGTTGAGTTCCTCGGAGTCAATGTGTTGTTCAAAAAATGTTTGCGAGTGCCATGTAGATTGACACGTGTCTCCACATAATTAGTCCACGTCAGCAGAATAAATTTGGTATCAACAGTGCCAGTATTGTATATTTATGATGAGAATAATATACTGCTAATTGAAATGAACTGACATGTATAAATGTAAGTGTGACTAATAGTAACATTTTAGTAGAGTTAAAAATGGAAAATCTCTAGTGATTAGCATGACTAATATGGGAACTAAGAAGAAAAGTAAAACTCTCTGTTTAAATTAAGATGTCGGGACTAAAATCGTGAATCGTATAGAAATGTTAGATTGTGTATTGGAATAGTTAGATATGGGAATAACTAGAACGAGTACGGTTACGATAGGAGTGCACAATTAGTTTAGAGGTGAGGAACTCATGTGAGTGCACGTACTATCATGTACTTTATATTCACTGTTTAATTATATTAAACACTTGTTGTATTTTAAACTGTTTTCACAATCGGACTCTGACCCGTTTGCTTTCAAATCTATTTTTTACCAAAACCTTTTTAGGTGACCAGCCACAAGGACACCAAGCATAGGAGTTCCATTCTGGGGACGTGCTGTAGGTGCTACGGAAGTTACAGGACCTCGATAGTAGACGCCTCCACTTTCTATCTTGACTCTACTTCAGATATATTCATCTGTAGGGCATATCGCCCCTTTCCTTTCAGAGACATCTTACTTACTCAGTTTTGATTTCATATTTTGGGTTGTAATTAAATTAAGGATTCAGGCTTTGTATTTGTTCATTTCAGTATTTGGATTGTTGTGAGGTGTATTCCTCCAGATTTAGTTTATTACATCGTTATTTATTTGCGACTGTGATGTGGTTGTGGTATCATTATTTCATAATTTAAATGGATTGTATGTTAATCGAATTTAATTAAAAATGACAACTCACTTTTTAAATATAAGGTGGCTAGTAATTATTAAAATGTTTTTGACAGTAATGCTATGAACTGAACCAACTTGGCATTTTATATTAATTTGAATAAAGGAATAGCTACCCGGTATTTAATTAGTCTGGTTGTCACATACATCTAACGATATTCTAACGTATGGTATATATTTAACATAATTAACCTCATTAGAAGTATGTTGGAAGCTCGTTCGCGCGAGCTAGGCTTTTTGTTCGAACAAGATTGGACCTTGTTACAACAAAACTATGGTTTTCATTTGAAAAAAGTCCCAATTTCATTCGAACAAGTTTGTCTCGTAAAAAATGGTGTTTTCTATAAAAAAAAGGATTCTTTTGGACAGTTACACAACTCTTTTGACAAAAATCAATTTCCATACCTGCACCAAAAGTTTTTTCCTTTTGTTTCATAGAAATACTTTTGTTTTCCAAAT
The DNA here is from genome assembly GCA_949130495.1 of Sambucus nigra. Taxonomy (NCBI): domain Eukaryota; kingdom Viridiplantae; phylum Streptophyta; class Magnoliopsida; order Dipsacales; family Adoxaceae; genus Sambucus; species Sambucus nigra. The sequence continues at coordinate 133,281,298 of OX422219.1, read as the reverse complement.
CATACATACCCAAATATAATTTTTTGAGTTTTATCACACCTAAATTCCATACACTACATCAAAACCTAGAAGAGTGTTCTCTACGACTGATTATGGACTTGCGACTCTACTACTGAAGAAGAAAGGATTCCGTATCCAGAGGCTGATCAGTGGATATTAAGAGAAGAGTTGCTTCCTATGGGTGGTGCTTGACTGCATCATTTTCTGTCAAAGATTTAAAGACCCGGTGTATTATACCTAGTGGAGCTCTATGTATTCTGTAATTTATTGAGTCTGTCAAACTCTTTAACAGTGTTGAAATATATGTTTTGCTCGAAAGGGATTTCCTCAAATATTCTTCTCCTACTTGGCTGGTTTTGGTTTTATTGTGTGGTTTGGAATATTTAATTTGTACTCCATCTTGTATACACACTAATTATAATCAAAGATATAGTTTGGTCTAAATCGTATTTTTGTGTGTGTAACCTAATATACAAGTGAATCCATATAGCCCCCGTATTTCCAAATTGGCATCAGAGAAGGTTATATAATTTATTGTGTGGTCTTTAAGTTGGGATCATATGGATATTTTGTATACTATGGTTCATTTTTTATGGGTCGGATTATGCATATTGAAAATCTCTAATGAGGTCTACATTGGAGTCGATTGACGAGAGAGTCCGTCTTGTCTGTGAAAGAGGGTGGAAACCACCCACTGTGACTAACATTGACGTCGAATATCTTAAACCTATCACTGGTTGGCTAGCGAATGATTTTAAATGGATTAATTTTAACTCCTGCGTCTTAAGTGCTATTTCTAGAGCTGTCACTCCTGACAAATTATGTTGCATCATGACGTGCACCATGTCTAAGTAAGAATGGGATATCCTCCAACTCACTCGCAAGGGTGTGTCCATCCCTACGAGTCTTTCCCTTTCCCCCGGGGGGGGGGGGGGGGAGGAGAGAAAAGGTCTCTCTCCCTCTTCCTCTAGGAACACTTCGGTTGTCTTCAATGTGGGGGTGATGTAAAAAAATGGAGTCACCATCCTATTTTCCACAAAATAGGCAAAAGAACATGTCATTGCCTCACGAGAGCGGCATCAAAGACAAACTGATGCTTACAAAACCATAAGTTCAGAGGTTCGGGGGCTAAGTGACTGAATTGGAAGGTGTTCAGCACCCATCCCGCTATTTTGGTCTCTCATGGGCTTGTGTAACTATTTTCCTTAATTTATCCATGAAGTGTGTGTACGTGTATATATAAATGGAGATCGGAATCGCCCGACTAATATCACAAAAAAGATAGAGTGAGGTCATACAAAGGAATGTTTCCAAAGTAATAATTAGAAAATATGATGTATGCGTTTACTGAAACATTGATCGCTATGATGAAACGAAAATATGTGTTATATTAAACGCTAATGTGCACCACAAATGTAATATATCTTAAAATAATGTATAGATGAAAAGTATGCAAATGCGAAAAATGGAAAATTGGAATCGAGTCTCGGGTTTTAACCCGAAATGCCTACTTAGCCTATACAGGCATCAAAGTTCACGTAGTTTGCATGCGTCATAAGGGTGGGGTTTATCCCATAGATTCGAATGGGAATTTATTATATGTGTGATATGCCCGTATATATCCTCGACAAGGCTCAAGGGCGCCCTCCAACTAGATGACCCCTTAGGGGGCCGACCCTTCATCAGGCTCCGAACGACCCTCCGAAGGTACGACAGTACGAGGCCCAAATTAGGCCAGACTCACCGCCAGAAGGAACTTTTCCCTCGACCTCATATCATAGGCAGAGGGTGACATCATCAAAGCGCGTGGCCTGGGAGACGCGTTGAACAGTGCGCGTGAGGCTCACTTGGCACGTGGAAGACCGTTATAACAAAATCACACCCTCATGTGAGGAAATATTATGTCATCATTTGGCATCTACAGGTGTCAACAGGAGATTGGCTAGATCATCATTCACATGCACCATGCATACTTAGGGGGTACACTACACTCTCCAAGACCTATATGTACTTGTCATCTACAACCCAACGGGGGATGGATCGATAATTGTAACCCTAACTAAAATTCTGCTTACACACACAGTAGAGAGAGAAAGGGAGCTTACGTGCATTGTATTCAAGGCCATTAGTGCCCATACTTAGTGGATCACACACTCACAGTGGATGTAGGCCATATTGGCTGAAACACTATACATCATTGTCTTATTCCTCTTATACTCATCCCCTTCTACACACTTATACATATACATCTCTATGGCTGCCATGGTACTTATAGTTTGAGCTCATCATCACTTATCTGGTGGTGCTGAATCTAAGCGTCATCAGTTTGGCGCCGTCTGTGGGAATGAGAAGACATCTCTTCCTTTGTACAGCTTGACCTCACTGGGCACTCTGGTGGTGAACCAGTTCTCACCCTGAGTGGAGATGTTTCACCATTGAAAGAGACCCACTAAGGTTCTCAAGCTCACCAGTCTTTTTTTTTCAGTTCAGCTGTTCAAAGCTCAAACACATGGCACCGGAGATGCCACCACCACCACTCCCTCCTCTGGAGAGTGGAGTAGGACCCAGCTCCAGTTAGCTGCCACCTCAACCTGAGATGGCTGATGTGGCGGCAGCCTTGAAGTCTCTAGTAGCGAGCCAGAGGATCATGCAGGAGCAGTTCATAGCTCTGAGCCAGTACATACTAAGACCACCAGGGGTCTCACCTGAGATGATTACTCCGACAGTAGCTCCAGGACAGCATGAGGCTAGGGGACCACCCCAGGCACCACGCAAAGACCTGCCACCCCCTTAGCGGTGTAGGGATGCTGCTGGCCCCTGGCGTCTACGCCTGGGGAGGCAAGGAAACCCTTGCCCTGAAGACAGGTATGATGATCTGGAGGGGGAGGAGGCCCCCATAGAATGCTGGGAGCCATATGAGGTCTCCAACAATACTGTACGACCCCTCTAGTAGAGCAGAGGTAGGTGCGGAAGGCAAAACCCTGACGATTGCCCGAGAGGCTCTACTTTCGACCGCCTGAGCAGGGGGTCGGCCTTTGAGAGGTTGGGCCCAGTAAATGACCTGCGAGAAAAATTGTCTAGGTCAAGGAGTGCCGCGAGGTCCATAAGGGAGGCAGCAGATGACCGACCCCACGGGGGCCAGCCCCTAGCTAGGGACAATGGCCAGGGGGAAGTAAACAGCCGACACAGGCCAGTCGCGGCAGGACCCTCCATCCATCTCAAAGAGGCGGCAGGGGATAACATCGGCGAGGTCGACCCTACGAGGCCCTGGAATGACTTGATCCAGGGATTAGAGGATAAGATTGGCGATATACTGAAGAGCCGAGACATTCTTCAGAGGGGATACACTATAGGCTCACCCTTTGTGGCGAAGATAGTCAACATCCCTACGCCATCAAAGTTCAAGCCACCTGTGGTCACCCCAAGATATGACGGGAGCACCAACCCTGTCCACCATGTTGAGATGTACCAGTCGGCAGCAGACATATACTCTATCTCAGATGAGATGAGGTGTCCTGCCTTCTCTGGTACCCTGACTGGGGCTGCATATGTCTGGTACACGTCTTTCCCGAAGAACTCCATTGAAAACTTTAAGCAGTTGGCAGACCGGTTCATCCATAACTTTTGCTTCGGGATGAGGCCACAAAAGAAGACCACCCACCTGCTCTATGTTAAACAGGGGAAGAATGAGAGTCTAAGGGACTACATAGCCAAATTCAAAAAAGAAAAGTTGGAAGTGGAAGACTATGAGGAGAGAATAGCTATGACATCCCTGATTGGAAGACTCCAAAAGGGAAAGCTGTTATGGAAGCTTGCTGAAGACCCTCCGAGGACGATGGCTGAATTGCTGTCAACAGCAGGAAAGGTAATGAATGCCGAAGAGGCGATGGCCGCAAAATACGAGGACAAAAAAGGAGGCGCTAGTGGGGGTAAATACCCTAAGAAGAACAAAGAGGGGAAGAGAAGGTCTACGGACGACAAGTTCGCTGGTTACACCCCACTAACGGTCAGCTGTGAACATATTCTTAATGAGATAAAGAGTGACCGATCCCTGAAGTGGACTGAGAAGTTGAGGGCAGCCCCCAACAAGAGGAATAAGAACCTGTGGTGTGAATTTCACCAGGACCATGGCCACGTGACAGATAAATGTTTCGCTCTGAAAGATGAGATTGAGAAGATGCTGAAAGAAGGGAAGCTCAGAAAGTACGTCGACAGAGGTGCCTTTAAGAGGGGCCGAGGGGACGACCCTAGAAAAAAGCAAGGTGATGCATGTAAAGAAGGTCCTCCAAAAAGAGGGGACGACCCTTATGATGATGAGGACGACCCTGACCTCCCGTCGAGAGACGACCAAGGCCCTATTAAAAGGCTTAATATAATCTCGCTTGGAGTGGGAATGATCTTAGGGGGTCTAGCGGGAGGAGGCTCGGAGACCGTAGATAGGAAGGCCCACGTGGATGAAGCCAAGGCAGTGATGAAGACAATACACTCAACCTCTCTGGAGGCAAAGTCAGAAAAGAGGAAGAAGGTCGATATGGACACTCTGATAGTAGGGGTTTCAAGAATGGACTTCAAAGGCCTCTTGGCCCCACATGATGACCCTCTCGTCATCACTACCAGGTTGCATGGGTGGGAGGTGCCGAGGATCCTGGTAGATGGGGGCTCATCTGCGAATGTGATGTTTTGGCCATGCTTCAAAGCTTTGGGTCTCAGCCGTGCTAGACTCGTCCCATACCATCACCCATTGATTGGATTCAGTGGAGAAAAGGGTCATCCCCTTGGAGTGTATAAGTTCGATGTCAGGATGGGAGACGAGTGGCCGAGATGGCTTACAAAGAAGGTCAGTTTCTTTGTGATGGATGAACATATCTTTTCGGCCTACAATATTATACTGGGGCGGGTAGGCCTCAAGGGGTTCAAAGCTGTGCCGTCTACGATCCATCAGATGGTTAAATTCCTAACCCCTTACGGGGTGGGGGAAGTTCAGGGAGACCAGACGACAGCGCGAGAATGTTACTACGACTCCGCTGAAGAAAGAGAGGCACACAAGAAGGCTACAACCACTTACAATATTGATACCCTAGACCCTGGAGACGAGATAAAGCTAAAGAAAGGAGAGGCCACGGAAGAGGTAGAATCCATCATCCTCAATGAGGATGACCCGGAAAAAACCATCCAAGTCGGCAGGTCTCTGAAGCCAAATATCAAGGAAGACCTCATCAGGCTGTTGAAGAGAAGACAGAGCGTCTTTGCATGGAGTCACACAGATATGCCGGGGATCGACCCCGAAGTTATGAGCCACAAGCTCAACGTGGTAGAGGGTTCAAAGCCAGTTAGGCAGAAGAAGAGAATTTATTCTCGAGAAAAGTATGAGGTCATTAGGGATGAGGTCAAGAATCTGGAAGATGCTGAGTTTATCAGAGAGGTCATCTACCCTGAATGGCCATCCAACACTGTCATTGTCCCAAAATCTAATGGAAAGTGGAGAATGTGTGTAGACTTCACAGACCTCAATAGACATTGTTCCAAAGACAGCTTCCCTCTCCCCCGCATTGATCAGATGGTAGATGCTACCGCAGACCATGAGCTTCATGGATGCCTATTAAAGGTACAACCAGATCTTCATGAACCCCGAAGATTCGGATAATACAGCCTTCATTACTGACAAGGGGACATACTGTTATAGGGTCATGCCCTTTGGCCTAAAAAATACGGGGGCAACGTATCAGCGCCTCGTAAATAAAATGTTCGAAGACCAAATTGGGAAGTCTATGGAGGTCTATGTAGATGACATGCTGACTAAGAGTTTGAAGGCAGAGGATCATCTGGCAGACATGGAGAGGACCTTTAATACGATGGACAAACACCAGATGAAGCTCAACTCGGCCAAGTGTGTCTTCGGGGTCGGAGAAAGGAAGTTCTTGGGGTTCATTATCAACTAAAGAGGCATCGTGGCCAATCCTAAAAAGATAAAGGCCCTTGTAGAGATGAAGACCCCCAAGTCCATTAAAGATGTTCAGAGACTTACAGGGAGAGTTGCTGCCTTGAACAGGTTCGTGTCTAGGGCCACAGACAGGTGTCTACCATTCTTCAAAATCCTCAGAAAAGCCTTCGAATGGAGTGAAGAGTGTGATGAGGCTTTCAAGGAGTTACAATCATACCTGGGGTCTCCCTTGCTGTTGTCACGGCCCGTGCAGGGTGAACGACTTTATGTGTACATCGTCGTCTCAAAGTCAGCCATCAGTGCAACCATTGTAAGAGACGAAGATGGAGTACAGAAGCCTGTGTATTTTAATCGCAAGGCACTTCAGGGGGCTGAAAAAAGATATCCAAGGATGGAGAAGTTGTCCTATGCCTTGATCCATACATCAAGGAAGATGAAGCCATATTTTCAGTCCCACACCATGGTCATCCTCACTGACTCCCCTCTTAGGCAGGTCCTGCACAAGCCCGAAAAGTCAGGGAGGCTAATGGCCTGGGCTATAGAACTGGGAGAGTTTGACATTGTGTATCAGCCTAGGACGGCCATTAAGGGGAAAGCATTGGTAGATTTCATGGTCGAGTTTGCTTGGGAAGGTGATGAAGCAAATGATGAGTGCCACGGGAAGACAGATACCCTACAAGGTAGGCTCACCGACACACCTGCAGATAAGGCTGAGACAAGCACCGCTAGAATGAAAGTGGCCGAAAACGAAGAGGGAAGATATCTCTTTAGACAGGGGTCACTCTCTGAGGGAAGTTTCTCAGAAGAACATACCGTGTGGAGTCTCTTCGTCGACGGGTCCTCTTACGAAAGCGGGAGTGGAGCTGGACTGATAGTATCAACACCCGATGGCACCGACATTGAGTACGCCCTACTGTTCAACTTCAAAGCTTCCAACAATGAGTCTGAATATGAGGCCTTGATATCAGGCCTCTCAATGGCCAAGTCTCTTAGTGTCGGCCAGATTTTGGTCCATAGTGATTCGAGGCTAGTAGTGAATAAGATATTAGGAGCCTACGAGGCCAAGGACGAGAGGATGGATAGGTATCTTGAGAAGGTGAGGTCACTACTGAAGAGCTTCAGAAAAGTAAAACTGAAGAGGATACCTAGGCTCGATAGTGGCCGTGCTGATGCCCTTGTTAGATTAGCCTCGGCGACTAGGACAGACATCAGGAGGACGGTCCCAGTGGAAATTTTGCTTCGACCAACTATTGAAGATGCTGAGGGAACACTTAGTAATTGCCTAAATGTTTCTCAGGAAGCTTCATGGATGGACCCTTTGATCAGATACATTAAAGAGGGAGAGATGCTAGAAGCAAGGCAAGAAAGGAAGAAGCTGAGATACAGGGCTGCAAAATTCACTGTCATCGGAGACACTTTATACAAAAACGGGTTTTTGCTCCCCTTACTTAGGTGTGTGCACCCCTCTGAAGTCCCTTCCATATTGCAAGACGTGCATGAAGGATCATGTTCAAGCCACATTGGGGGCAGATCCTTAGCAAAGAGGGTGATCACCCAAGGGTACTGGTGGCCGACCTTGGGGAAAGATGTCGCGGCATATGTGAAAAAGTGTGACAAATGCCAAAGATTTGCCACCATCCCTCACTAACCCCATAAGCCTCTTACCTCCATTATATCCCCATGGCCATTTTCAGTGTGGGGGATCGACCTAGTAGGACCGTTGCCAAGGGCAGTCAATAACTATCGGTTCCTCATCGTAGCGATTGACTATTTCTCAAAATGGGTGGAGGCCGAACCGATGGTCACGATTACAGAGCAGAAGACCTTCCAGTTTATATGGAGAAATATTATATGCAGATATGGTCTCCCAAACACCCTCATCTCGGATAACGGGACTCAATTCAAGAATACATCTCTACAGAAGTACTGTGAAAGGGTGAGTATCAAACAATTCTTCTCTACCCCAGGCCGACCTCAGGCCAATGGGAAAACGGAAGTTACAAACAGGACGATCCTTGACGGGATCAAGAAGAGACTTGAAGAGGCAAAAGGAAGATGGGTTGAGGAGTTATACGTTGTACTGTGGGCCTACAGGACGACGACAAAGACCTCCACCGGAGAGACCCCATTCATGCTAGCTTATGGCTCAGAGGCCGTCATCCCCACCGAGATTGGGTTTCTTACTCATAGGGTCCAAATGTATGACCCCCAAAGAAATACAGAAGAGAGGAGACTTGACTTAGACCTGCTTGAGGACAGGAGGGAAGACGCCGAGATAAGGCAAGCCGCCTACCAGCAGAGGACTGCAAGGTTTTACAATCAGAGGGTAAAACAGAGACCAATTGAAGTGGGGGACTTGGTCCTCAAAAAGACTTAGCAGAAGCCCAACAAGCTCCATCCTAATTGGCATTGTCCATATAGGGTCATCGATGAAGTTATCCCTAGGACCTATTGACTAGAAAACCTAGAAGGGGAACCCTTTTCCAACACCTGGAATGTCGATCATTTGAAGAAATACTATCAGTAGTTTTGTAAAGTCCTATCGAACGACAGTTGTAATAGGTGTTGCTCCGATAGAACACTTGGAAAATTAATGAGAAATATCACTGTTTCCTCTCATCTTGTGTTTATCAGTTCTAGTACGCATGGAAACATCTCCAGAGAACGACCCTCTGCTATAATGAGGATCAATGGAGGGGACGACCCCACCATTGTCCTCAAGAAAGACGAGGGAAGACTTTAAAACCATTAATTTGATAATTATAATCCTCGGCTATAATGAGGGTCAATGGAGGGGATGACCCCACCATTGTCCTCAAGAAAGACGAGGGAAGACTTTAAAACCATTAATTTGGTAATTATAACCCTCGGCTATAATGAGGATCAATGGAGGGGACGACCCCACCATTATCCTCAAGAAAGATGAGGGAAGACTTTTAAAACCATTAATTTGGTAATTATAATCCTCGGCTATAATGAGGGTCAATGGAGGGGACGACCCCACCATTGTACTCAAGAAAGATGAGGGAAGACTTTAAAACCATTAATTTGGTAATTATAACCCTCGGCCTATAATGAGGGTCAATGGAGGGGACGACCCCACCATTGTCCTCAAGAAAGACGAGGGAAGACTTTGTTAAAAACCATTAATTTGGTAATTATAACCCTCAGCCTATAATGAGGGTCAATGGAGGGGACGACCCCACCATTGTCCTCAAGAAAGAGGAGGGAAGACTTTGTTAAAAACCATTAATTTGGTAATTATAACCCTAGGCCTATAATGAGGGTCAATGGAGGGGATGACCCCACCATTGTCCTCAAGAAAGACGAGGGAAGACTTTAAAACCATTAAATTTTTTATTATAACCCTCGGCTATAATGAGGCTCAATGGAGGGGACGACCCCACCATTGTACTAAAAAAGGATGATGGAAGGGTTAGTGATATTGTTAAAAACATCATAATGAAAGTCATACGAGAGACAAAAATAGAAGACATAGAGGCATTATATTACATTATAAAATGAAGATGTTCGTCTGATAAAAGAGTATAAAAATATGAATTACACAAAGAGGGTATGGGCTACAGACAACCACCCTATTGAGCAAGGTCAGAGGGCAAGGCCTCAACATCTATTGGAGATTCTTCTATGACCATGGCAGGCCGAGCCTCAGACGTGCCCGTGCCTTTTACATGCTGAGATTATACTTGGGTTAGGGCTTCGGCAATAAGTGGATCGTCCAGTTGAACTGCGTCAAGAGAGGGGCAGATGGACGATACTGTGTCAGAAAACTTAAGGACGACCCACCGACAGGCCGTCCTAATCCCCCTCTCTAAGTACTCAAGACTGAAGCCTTGGAACTCGTCTGAGAGTTTGTAGGCCTCCACAGCATCGACCTCTGCTTTCTTCACTACGTCAGATAGCCCAGTCTTGTGCTGAGCCCCCATGTTGGTCAAGACCTCATCCCTCTCCTTAATAAGCAAGTCCTTGGCCGCCATGTCTGCATCATGCTTCCTCGTCAGCTCGTTCAGAACCCTTGCATGTTCAATTCTGGCACTCTCTAGCTCAGCCCTTGCAGTCTCCAGCTCCGTCTGCAAATCAGCCTCGTGCTGGATGGCTCTCTCGGCTTCATGGAATTTTTGTTGGTTCTCAGCCATCCATTTTGTAGCCGAGGTAAAGGCGCATACAGACTGCAAATAAATAATAAACAGTTGTCAAGAGGCCGAGAAAACAGTTAGTGAGAGAATGCAACTAAGGGAATGAAGGGAGAACAAATACCTGAGCTAGGGCGTGCAGACCGTAGTCATACACTTTTGCTGGAGGTATCTTTGATAGAAATTCATAATCAGCAGCCGAGGGGGGAGAAAACATGGACGCCTTGGTTGCCCTCAGGTTTGCAGTAAGGGAAGATGGCTCGGCCTTCAGAAGCGCCAAGTTCTGGGACCAGAAGGCCCCCATGCTGGAAGAGGAGCCAGCCCCCTCAGACGACTCTACCCTCGCCCTCATCCTTGAGTCCGACCGAGGGTGAGCAGGAGCTTTAGGCTCTTTCCTTTTATGACTATCAGCAGTCGGCTCAACAACCATCGGCCCCACGGCCCTTGTCTTCCTCGGAGCCTGCTGAGGCTCCTTGCCTTTCTTCTTGCCTAGACCTGATAGTAAACTGGGAGAAGTCATTTCCCAAAGTTGATCCGATATACCAGAGGGACGACCTGAAAGGAGGACGACACGTCAGAAAAATGCATAGGCAAAGATGAAACACTTGAAAAAGTAAAGAATGGGAAAAAATAATTATAACTCACATAGTTCCGTCAGGGGGTCGACCCTCAGACCAGCTTCCTTGAGGAACCGAGGGGTCATAAGATCTTCAAACTTTGCAAGTTCACCCCCTCTCCCTCACCCTCTCAGATATTCAACTATGTCTTTCTCTTCCAGACTAAGTCCGGGGTCTGACCTGGCCTTTATTGAAGGGTTAGACCATCTTCTGAGGACCCTCGGACCATCGTCTACAGGTTGTGCCTCGACAGAGAACTCCCACTCTCCAGAGACAAAGAAGAATCTCTTCTTCCAATCGTGGTTGGAGGTTTGTGCCACGTGGAGAAGTTTTTTGTCAGACCTCCTCGCCCCAGGTGATAGTACATAGGCTGTTTGGACGAGGAGGTGATATTGTAACAGGCCAAAATATGTCGGCCGAGGGCTCACCAGTGAAAGCATTCTTCCACAGGGAGATGTAGCCAAGGATCGTCCTTCAGGAGTTGGGAGGAAGCTAAGAGGGGGTAACGCCGAGGGCTAACAAGATATCTACGACAGCAGGATGCAGAGGGAATCTGACACCAACCTTGAACATTTGTTCATATACTGCAACCTCTCCCTCTTCACCCTCTCAGACTCAGAGGGAACCCTCGTAGTTATATTGGGGGACACTCCATAGGCATGCCTCCACAGCAAGAGGTCACGATCCCTGACTGAGGAGATATAGGACGAGGCATAGGAGGTGTCAACTGGGTTAACATATGAGTCCTCACCCTCATCCTCAGTCCCCTCTTCCTCGGCCTCATCACCTGTCAGAGACCTCTGGGGAAAATCCATCTGAAAGGCATGTGGAGATAGAGTAGTCACAGGGACGACCTCGAAAGCAACCATACCCTCGTCCTATCGGCCTGGACTTAGGTCAGACGTCTCTCTTCTCCCAGAAGGTCCAACGCGAGTTGGCGATGATGCTCTCTCATCCATCTCTCCTGAATAACTCTCTGATGGATGACAGGACGACCCACAAGACTCAGACGGCTCAAATGGCTTTGTTGTGGCAAGAGGAATGGGAAAATGGGTCTTACCCAATTAGCGTCGGCCCCTCGTCTCCTCTCCTCCTCTTCCTCTACCCGTCTGATCTCAATAAATAGTTTCTCTCTCAAGGAAGGGAATTCCTCAGCTAAGCTGTAAAGCCTCCTAAGAATTAAGGGGGAGACCCTACACTTGGAAGAATTTGGGTAACCTAACTACAAACAAATCTCACAGTTGACTAGGGTGGACTTTTTGATCAAAACTAAGGAATTTAAGGGTTTTCCATCAAGAACATTTCAAGAACAGCTTACTAGAGGTCACACCGAAAAAGATATGGAACAGCCTAAGAAAATCTAACCCTATGAGCTTAAAACAGGAAAACAAACAGAAATGAAGATAAGTAGGGCACTAGGGTCAAGGTGTTACCTGAGGAGAAATGGCGAAGCTGTCAAGCTTGAAGGTTCGAAAACTGCAGAAATGGCAAGAAGGCTGGAAGCTAGAGAGAGAGAGTTCAGGCGCGAAGAAGAAGAAGAAAGAGAAACTTCAAAAAAATGTTTAAATACCTTGCTAATGAGTGGGACCACTAACCAATGCAGATCACAGCCCACGAGGAGGGCATCATTAGGGCACAGAGCCCCAGGCAAAGTGTGCAGCCGCCACACCTTGGAAACTGAAGTGATAATGAGTACCTGCCTAGGTGTCATATCAGCTTAACAGGTGTCACTCACCTAACTGATCATACACCCATCTCAATTACAACACTATCCCTCAGCCATCTCAACAACATCTATGGCTAAGGGATGGGGGTGATTGATATGCTCGTATATATCCTCGGCCAGGATCAAGGGCACCTACCAACCAGACGACCCCTCAGGGGGCCGACCCTTCATCAGGCTCCGGACGATCCTCCGAGGGTACGACAGTATGAGGCCCAAATTAGGCCAGACTCACCGTCAGAAGGAACTTTGCCCTCAGCCTCATATCATAGGCAGAGGGTGACATCATCACAGCGCGTGGCCTGGGAGACGCGTGGAACAGTGCGCGTGAGGCTCACTTGACACATGGAAGACCGTTATAACAAAATCACACCCTCATGTGAGGGACTATTATGTCATTATTTGGCATCTACAGGTGTCAACAGGAGATTGTCTAGATCATCATTCACATGCACCATGTATACTTGGGGGGTACACTACACCCTCCAAGACCTATATATACTTATCACCTACAACCCAACGGGTGATGGATCGATAACTGTAACCCTAACTAAAACTCTGCTTACACACACAGTAGAGAGAGAAAGGGAGCTTATGTGCATTGTATTCAAGGCCATTAGTACCCATACTTAGTGGATCACACACTCACAGTGGATGTAGGCCATATTGGCTGAACCACTATACATCATTGTCTTATTCCTCTTATACTCATCCCCTTCTACACACTTATACATATACATCTCTATGGCTGCCATGGTACTTATAGTTTGAGCTCATCATCACTTATTTAGTGGTGTTGAATCTAAGCATCATCAATGTGTGTGGGTAGAAAATGTATTTTAGTTTTGAGAAATTGTGGTGGATAATCTCGTCGGAATTTATAGGCGTAAGCCTCTTTTTCTTGTTTTTGTTTTTTTATAGAAAATAAAGGATGAAGTATTAATGTGTATGAACTAAAGAAAATGTTAGATTAAGAATTTATGTAATTAATGCGGAAATAAATAATTTAAAGAGAGAGAAGGATTTTTTGACCTTGTTTGAAGAATCGAGGCTTGATCTTGATCCTTGATGAGATCCCTTGAATGTTGAGATAAATGTTGGATGAGAGAGGATGATATTTTTCTAAATTGGGTATGAAAATGATGGGAATGAAAGATGGAAAGGATTTTCACACCAGGAAACTTCGTTGATTGCAAGAGAATATCGCTGAGATCACTGATATTGATGGATATGAGGTGTTCCTTGAGAGTGAGATAATGCCCTATATTTATAGGGTGGAGGCATTCCATTCTTCATAGCCCTAGCCCTGCCAATCGGTAGTTAACCCTAGACACACTGTCGATAGGCAGGGAAATGGACCTCCCAATCGGTAGTCTGGTGCAGATTTTTTTAAAAAAAGGTCATCGAATGCAATTCATAAATATAAATTGTGCACGAGTCATACCGTTAGAAAGGTAATTCAGAGACCTTCAAGAGTCATTTGAGTCGCTCCTAATTCTGGGAGTTGAATTTAGGTCAAATGGGGCTCAAAATTTCTCGTCGATCCTCTGGACGGGTGATCGTCGGGCGATAATGGATCGCTCGTCCAAATCATAAGTCAAAATTGTGCATGGGATATAATTTTGGGTAGGTTATGTAAGGTACTTAGAATTCCAAAGAGCTTCGCTTAATTCAAAAAGCTGACTTTGATTAACCGGGGCCCGGAAGCATTCGGCGACCTTTCGGAGTAAAACGGGTCATTGGCTCATACTGTAAGGATGATTCTCGCATGGGCCAAACCGTCGGAAAGGGTATTCTGTGACCTTTGAAGATTCATTTAGTATCATTTGAGATGTAGAGTTAACCTCGATCAAACGAATCTCGGGTGCGCCTGGTGGCCTTCAGATTAATTTTTAGGAAAAAATAAATCGTTTGTCATAACAGTTATGACATTTCACGCACGAGGCAGAACGTTGGAAAGTGTTTTTAGTTACCTTTAAATATTTAAAGATCTTTCTCTTTGATGATGAAGTTGGTCGGGGTCAAATCGGAACCCAGGAGAGCTCGGTGCCCTCCAGATCAATTTTTGATAATAAAATTATTCGTTCATCTGAACCGTTATGCTGATTTATGCACGAGGTAGACCATTAGAAAGGGTATTCAAATCCCTTCAAAGATTCAAGGAGGCTATGATGATCGAGTTTAATGGAGTCAAACGAGCCCCAAAGTGCCCTATGGCCTCTAGATCGATACTCAGAGTGTGACCTAGGGTTTTTAGTGAAATAGGGAGGTGCTAGGAACCTAAAGAGAGACTTAGGTGGTCCTAAAATATGGTGTCTACAGAGACGCTCGATGTGTGAGCTTGGAATAAGTGAAAGCCATTGAATAGACACCGCATAATATTTAGGAAATAGGTTGATTTTATGATCCTAAGGGATGAGGATAATCGATTCAGATGGTCAAGGTCGATTTTGAAGACCTAAGGTAATGTCAGAGGTAGCCGATTCTGAGGGTCGAGGTCAATTTTGAGGACCTAAAGATGGAAACGACCAATTTTGAGGGACGAAACCAATTTTGAGGGCTTTAAGATAGGAGAGACCAATTCAGAGGGTCGAGGTCAATTTTGAGGACCTTGAGTAGAAGCAACCAATTCTGAGGGTCGAAGCCAATTCTGAGGGATTAAGTGAAGAGATACGAATTCTGAGGGCCGAAACTAATTTTGAGGTTATGACCAATTCTGAGAGTCAAAGCCAATTCTAATGGCTTATGAGGGTCGAAGACAATAATGAGGGATTAAGTGGAGAGCGACCAATTCTGAGGGTCGAGGTCAATTCTGAGGACCTTGAGTAGAAGCAACCAATTATAAAGGTCGAAGCCAATTTCGAGGGCTTAAGTAGGGAGAGACCAATTCTAAGGATCGTAGCCAATTTTGAGGGTCGACGTCAATTCTGAGGACCTTAAGTGATGAGCGACCAATTTTGAGGGAGCGACCATTTGTGAAGGTCGAGGTCAATTTTAAGGACCTTGAGTAGAACAACCAATTCTAAGGGTCGAAGCCAATTCTAAGGGCTTAAGTGAAGAGAGACCAATTTTGAGGGTTGAGGAAAATTTTGAGGGGATGACCAATTCTAAAGAGCGAAGACAATTCTGAGGAATTAAGTAGAAATGACCAGTTCTGAGGGTCGAAGCCAATTCTGAGGGATTGAGTAGGGAGAGATCAATTCTGAGGGTCGAGGTCAATTCTGAGGACCTAAGTGAAGAGAGACCAATTCTGAGGGTCAAAGCCAATTCTGAGGGCTTAAGTGAAGAGAGACCAATTCTGAGGGTCAAAGCCAATTCTGAGGGTCGAGGTCAATTACAAGGACTTTAAGTCGAGAGCGACCAATTCTAAGGGTCGAGGTCAATTTTAAGGACCTTGAGTAGAAGTGACCAACTCTGAGGGTTGAAGCCAATTCTGAGGGTTAAGTAGGGTGTGGGGTGTAGTTTTTTTGAGAAAATCTAGATAATCATATGGGGAAAATATATTAATCCGAGGATTCGTTATAACCCTATTGAGGATTTTTTTTAATTATGTTGTGTTGCTTGGAGAAGTTACTAGGGAGATATCTAATTGGATTTGAGAATTCCGCTGGGGATATAATACTGGGAAAAATGGGGAATTAATTTTGTTGGGGATTTGAGAGGCTTGAAAAAAATGTTTTGCTTGGTGAAAAAAGTTCTAAATTTCATTTGGTAATTTTAGGGATTTTCTGGGGAATTTTTGGGATTTTTGGGTAATTTTTTGTACAAAATTTCAAGAAGGTGTCGACCGATAGGGTGTAGGGGGGCCAAACAACAATGGAACAGTATTTTGGACTACCTCTGGCAGGTGAAGGGTCAATGTCGATCAATATGTGGATGGGGACTGCCGATCGACATGCCCCTTAGCCTTATGAAAAAAGGGGCGAGATTATTCATTTTTCACAGCTTTCAGATCTTCTATCTTCTTCTTTTCTTTTTTGTGAACTGTTTTATCACTCTTTGCTTTTTTTTAAGACTAAGAAATGGTAGATATTTCAAGCAGTGCGATCCACATGGCTTGGTTAAGTGTTGATGACAGGGCGCATTTGAAGTGGTGGGCCAAGGTGTCCCTAGTACTGGGTAATGAGGATGCCTTTGATTCGTTTGAGCTGGTTGTGGATGTACGACCTCTTCTCCGTGAGCCTACGCACCATCGATCATCTAGGGGGTGAACCCTAGTGGTATGTAAGTGTTAAGGACCTTTGGTATTTCCTTTTTCCCTTGTGTATTTCCTTATTTTTTTTTTCTGAAGTTTGCTAAAGGTTTTTCCTTTTACTTTGACAAAATGATATATCTCCATCGAACCTATGCTCCCGTGGGATGACGAGGTTCAAGATTGTCTGGGAGCACCATCCTCTAGTGGTGCACTGGGTGGTTTCATCAGCTGGTTTTGATAGTTTGACATCTTTTGGATGAGATTCCCCGTTTGACGGTTGTCCTTTGAGCCTTAGGAGAGAGGTGGTGGGTAACTACTAACACCATGCATTTAGGTTTTGAGGAGATAACAGTGACTCCCATTGATGTATAGCAGCTGCTGGGTCTAGACTATGAGGGGGCCTAGATAGAGGTGGACCAGATTTTATGGGTGACGTTGGTGGCGGTGGAGTCGGTGTTGGGTGATGTTAGGCAGATAGTCTCAGGGGACTCCATCCGTCTTTCTCTTTAGAAGAAGGTTTTATTGAGTCTAAAGATTGATGATACAGATGGGCTACTGATGCAGTAGATTTCTTGTTTATTCATTCTTTTGTTGCTGGGAGAGTTTTTGGTGGCGACTAGTGGCGATGTTGTCCACTTGTGGTTTTTGCCATACTTGAAGGTAATTTCTAATATCTATATCTTTAACTGGGGGAGCCTGACTTTGGAGACTCTTTATTCATCTTTAAATGCTTTCATCTTGTGCTTCCATCAGACCTTCACTGACACCACGTATCTTTTTAAGGTATTCTTTCCTTTTTCATTTTTCTTTATGCAATTTGTTTCTTTTTTGATTCCTTGATTGTTTTCTTCTGATTAATGACCCATATCCTTTGCAGACGTGGTCCTATGAGGTGATTGGTATTAACGCCCATTTTATAGGTTTGAAGGATGAGTTGGTAGGGGACTTATGCCATATGTACCGATGGCGAAAGTCGAACCGACAATCGAGGAAGTCTCTTTCTTTGACGGTGGTGCGTCAGGTCTTAAATTGCCTAACAGGCGATCGGGTTAGTTCTTTTTTCCCCCTGAGACCTTTTTTTTCTTTGATGGACTTTTTTTATATTAATTTTCCATAGGGGATCTTGCAGGTGACCTTCTATCCCTAAGGGATGACCATCCAGTACACAAGGGTGATCAGGGGGAATGCACAGCTGCGTTGTCTTCTGGAGCATGAGTTTGGCTACTCCTGGTATTTAGGGGATAGAGTAGTCTGATAGGTGGTGGAGGACGAGGTGATAGGTCAACCTGCGAGGCCCCCGAGGTACATGAGACGGGAGCGAGAAATGCTAAAGGAGGCGAGGGTGGTAGAGATGGTTGACGAACCTTCTTGTTGTATACCAACACGACGACAACCTATGATTATCTGGATTTTGTTTCGAGTTGGCTGATGTCTCCCAACATATATGACTTTATGCCTCTTCCCCTGTAGTTTCTGTTAGGGGCACGAGTGAGCCAGTGGGGTTACCCATCGTGCGGGTGATGCGTCGACATCAACAACGACGGTTACATTAGAGGTTTTGTTAATATTGCTGCTCCTCCCTCCTATAACATCAGATGGACTAAGGGAGGATCGGTGCGTATGATACATCTCCCAAATGCTATGGACCCGAAGGTTTTGGGGCTGACAGAGGATGTCCTTCAGCTCGAGGTATATCTTTAATTTTTTTGACTTTTGTTTCTCTGATTTCTTTCTTTGCCTTAGCCTTACTGATTTGTTTTTTTCTATGTTTCCAGTAGTACGTCCAGGTGTCGACTACCTAGATTAAAGACATCCAAGATTGGGAGGCTTTCATGATAGATCATATCCGAGATTTGATCCTGGTTCCTTCTTGCCTGGTGCAATCTTCTTCAGCTGGGAAGGGTCTAGATCAGGTAGCGGAGGCTCTTCAGATCATCGACGGGGAACGCGCGTATGCCACAGGGTTGGGGAGTCTTAGAGAGAGATAAAGAGTAGGTGAGGTAGAGAGAATGTTTTGGGGGGTTCGGGCTGAGTCCTACTATTTTTGTATTTTTCCTGCAAGGCAAATGTAATGAAGCAATATATATGCAATGAATGAGGTTTTATTTATTTACCTTTGCTTTAATGACTTAATGCACTTTTTACGTTGTTACTAAGGCTGTAAAAAGGATTACAATAACTTAAAAGGAAATAAATTTAATAAGTAAAAATAGGAGGAACTCGCCCGACTTTGAAAATAAATTTTGAGTTTTGTATTTTGAGAAAAAGAAGGAAAAAGAGAATTTGCTAAAAATGGGGGGATGCCGATCGGTATACCCGTTGTATTGCCTATCGGTGGGTCAGTCCAATATAATCACCCCAAGGCTTGATTGTAGTTTCTTCAACTATTTTGTCCTTGATGGGGTAGGGTTTCAATCGGATTTTGCAGGACCCTTGTCTTTAGCCAAGTTTTTCAAGTATAAAGAGGGGTAATGGCGGAGTGTTTTCTTCGCCCATCCACATTTCTTTTCTTTTGCTTAGTTCTTGCTTCTTGTCTTATCATTTCCAACATGGCTCTTTCTGGGATCGTTGAATTCACATCTTACCTAAAAAATTTAGAGTCTATGTGCTCATATAATGCAGGCTATGATGCCTTCCACATGTGTCGAGTTTCATTGTGGCACAACCGACCTATTGACTGAAACATGCTAATGGAGGCAGTACTATTCTGATACCTGGAGCACCATGTCTTTCGTTTTGGCTTAGACAAAGTCTGCCCCACTTACGAAGAGTTATCTCCTATGCTGGGGGTAAACCCTAGTGTTGCGACGGCCATGCCTAAATTATCTCGATCTCCTCGAGAGTTATTAGTAGGACTTCTCCATATTTCACTCTCGGCGGCTCGATCATTGGTTACTGGCGGAATGATTTCCCTCCCAATTGTGCTATATTTTGTGCATCTGCAGGATATTGGTGATGCAGGTTATGCCTAAACCGTCATCCTTGGCTTAAATTCAAAATTACTATTGGTGACCAGGGACATGTTAGTGGATCCTTACCATCACAATGATGTGGCAGTGATACTGGCAGAGACCTTGAATGGTCTAGATGCTTAGCAAGAAAGCCGTTTAGACTGTCTTAGAGGTAGCCCAGTTATGCTGTTCATGTGGCTATCACAGAGATTCCATTTGTCGGTCCCCCTAAGTAACCCTTGGAAATTGTGCCGAATTTCTTCATTCTCTTCTTCATCTATTTTGTCTCGAATATCGAGAACTAGGAGAACGGGGAAAACTGGTTAATAGAGTATAGGGCTCGATGTCTGCGCTCCCTGGTGGGTGGAGTTGCATCCCATTTTAGAATTGGGGGAATACCCACACGTTCGGTTGGTTGGCCTTTGGAAGACCTCATTCTACTTTCCTTAGAGGCTCCTACATCAATTTAGATGGGAACAGATTGTGCCTTCCTGTGTTCTGGAATTCTTTCCTATGGAGGATTTAATAGAAGGCATGTGCATGCGGCTAGGCTCTTTGTGGGAGAATTGTCGGTCGTTGACTCGTCCCTCCCAATCCATTGGAAGAGTTTGGTATGTTTTTGGGGACTACATGAAATGGTTGTGGAGGACGGTAGTGGCTAAGATATTGGCTGAGGAGATCGGGCAAAGGCGGCTTACCACGCTTGACACTATGGAGGGAGGTGTTGTGGTTTTCCCTAGGCTGGTCCGGGTTTACCATTCCATGGAGCGCCTTTGGTATTCCATCAAAGCAGGGGAAGTTTTGGGACTCTAGGATATAGATGATGATGGGGTTGGTAATTCTGGCAGCTGCGGGTAGGGCCTTTTTATGAAGCTGGTGTTTTTGTGAAGCTTTTATGATGGTTATGTTGAAAAAAGTGTTACTTAGGCCGTTTAATATAAGATTAAGCTATTGAAGTAACTCTGAACTATTTTTTAAGGAAAGTATTTTCTTTAAATCAAATTAGTTTAATCACAAGATGTGTTTAATAAAATATGTACAAGATCAATTCAAGATTTGTTAACAGATTTAGCAAAATAGTTTAAAATAATTAAACTTAGCACAACCAGAAGAATGAGATGAGGAGATGTAGAAATATTAAGTACGAGAGATTTTTAACGTGGTAAAACCTCACCCAACCGAGGAAACATTCGCGGTGACTTCTAAGTCACAAAATAAAAATCCACTAAAACAAAATATTCAGGTTACAAACTATGTAACACACATGCACACAAATCAGTCCTATACAAGTTTAGAAATATACCCACTGGTTTTACTTATAACTTCTCTGCAATTATGATTATTGATGTGGCTATCCCAATTTTCTAACTTCCACTTTGTTCCTGTCTTTACGTCAACTCTTATTGATTCAAGATCATATAACTAACACTTATGTGTTGTAGTGTGTCAAGTGTTTGTGAACGTGCTACTAATCATATGCATGCACACACACACACTTATTTTATACAAACAGTCCTATCAAATTACAAATCAGATCTATATGCTGTGATTTTCAGTTTCTCTCTTCTTAGGAAACAAAAACTTTTTTTGACCTTTTAATCAACCTCAAAATCCAAGGTTACCTTACTCGGAAGACGATTCAAGGTCTTAAATCAATTTCTGAGGGTTTTAAAAATATTTTTGAAATTGAAAACCACCGATTGCGATTAAAACTTGGTCAAAAGTCTTGTTTCAAAAGAACTAGAACTAGAAACAGAAAATGATTTGTTGATTCTAGAGTTGAAAAACATTTACAGAAAATAAATCAACAAACAAATGTCTTAAGATGAGAAACTAAATATGCAGATCTAGGTGTAATATGACATGCAATAGTCAGATCTATAGTTTCTATTAAAGAGAAATACAGACCTAACACGCAAAGTCTAAGTTGGAAACAAGATTTTAAACTTAGAGGAATAAAACTTCAAATACCCTTCAAAACCACCTCCAACAGCACACTCAAACACACACGAATAGTGTTTGGTAAAACTGTTTATGAGATATGAGTTAGGGTTTGAAACAGGTTAGGGTTTTGAAGACAGGGTTAGGACGATTAGGGTTTCACTCTCTCTCTGCCTTTCTCTCTCTTTCTTTTTCTCTCTTCTCTCTCTTCCCTCTTCTCTCCCTAGTTAGACGAATTGGCAAAAGTTCTCAGATGCAAAGGCTAAGCCTCCTTTTATACTGAGGGGAGAATATTCAAGAAGGCAATTCAAAGTAAAGGGCTGAGATTTGGTCTAGCCACATTGACTTTGATCTAACGGTGAGATAACAACAATGTGTTAAAAGGCTTCTGATTGGTTGAGAAGGGTTCCACACGGATTGACCTCAAGCGCATGCAGAGCGTTGATAACAACTATCCAAGGGCTGGTAATGGACAACAGTTTTGAGTCTTTAAAGAAACACAAATCCAACCGGTATAAGGGTGATAGGTGTAGGGTTGCGATTAAGCCTTACACGCGTGTTACAAAATAATTACATTGGCACCCTATAGTCTTTAGCGCTTTCGGATCCTACCCAAATCAAGTTTCAAGTTTAAAACCATAAAATCGGAAATTACAGAATGACCCCAAAATCTTTTTAATCCATATTTTAATTTAAAAAAAACATTTAAAAATCATTAAAAATTCCCAAAAATTATTAAAACCAATTTTAAATGGGATTAAACACACACAACTCTCACACATTCAAATTATGCAATATATATGTAATGAATGCAATCCTAATATGTGTGAATGATTGTGAATATACCTTTAATCAATCAAATACGAGTAATGAAGAGTAGAGTACTGTCTGAGGCTTTTTGGATTCTAGGGAATGGACACAGTTTTGTCACTATTTCCAAACTAGATGAGAACTTATACAATGTAGACTCAAATGAGTTAAGAGTATAAGGTGCTTCATATGTGTTTGGTTATTGGGAATAAATTTGGGAAGTTTAAAAATAGTCTGGTTTTTGGTTTGTAGGGTAATAAGGTTAGGTTGGTGGGGGAAGACGTTTGACTTGCTATGCTAATATTTTATGTAATCGTGACAAAAATTTTCCAAAATGGTATAAAAAAGAATTTAATTATAATGTTGTGCCTCCTGTTGAGTTCTTTGCATTTGAATTATCTATACCAATCGCTAAGGCATACATAATCCTTTTGTTCATTTAAATGATAAAATGGACTGTAGTTCTCGGGGATAAAAAAATAATAGCATTTTGTGGAAAAGAAGGGGGTCGTGCTTATGTAAAGTGTATGAGCTGCCTACGTACCTATGGGGGTTTTGAAATTTTGTTTTCATATTTTTTAAAGTAAAAATATTTTTAGAGGATCAGGTTCCACGTAGTTCTGAGTAGCTGGAAATGAAGATTTTTTAGAATAGAAGGGAGATGATAAGAGTCATAGCGTGCTGAGATTTCATACTAAGGGTAGAATTTATTTAGATGGTCTAGTTTGACTGGACGGGACATTTATTCCCCATCGAGGTTGGTTAGCATAGCGGCGCCACGAGATAGGATTTTCTTCACAATGTAGGGGCCACTCCAGTTGGGCTTGAGTTTCAATCTCGAGTCCCAGATGGTCTCTACGACTTCTTTGAGGGATAAATCCCCTTATCGAGCACACGGTCCTTGACTCTCTTATTCAATGATCGTGCTGTGTGGCGATTGTACCCTTGTATATGATATAGAGCTTTTATCATCCTTTCATCCAAGAATGATAACTCGTCAAGACGAATCTGATGTCAGTATTCTTCATTGACTTTGCTTTCAAGCATGACGTGTAGTGAAGGTATTTTTTGCTCAATAGTTAGGACTGATTCCATTTCGTACACTAGAGAGTAAGGGGTAGTCCCAGTAGATGCTCGAGATTAAGTGTGGTAGCCCTCAGAGGGCGTAAGGGATCCGATCGGCCCAATCTTGACAACTTTTGTTCATCTTACTAATGATTACTTTGAGGTTCTTATTAACGGCTTCGACTGCACCGTTGGTTTGAAGTTGGTCGGAAGAAGATTTATGTCTCTGAATCCCATACTTGTCGACCAATTCTGTGAGTTTTGATTCAAAATGCAACCCATTATCTGATGTTAGCCATGCGAGACCCCAAATCAAAAAATTATGTTTTCTTGGATGAACTTGGCTACCTTTTTATCATTCATTACTGTATATTACTCATCTTCGACCCATTTGGTGAAGTAATCAATGGCAACCATGATGAATTCATGTCCGTTGGAGGACTTGGGTATAATTTTCCCTATGATATCGATGCCCCATGTGGAGAATGGCCAGGGAGAGGTCATGTTATATAATTCTCATGGAGGAAAGTGTTTGATATTAGAAAACTATTAGCATTTAAGGCATCTCCGAACATAGGCGGTGCAATCCTGAACCATGGTAGTTCAATAGTAACCCTATTAAATAATCTTCTTGGCGAGCATATGGCCATTTATGTGGGGTTTGCACTCCCCGTTGTGGATTTTATGCATCATCTCTTCAATGTCAGCCCCTGTGATGCAGTGTAAGTGGGTTCCATCGAAGTTTCTCTTGAACAGTGCTTTATCATAGATAATGTATTGGATAACTAGTTTGTGGAGGGTTGTTTGGTCTTTCTTGTGAGAATCTTGGGGATACCTACCATTATTAACAAGGCACCAAATATCATAGGACCAGCAATCGGCTATATCAGGATCTTCCTCTGTGATGAGCTCAATATGGTAGCAATGGGTATATTTACCTTGCTTTTGGACTAGGAAGGGGGCCATCATTATTCCTTCGAGCATGTCGATCATGGAGGCTAAAGTAGCAAGGGCATCGGCTAAACTATTCTTTTCTTGGGGAAGGTAGTGGAAGGTGATATCTTAGAATTAGGAGGCTAACTCCTCTAGGTGGTCATGGAAGGGTAAAAGTTTCTCATCCTTAACTTTCCATCTTCTAAGGACTTGACCAATGATGAGGGTTGAATCCCCATACACATCTAGGCATCAGATGCCTTTCTTAAGAGTGACTTTAGGGCCTACGGTGAATGCCTCATATTCGATTATGTTGTTGGTGCAGGGAAAATCCAGTTTGATGGAAATGGGAGTGTGAGAGTCATTAGAGGAGACTAGGAATATCCCAATGCCATGTCCTTTTTTATTATTAGTTCCGTCAAAGAACATTTTCCATTGGAGGTTTTCTTGGGAGGTACAAAGGATATGTTAATCCTGGAATTCAGCGATCCAGACATCGACTTCTTCCATAGGGTAGTTAGTAAGATATTCAGATATGACTCTTCCTTTCATGGCTTTCTATGTGACATACTCAATATCGAATTCTGCTAGCATTATTAACCATCGGGCCATTCGTCTAGATAAGACAGGTTTCTTGGGCAGGTAGTTGATAGGATCTATTCGGGATACAAGTCTGATGGAAAAAGCGAGCATGTAGTGTCGTAATTTTGGGTGACCCAGATAAGGGCGACACATGATTTCGTTAAGGTAGTGTAGTTGACTTCGT
Source organism: Sambucus nigra (assembly GCA_949130495.1). Lineage (NCBI taxonomy): Eukaryota > Viridiplantae > Streptophyta > Magnoliopsida > Dipsacales > Adoxaceae > Sambucus > Sambucus nigra. The sequence continues at coordinate 133,256,202 of OX422219.1, read as the reverse complement.
ACCCATCCAACTTGCAATTGGCTTAGTAGATGGCTCTCTCTTTGCAGTAATCTTCAAGGTATTAGGATTATGGTATCTGTTATGGTCAAGTATCGGAGTAGAGGTAGACCAAGTTGTGGAGGCATGAGTACCGGAGGTCTGATTAGATATTTCTTGATTCGATCAAAGGCCTCCTGGAAAAATTTGTTTCAAACCTTAGTTAAATCCTTCCAGAGGACTTTGAATATGGGTTCATAAATGGAAGTGAAATGGATGATAAATCGTCTGATATACTGTAATTTTCTGAGGAATCCCCGGACTTCCTTCTCCGTTCGGTGTGGTGGCATTTCGATTATGGCTTTTAGTTTGGTAGGATCAACTTTTATCCCTTTCTCACTAACCATGAATCCCAAGAGCTTTCCTTTGGTAATGCCAAAAACACATTTATGTTGCTTAAGTCACATCTGGTATCCCCGTAGATGCCCGAAGAATTTTCGAAGAGCGAGAACATGAACTTCCCAAGTTTTAGACTTGATTATCATATTATCCACGTAGACTTAAGATAGTTGTGGAAGCCCTCTGGTAGGTAGCCTTTGAATTTTTTAGACCAAATATCATAATGGTGTAACAGAATGTTCCCCATGGGTGATGAATGCAGTTTTCTCTTGATCTGGGTGTATCTTGATTTGATTGTATCCAGCAGACCCAGCAATAAATGATTTAAGAACGTGACTAGTCATGTTATCCATAATCATGTCGATATTGCGAAGCGGATAATCATCCTTTTGAGAGGCCTTGTTCAAATCTTGGTAATCAACGCGCATGTGAACCTTTCATCTGGATTTCAATATGGGTAAAATATTGGCTAGCTATGTGGGATATTTGATTACTCGAATAAAGCCTACGTTCAACTGTTTGACCACTTATTCCTTAACCTTAAGTGACCATTTGGTACGGAGCTTATACAGTTTCTATTTGATCGGTTTGCATTCTGGGAGCGTTGGAATCTTATGCTGAGCTATCTTGAGATCAAAGTAGGGCATGTCATCATAGGACCAAGCAAAGACGTCCACAAATTCCTTCAGTAACTCCTTGAGTTGTGCACGCTCTTTTTAGTCAAGGGTGGACCCTATCCTAATCTCGCACAGTTGGCTACTAGGCCGAGATTAATAACAATAGTTTCATCTTCACTAATTTGTACGCAGTTATGTTATTTGTTATTAAACTTATTAAGATCAGTTAAGAATTATTCATTTGAAAAATCATCATCATCAAGAGTTTGATTAGAATCAAGACAATTAATATAAGGCATAGCAAGATACTCAAAATCTTCATTTATTTCATTGTTGGGAAAAACAATATTGAGAACCTCATCTAAGGAGGTCTCGATTACATTGTAATCAGAACAGGGATTGACAATAAAAAAAGAGGAAATGGGATAATCATCAGAGTTGGGTTGAATTTTAGGGGGTGGAACTGGTATAGCACGCTAGTTGAGGTGTGGTGCATTAGCATCTGTGATCAGGCGGGTTGGATCCGATGATGTAGCGCTTGAGTGGACGATACAGAGTGTTAGTGATATGCCCTAAATGTACCTGACAACTCACAGATGTCAACCTCAACATATGAGAGGTCCGAGGAAATAGAGGCTCCTTACTGACAACCAACACTCTCTTCCTACACAAGGTCGGCTATGGCCGACATCACTGATCACCTCATGGCCGGGCTTTATCAGAGATTGCATCTACGTCGTTCATGAACATTGGCTAGGATAAAGCTGAGGTAGTAAGGATCACCTGACCACCCTCGGTTGGGAATCAACCGAGATAGCAAGGATCACATAACCAGCCTTGGCTGGGAATCAGTCGACATTCCAATTACTCCAACATAATCTCATCCCAGGCCGATGTTATAACCCCACCTGCCTTACCTTAGCTTTCCTACTGAGCCGAGATTATCATGAATATCCTCGGATTGAGTAGCAGCCAGACTTTACCGACCTTGTACTCTTTCAGGCCGAGGTTGGTAACAATCGAAGACAACTGAGCCCTTACACGCATATGTGTGGCTGGGAACACGTGGACAAATCTGTTATAACCAAATTATTCCCCCCACATGAGGGAATGTTGAGGTCATCATTACTTAGTTGAGATCAGCCAGGTGTCACTCTCATACTGGCCCGATGCTCATGCACATGTTCATTGTATGCTTTAGGGGTACATTATTCCCCCAAGCACTATATATAGAGGTCATCCTCTACCTTGTAAAAGGATCGATAATTACAACCCTAGCTGAAACTCTGTCATTTTACATAGTAGAGAAAAAAAGATTGAAAGATTGTATCCATGGACGTTAGTGCCTTCATTCAGTGATATTACTCACACACACTCACAGTGGATGTAGGACAGATTGGCTGAACCACTTACATCCAAGTGTTCATCCTCTTCTCCTCACCACAATCTCTTATATTTAGTATACTCTTGTGCTGCCATTGTTATCACTAGTTTGAGATTACAAACACCTTGACTGGTGGTGCTATTTCCATCATCCTCATTTTGGCACCGTCTTTGGGAACGAGAAGCTATCCCTTCCTCATTTTTGACTTAACCTCACTGGAGACTCTGGTGGTGAACCATGCCTCACCCCTTGCGTGGAGCCGTTTCACCATTGAAAGAGGTCCATTAAGGTATTGGTTCCTGATTTGAGATGAACCATTTTAGAGGAAGCGCACTATTCTTTATATGCTATGTATCCAGGGAGCACGAAATTATATAGAGATTTGAAACAATGTTATTGGTGGCCTGGAATGAAACACGAAATTACAGATTTTGTTGCCAGATGTCTAGTTTGCCAACAGGTGAAGGCAGAGCATCAGAAGCCGAGTGGTTTACTACAACCCTTACCGATTCCCGAGTGGAAATGGGAGCATGTTACTACAGATTTAGTTATAGGTTTACCAAAATCATCACGAGGGTTTGATTCTATTTGGGTTGTCGTTGATAGGTTGACTAAGTCTGCACATTTTCTTCCTGTTAAAACTACTTAATCCATGGATAGATATGTAAAAATATATGTGGATGAGATTATTAGTGTTGATACCAAATTTAACCTGATGATGTGGATTAATCATATGAAGACACATGTCAATCTACGTGGCACCTACGAGCATTTTTTACAATCACCTTGATATCGAGGAACTCAACCTACCCGATCAACTCAGTCGCTCCGACCAACAAGAATCCTCCGAGGAACTTTACTGCACCGAGCAGCTCATGGGGTCCGATCAGCTTAAGCGGTCCGAGCTGCACCTCGATCAGAGAATTTATTATCAGACAATTAAGAGGATTAATTGCGCATTAAATACTGATTATTATCATACGGATGTATACGCTTGTTGAACAGCTATGTATTACCTATTCACATATACAACCTGAGGGCATAAATACATTGTATCATCCTTATTGGAGGGGACCGGAATTTCTGGGGGATAATCATACTTCGAGAATTCCTAAACAGTCAATAAAAACACAAACAATGGACGTAGGTCATTCATTCAAGGTTGAACCACTTTAAAATCTTTTGTCTCATATTTATTTTTATCTGTGATTAAATAATTAGAGATAGTCTAATTTTTTACATCAATAGATTGGCGCCGTCTGTGGGAAACGACTGTAATTTTTGTTTTTCACCAAAAACAGTTCATCACCAATGGCTGACAACCCTGAATCCAGCAATCGAAATGCTTGAAACCCCCCAACTCCATCCGCTCCTCCAAATATCCAAGATCTGGCTGGAATCATGGCCAGTTTGGCTCAAGGCCAGACAGCCATGCAGGAAACAATGCGACAACTCATGCAAACCATCCAAGGTGGAGCATCGACCTATTCAGGACAACGAAGTGGTCAAAGAAATACTCATTTACTTTCTTCACGCATTAGGCAAAGCGATTCATATCGCATTGATAGATCTGAAGATTTTTCTTATCAACCGGGTCGAACTTCGTCAGTACGAGCCACAGATACTGAACAACATATCACTCTCTCCCCGGAAAGGACCAATGCACTGGAAAGATTAAGTAGGGTCCCTCCTTTTGATCGATTAGGCCCTAGGAAGAATAAAAGTCCTCCTAAGGCTATGTTGAGAAACTTTAGACGACCATTTGATCTAAGAGAGAATTCTGCCCAATCACAACTAGCTGCTCGACAAGATAGGTCCCAGGAAGCTACTTCAATACGATCAATTGCTCGAACCGATAAGCCTGAGGAAGGAAATGATGGGTGGAAAGGATCTATTCAGAGGTTGGAGGATAGATTAGGGGAAATGGCCAAGGCCAAGAATCCTCTACAAAGAACTTTTGTTCAAGGGACACCTTTTGTCCAAGCAATTGTGGATTTTCCCACACCATCAAAGTTCAAATCACTTGTTGTGACTCCCCAATATGATGGAAAAACCAACCCTGTCCTTCATATAGAGCAATACCAAGCTGTTGCCGACATCTATGCTATGCCTGATGAGATGAGATGCAGGGCATTCTCGGGAACTCTTACAGGATCTGCTCAAATATGGTACAATAATCTTCCTCGAGGTAAGATTTTAACTTTCTTTCAACTCGTCGAGCTCTTTATTCGAAATTTCTGTTTTGGAGCAAAGCCTATTAAACGAGTAGCACACCTGTTAAGTGTTAGACAAAAGACAGGTGAGAGCACTAGGGATTATATAACTCGCTTCAATAACGAGAAACTCGAAGTTATTGATTACGAGGAAAAGACAGCGATTACTGCCCTGATGAGTGGGTTGTTACCCAATAAGTTGTACTACACTTTGGCTAAAGATTCACCCAGAACCATGTCGGAATCGATGGCAAAAGCGGCCAATATCATGAATGTCGAGGAGGATATTGCTACAAAAAAAATATGGATACCAAAGAAACCAAGGTGGAGGGTGATAAAGCCAAAAAGAAAGAACATAAAAACAATGGTGGTGATAAACACTCAAAAACAAAGCCATCATGGGAGGTGTTAAAGAAATTTGAAAATTTTACTCCTTTGAAGGTAGACATCAACCATGTTCTAGAGGAAATCAAGAACAGCGAGGAGTTAAACTGGCCAGAGAAAATGTAGTCAGACCCTGACAAGAGGAATAAGGCCAAATATTTTTAGTTCCAAAAAGATCATGGCCACATGACCAAAAATTACATAGCTCTTTAGAATGAGATCGAGGCACTCATTAGACGAGGAAAACTGGCAAAGTATGTTGATCGTAGAAATGAAAGAAGAAATAACGACCGAACAAGAGAGAGATCTAGATCTCCTCGTCGAGCAGAGGAGAATAAGAAAATAGACCATGAAGATGATCCAAAAGACGACCCCGATCTTCCCAAAAGACCAAGGCAGCCAGAACGTGTGGTATTTTCAATACGTTTTGGATCATTTGATTGTAATATTATTACTGATGGAGATGCAGGAGGTGGAGACCTTATTGTAGAAAGAAAAGCTTACCTCAATGAGGCTCAAGCCTGTTCATATATTCAAAGAATAAACTTGGCTGAAGATGATCGCCCGAGGAAGGTCAACAAAGAAAAACTGGTCATCGATTTCTCAAAAAATGACCTCGCAGGTGTGCTGTATCCTCATGATGATCTATTGGTGATCAAAATGAGAATGAAGGAAGTAATTATCTCAAGATTACTGGTTGATAATGGTAGCTCGGCTGATATTATATTCTACTCATGCTTCGACAGCTTAAATCTAATGTTGTCTCAGTTGGAGCCTTATCATAGGCCCCTCCTCGGTTTTACTGGCGAGAAAGTTTTTACACTTGGGACAATCAAGTTGGATATGTTCATCAGTACATGGCCTGCTTGTCGAACAGAAAGAATACGCTTCTTCATGATGGATAAGAATGTTCTATCAGCCTACAACATCATCATGGGAAGGGTAGGACTGAAGAAGTTCGAAGCAGTACCATATACAGCACATCAATGCGTAGAATTTCCAACCAATTTTGGAGTAAGAGTTGTGAAGGGTGATCAAAAAGTAGCTCGGGAATGCTACTATTCATCTACCGAGCAGGAGGAACTAGAGGAATCTAGGAAAAAGCCTATTACCTATCAGGTGGATGAGGGTGCATAAATTGAAACATTGGACCCTAGAGATGAGTAGCAACTCGTGAAAGGTCAGGTGGTAGAAGCTACTGAAAACATCATTCTGGACGACGAGCACCCTGAACGAACAACTCAGATAGGTTCATCGTTAGATTCTTCATTAAAACAAGAGTTAATAGTTTTCTTAAAAAACAGAAAACAAACTTTTGCTTGGAGTCATGAAGATATGCCCGGAATAGACCCAAATTTCTTATGTCACGAGCTCAATGTGAATAAGGAAATCAAGCCAGTGAAGCAAAGAAGAAGAGTGTTCAACCCCGAGAAGAACCAAGCTACACAGGAGGAGGTAGAGAAGATCCAGAAAGCTTACTTTATTGAAGATGTTAAGTATCCAGACTGGTTAGCAAATATGGTGATGGTGAAAAAGAAGAACAACAAATGGAGGATGTGTGTAGACTTCACCGACCTCAACAAAGCATGTCCAATGGATGATTTTCCCTTTCCTCTAATTGATCAACTAGTGGATGCTACCTTGGGACACGAGCTTCTGAGCTTCATGGATGCTTATTCTAGTTACAACCAGATTAAAATGAAACCTGAAGACAGGGAGAGTACTTCTTTCATTACCCCTAGGGGTACTTATTGTTATAATGCTATGCCTTTTGGTTTAAAAAATACAGGTGCGACATATCAGCGGCTGATGAACAAGGTGTTTGCAGAACAAATCAGTTGCAATATGGAGGTCTATGTTGATGATATGCTGACAAAGAGCAAGAAAGCTGCTGACCATCTAGTTGACTTGGGCCAGACCTTTGATCAATTAGATAAATATCAAATGAAGCTGAACCCGACCAAGTGCATATTTGGAGTACGAGAAGGCATGTTTCTCGGGTACATTGTCAATCAACGAGGCATTGAAGCAAACTCTAAAAAGATCAAAGCTCTATTAGGTCTGCGATCTCCAACGATGAAGAAAGAAGTGCAAAGTCTTATAGGGCGAGTAGCAGCACTTAACAGATTTGTATCGTGAGCAACTGATAGATGCCTCCCATTCTTCAAAACTCTCCGAAAGACTTTGGAATGGAATGATGAATGCGAGAAAGCTTTTCAAGAATTGATGAAATATTTAGTAGCACATCCACTGTTGTCCAGACCAGTGATGGGAGAAAGGTTGTACTTGTACCTTGCAGTTTCGGAAAATGCAGTTAGCTCGGAATTAATAAGAGTAGAGGATGGAGTACAAAAGCCAATTTATTACACTAGTAAGGCCTTCCGAGGAGCGGAGATCAGATATCCGAAACTGGAAAAGTTAGCACTGGCACTGATCGAAGCGAGTAGAAGAATGAAGCCATACTTCCAGGCTCATACCATAGTCGTATATACCGATATGCCGTTGAGGCAAGCTCTTTACAAACTAGAAAAATCAGGGATATTGATGTACTGGGCAATAGAACTCGGCGAATATGATATAATTTATGAGCCTAGATCGTCATTGAAAGGGCAAGCAGTAGCAGATTTTATAGCAGAATTCACTTATCCTGATACCCCCGAGGAGCAAAAGTTGAGCATCGACCAACCTGTGGATGTTACAGGATCATCAAATTTAAACCCCAATCAACTTAAGCTGGTCGGAGAGTAAGAGGAGAAGGTCGACGAGCAACCAAGTGTGGTAGAAATGGAGATAAATGAGGAACAAACATTCCATCGAGGAATTTTATCCAATAAGAAGTTTGAGGACGAAATACCTGTATGGAACCTATATGTGGAGGGATCATCATGCACCTCAGGTAGTGGAGCCGGGATTGTATTGAAAAGTCCAGACGAGATCGATATAGAATATGCCCTGCGCTTCCAATTTCAAGCTTCAATAATGAGGCTGAATATGAAGCTATGATTGTAGGTCTTAGTCTGGCAAAAACCATGAAGGCAGAGAAGGTAATCATGTGCAGTGACTCACAGTTGATTGTAAATCAAATGCTCGGTGTATATGCAGCGAAAGGAGAGGTGATGATTAAATACCATGCAAAGGCGATGGAGTTGGTATCGGAATTTTTTACTGTTCAACTGGTTAGAATACCAAGAATGGAGAATGCAAGAGCAGACGCTTTAGCTCAATTAGCATCGGCTACTCGTACCGAGCTACGAAGAACAATCCCAATTGAAATTCTAACTGGTCGGAGCATAGATGAAGAGCTGACGATGAATTTTATTACCCTTGATTCAGGTCCATCTTGGATGGATCCCATCAGGGCATATATTGAGGAGGGAGAATTTCCGATTGAGAAACTCACGACCAAGAAATTTAAGTTAAAAGCTGCTCGTTATGTATTGACTAATGGTATTCTATAAAGACGAGGAATCATAGCTGGCTTGCAGAGATGTGTACATCCCACCGAGGTGAAGGATTTGATTGAAGAAGTCTATGAAGGGTCTTGTGGGGCCTATGTAGCAAGTCGAACACTTCTGCAAAGAATAATAACACAAGGATACTACTGGCCAACGATGAGGGCTGATTATATAGCCTATGCCAAGAAATGTGACAAGTGTCAGTGCTTCTCCTCCATCCGAAGAACTCCCCAAGCATTATTGACACCCATTACTTCCCCTTGGCCATTTGCCATGTGGGGAATTGACTTGGTCGGGCCACTTCCAACGGCTAGGGGAAGATTTAAATATCTCGTCGTAGCAGTGGATTATTTTACTAAGTGGGTAGAAGCCGAGCCTCTTGTCGACATGACATACGAAAAGGTGTATCAATTTATTTGGAAAAACATTATTTGTAGATATGGTCTTCCCCACGCATTCATCACCGACCACGGAACACAATTTGACAACGAGGAGTTTGCTGCCTATTGTCATCAGTCAAATATCTTGAAAATCCACTCAGCACCAGGCCATCCCCAAAGAAATGGACAAACTGAAGTAACAAACAGAACGCTGCTAAATGTCTTGAAGAAAAGACTGAATGACGCAAAAGCAAACTGGATCAACGAGCTACATTCAGTATTGTGGGCTTATCGTACTACTCCCCGAGTAGCAACTGGAGAATCTCCATATATGCTGGCATTTGGAAGTGAAGCTGTTATACCTGCCGAGTTGGGTCTCCCAACACACCGAGTTCTGAACTTCAATTCCCCTGTCAGCGATTTAATGAGAAGGTTAAACTTGGACATGCTCGAGGAAGTTAGAGAAGAAGCAGCCATCAGGAATGCTCCTTACCAGCAACGAACTGCTTTGATCTATAACAAGAGAGTGAAGAAGTGCGACCTAAAAGAAGGAGACTATGTGCTAAAGAAAGTGATTCAAAGAACAACAAACTGGAAGCGAACTGGCATGGACCTTACCGAGTTACAGAAGTTGTTCGAGCAGGAACCTATAGAATAGAAACTTTAGTGGGGGAGGAGTTTAAGAATGCGTGGAATGCAGAACACCTGCGCAAATATTATCAGTAGTGTAAACTCTCATGTAATGCAGTTTCATCAGTATGAATAAAATGTGGATATTCTACCCAATTCTCTCCTTTTGTTGAAATTGTTTCGCGGAATACTAGTGTTACACACTACTCAGCAAAATCCACCACTAACTTCGGTTGGTCGGGAATAAAAAAATATTTTCCAAAATTGCCAACTCCGGTTGGTTGGGAAGGAAATCCACCAACTCCGGTTGGTCGGGAATAAAAATTAATTCCCAAAAGTGACAACTCCGGTTGGTCGGGAAGGAAATCCACCAACTCCAATTGGTCGGGAATAAAATATATTTCCCAAAAGTGCCAACTCCGGTTGGTTGGGAAGTAAATCCACCAACTCCGGTTGGTCGGGAATAAAAATATTTCCGAAAAGTGCCAACTCTGGTTGGTTCGAAAGCAAATCCCCAACTCCGGTTGGTCGGGAATAAAAAATATTTCCCAAAAGTGCCAACTCCGGTTGGTTGGGAAGAAAATCCTCCAACTCCGGTTGGTCGAGAATAAAAAATATTTCCCAAAAGTGCCAACTCCGGTTGGTTGGGAAGAAAATCCACCAACTCAGGTTGGTCGGGAATAACAAGCTGTCAACTACAGTTGGTCGTGAACATTTTTATGAGTATGTGATAAAAGTCAGCTAATGGTTTAGAATTAAAAAGTTATCAAGCAAAATTCTTGATATTCGCAAGCTGGCCGAGAAGCAAAATATCATCAATTTTGGTTAGTCGTCAAATGATTACCACAAATTTAGGATAGTCGACAATAAGTTTTAACCAACTTTAGTTGATCGACAAATAACACAATATTGTTATCTTTTTAAGAGATATACATACACATATGTAAAGTGTTTTACAAAATATCTACAAGACAATGGCAATCAAGATTGCAAAGAAAAATAAAAGTCTTTCATTAAATCCAAAACAAAATACATTTAGAAGGAAATACATATAAATTATTACATCATAAATCCTATTCTATGGGTTTCTTCCCCTCTGCTTTTGAAACTGGTTCCTCGCCAGCAGGAGGATCGTCTAAGGCATAAGGGGAATTTATGAAATTAAGGTCCTTGAGCATCCTGATGTTCATCACAGATGGCCGGTCGAGTAGGTGCTCTGAACGAGATATTTCGACCTTGGAATGGAGACTGTAATCGCCAAGATATTTGGAAATCAAACACTGAGGGATTTCCCGAGCAGGGATCCAGCTCATGTCGAGTTTGAATGGAGGCACTGGCAGGTCGAGCAGCCCAGGATTATGGTAATCCCAGAAGTAGTGACCTTGTTCCAATTGCAATACACCCAAGGCATTTAACCACCCTTATTTGTAACCTTCATTATTCGCATTTTGGATCCGATCATCCAAGTGGTAGAGAGCCTCATTGTAGCCAGCCATCCAGAATTCTCTAAGCTCCTTGTAGAATTGATAAGTTAACTTTTCCAACTACTCGTGAAGATTTTTTGCAAAAAATTCTTTATTCTCCAAAGCAGACTTTTGTGCAAAAAGATGCTCGTCAAGATTCATGATCTTCTTGGACATCTCAGCCAATGCCTGGTTCTTTTCCATCAGTTGGAAGGCTTGCTTCTCCAGAGCCGATTGAGTTCTTTGTTCCTCGACAGTAATCCGAGCAGCTCTTGCTCGTCCCCGAGCAGTAGTAGAAGGCCCAATCCTCTTCAAGGTTTCTAATTCATCTCTAAGGTTAGCATTTTTGACCTCCAAGAAAGATAATACCTCGTCGTTTAGAGGGGCTAAAGCATTTGAAGTAGAGGCTGTAGACCTCAGCTGGGATACCTCTCCTCGCAAGTTATTATTTTCATGTTCCAATAACTTGTCTATCTACCTGTGCTCCTCGACCTCGGTCTTCAAAGTTATCTACCTCACATTATAAGCAGCGAACAACTTGTCATACCCCTTATCAGCACTGAGTTGCTGATACTTCTTCTCGTATCCCTCGTGCAAAAGGGTTGTAGATTCCTTATATTGTAGTTGAAGCTCTTCAAGAGTGCCCTGGAGGTCTTCAATCATTTCATAATATGCCACATTATTGGCCACTGCACGGTCGAGCAGGCACTTTAAATATTAGTAAGCTCCAACTGCTTGCTCTGAAGCATTTGGACCGAGTATATCAACGATTTGAGCATCAGTCAAATCTGCATGGCCAGATTTGAAATATTCATTGCACTGTTTCATCAATTTTGTATCATGAGCAGATAACAACTCCATCCTGTCCATAAACTAGTAAAAAGAAGAAGGAGCAAGAATCAATAAGGAGCAAGAGGAAGATAAACAACATTATGAATATGCAAAACTTCAAATTTTATTATATCATAAAAGAGAGGTACATAGTTCAGAATTACAATTGACAAAAATAAACAAAGAGAAACATCCAAATAACTCTACACCTTCTCCTTGTCTCCCAAAACTTTCTCGGGAGGCTGGGACGAGGAAGTAGGTTGCTCGGATGGCACAGATAGTTGCTCGGGGAGTGTTGGAAGCTGCTCGTTTGAAACAATGGATGGTTGAAGTTGCTCGCAGGAAGACAGGACAACTGTGGGATGAGAAATTTGATCTCCCATCACCATGGAAGATTCCTCAGAGGAAGCTTCTTCCTCTTCTTCTTCAGGAGTTGGAGGGGGGCCCGGGATGTGTCGCTGAAACAGGTCATAATTTTTATCAACCTTCATCTCTTGCAGAGCAGCGACCCAGCCATCCCTAAAGTATTTGTGGCTACCATATTCCACTTGTGACATCATGGAAGCCAGACCCTTATTCCATCCCTTATCCCAACAAGCACTGAAAGACTGTTTTACAACCAACTTCCTTTTCGCCTTCTCCGAGGAAAGCTTCTCGGAAAGAAGATCCTCGGCAGCCTTTAATTTATTCTCCACTTCTTCCTTCTGATGACTTACTTCACGAAGCTTATTCAACTCTTCCTCTGCATCCTTGAGCTTACCTTCAAGTTCCCCAGCATTTTGGAGCTTCTCTTCGAGCTCTTTATTCTTCTCCTCCAAGTTTTTTATTTTCTTCTCCAAACCTTTGGAGACCTCAACAGCCTGATCCTTCTCCTGTTCGATGGAATTTAGATTCTTCTCCCAAGAAGCTTTATCATCATCATACTTCTGACGAGAATCCTTCAGAGACTGCGTCAGACCCACCGAAGCTTCCTCTACATCTGACTAGGAGCTTGAAGCTTTAATAGCTTCATCCTTCTTCAAAATTGTATTAAAATAGGTCACCAACTGGGAAAAGAAAATAATAACAAGTCAATGCACAAATATAACAAGGGAAAAATGAAAGTTTAGGACAATAAGACTTACAGAAGCAATATGACGAGCAGCTAATGAGGTAACCATATCCCGAGAAATATTTTCTTCAATACCTTGGATCTCAGGAATGATCCAAGACTTCACCGAGCTCATGGCAGAGCTCGGGGCAACAAAAATGGGAACACCTCTTCCAATAGTCGGGGGCTGATTGATGGATTCAGCTAAATTGACAGAGGAGCTTTTCTTCAGCTTCCTCAGAGGAGCATCAACAGTCTCGACTAACAATGTAGTCTTAGTCGAAGAGATGACAATAACCTCGCTTGGAGCAACGACTTTTCTTGGAGCCACTAGGGGCTTCTCGACAACTTTCACAGGAACAGCCAGAGGAGATGCATCGATTTTTCTCGTCCCCTCTTCAGGGACATCATGTTTACTTTTCTTTGCCTCTCCAGCAACAGAGGCAGATTTCTCAAAGAGGACAGGAGCTCTTCTTCTCTTCATCCTTTCACTCAAAGGAATATGTGACTCAGGTGAAGAACTTGTAGAAGCTGGTATTGGTTCCACATCGCTTATCACCGGACGAGCAGTAAAAGATGAGGTGTAACTCTTATACTGCAGCAGATATGAAGTTGATATGATATGCTCATCGGCAACAGTCTGATTCAAACCCCAGATAAGTTTCAGATGTTTTAAGTTAGCTTCTGTCTCTTTTGGAGACCTTCTTTTGCTGTCAGCTGTGAATAAATGAAAATTAAAATATCAGTGACACATTTTATCAAACTCAAAGGAAGCATAATTTCAAAAATAAAATAAAATAAAAACAACCTATCCCATTGCCATAGGGAGGGCATCTAGGACCCTGCTACACATCATTTCTAGTTAGTGGAGGGTGTTGCCAATTTTTCATAACAACCCCGTGCTCGAAGTAGTCCCTATTGGCATCTGGGAGATTGACCACTAAAGCCTTATTTAAAAACCTAGTTTTTTAATAAAAAGTATTATCACCAACAGCCCATCTATAACAAAACATAATTTTTGGAATTTCTATACGAGTTCCATGAATTTGATTTAATCTATGAGCTCCGTTAACTATTCTCCACGTATTGGGGGCTATTCTTGTAGGAACCACGTCAAAATATTGACAGAATTCCATACATAAAGGGTTTGGTGGAAAAGAAAAGCCACATTTATCAACAAATAGACTGGGGAACCAATGTCCCTCAGCCAAACGAAAATAATCTGAAGGCTCAGAAAGTTCCTTCAAAATAACCCATGAAGGAATAGAGAAATCAGAACGAAACTTATCAAGCGACTCTACAGGGTAAACCATGATGAATAAAGGAAATCAAAGAGAAAGAAGAAGATCTTATAGGATAAGGATGAGTCTGTTGACAACGAACGATGAAAGGGATGAACGCACAAGAGAGAGAGACAATGGAAAACTCAAAGATACAAATTTGAAAAAGTAGAAGACGATGGGATTTTCTGCAACGCTTAAATACCGTACCTTGGGAAATGGTGAAGATAATGATTACAAAAAGAGACGATTACGCTACCGGCGGCTAAAAGAACAAAAAGGCGAGGGGACCGAGGCGGTTATAAAAATTCAAAAAGTCCGATTCTACGAATTTGGAAGGAAAAATAAATACAAAGAAAACACTCCTAAAGTTCAGGACGACTATTTAAAACCGCCATATTTTAAGAAAGAATGTTCCACACTCCTCAAACCTCGAACTGTGAAACATTGGGGGCTTCTGTTGATACCAAATTTAACCTGCTGACGTGGATTAATCATATGAAGACACATGTCAATCTACGTGGCACCTACGAGCATTTTTTACAATCACCTTGATATCGAGGAACTCAACCTCCCTGATCAACTCAGTCGCTCCGACCAGCAAGAATCCTCCGAGGAACTTTACTGCACCGAGCAGCTCATGGAGACCGAGATACTTAGGCGGTCCGAGCAGCTTAGGCGGTCCGAGCTGCACCTCGATCAGAGCATTTATTATCAGACAATTAAGAGGATTAAATGCGCATTAAATACTGATTATTATCATACGGATGTATACGCTTGTCGAACAACTATGTATTACCTATTCACATGTACAGCCTGAGGGCTATAAATACATTGTATCATCCTCATTGGAGGGGACCGGAATTTCTGGAGGATAATCATACTTCGAGAATTCCTAAACAGTCAATAAAAACACAAACAGTGGACGTAGGCCATTCATTCAAGGCTGAACCACTTTAAAATCTTTTGTCTCATATTTATTTTTATCTGTGATTAAATAATTAGAGATAGTCTAATTTTTTACATCAACAATTAGATTGCATGGTGCACCTATTTCTATTATCTCTGAGCGAGATCTAAAGTTTAATTCTCACTTTTGGCCTAGTTTACAACAAGCTTTGGGGACTAAATTGAAATTTAGTACAGCTTTTCATCCTCAGATCAATGGGCAGTCTGAAAGAACGATCCAGAGACTCAAAGAAATGTTATGAATTTGTGTATTGGAGTTCAAGGGCAGTTGGGATGAACACTGGCCACTAATAGAGTTTTCTTATAATAATAGCTATCATTCGAGTATTGGGATGGCTCCTTATGAAGCTCTGTAAGGGAGAAAATGCAGGACCCCAGTGTGTTGGACTGAAGTAGGAGAACGGAAACTACTTGGGCCAGAAATTGTGCAGAACACTACTGAAAAGATAAATCTTATACATAATCACTTTAAAGTGGTGCATAGTAGACAGAAAAGTTATGCAGATAACCGAAGGAAAGAATTGAAATTTGAGGAAGGTGATAAAGTATTCCTAGGTATTTCTCCTCAAAAAAGGGTTATGAAATTTGGAAATAAGGGAAAGTTAAGTCCTAGGTATATTGGCCCTTACGATATAGTGAAGCGGGTTGGAGATGTAGATTATAAGTTAGCATTACCACCAGAATTGTCTCGGACATGTTACAGAAGTATATGGACGATCCTTCACATGTGTTGATTTCACAACCGATAGAGCTTCAATATGACTTGACCTACGTGGAAGAGCCCATTGTTATTGTAGATCGAAAGGAGCAAGTGTTATGTAATAAAACCATTTCACTAGTTAAAGTGATGTGGAGAAGTCAGAATGTGGAGTATGCCACCTAGGAAGGAGAGAATAACATGAAGAAGCAATATCCTCATCTTTTTGGTAAGCCCCTTATGCGTTAAATTTCGAGGACAAAATTTTTATAAGAGGGGTATAATTGTAAGGCCCTAAAACATTATTAGTAAGGTTAATTACATGATTAAGTATAAGTTATGAGTTATAAGTTATAAATTATAAGTTATAAATTGGTTATGTGGTTAAATACATAATAAATTATGTTTTTAATGCATGATTATGTTTATAAAAGTAAATTAGGGTGTTGATACGAAATTGGCAATGTTTGGTCGCCAAATGTGAAAGTTTTGAGATTTTTGGTAAATTGCTACTTTCCTGTTCGAAGCCCAAATTAGGCGTACTAGTTTATGATTTTTGGAAAAAACAAATTATGAAAGTTGTAGATATATGAATTAATGTTATAACACAACAAACGGTGGGTTAAACGAAGGCTCATACAAGAAGTTTCGAAAGTACAAAATAAGGGCGACTCTGTCCATCCCTTAAGTGACATTTGTCTTATTAGCACACCATGTGCTATTTTTTGATTGGTTAAAGGATGGGTTATGGTTTGGCCGACTTAAAATTGTTAAAATAACTCACTTGTTCAGCCAATTCATCCATGAACAAGAGTTTTGCCTAAAGAGAGAGAAAGAGAAGAAAGTTAAGGAAGAAATCTTCGAAAAATTTCTATAAATCGAGGAATCCTCGCAAGGTAATTACTTCTTTATTAAAGTTCGTCATGTGGATGAGTTCTACACTTGGCATATTTTTATTTTTGATTTGGGTAAATATTTTAATGATACCCATATTGCTAATTGTGTTGGAACAATGATGATTTAAGAACATGTGGAAGAACGTGTACTAGGATCGTAAATGTTAACTTTAAAGTTAACATGATTTAAATTTCCTCCTCGTGATGATATTTAACTTAGGAAATTCAGTTTTTTTATGTGCATATATGCTGAAACATGTTTATTATATGTTTCCATGATTGATACCCAAGGTGGAGGTTATGTATGCTTAAAAATGTTATGTTATGCTTTAATGTTCGTTTTCAACCTAGTTGTACTAAAAATGGCATAAATCATGGAATACTTATTGGAATTTAGTGATTCTAGTTGGAGAGTAAACTATAATCATACATGTATAACATATCCGAAAATTGTATAAAAATACCAAGAATTGAACCTTTGGTGATAGTTTGAAGTTTTGGTTTAAAATCTTTCCTAAATGAGCAAGAATGCATACTAGGTGTTTGACGTTTTGCTCGACATAGCAAATGAGCCCTAAAAATTAAGAAACATTAATTTTGTATTATTAAATGTGTTTACTGATTTTTTGGTGGAATATCATTAAAAGTTATGATGTATAAAAATTGTGCAAATTCCAGGAAGTTAAAGTTTTGTTGCTGTTTTTCTTGAGAAACGATTTGGAAAAGGTTGTAATAAAATGGCCATAACTTTGTTTAGCGAATTCGTAATTTATATCCGTAAATTGTGTTAAAACCCTAATTACTTGGGTGTTATATAAATGTGAAATATGATATTTAATTCCTCCTTAGTTATTTCTGATTGACCAAATGATGTGATGTATTACTGGGTTTGATGTTAATTAGTGTATTCAAATAGTAATGACATTGACTTGTTAGGTGGGGAAGCAGCTAATACTAAGATACCAAGGAAGTAGTTGGTATTAATCTTAGCACCAAATCCAAGGTGGGTGACCTTCCTTATGAAATATAAATGCTTATAATTTCATATGGAGATGTGTAATTGAATACGTGTTAGAATATTTATGGAGTGATGTGGTATTTAAGAAACATATGCATATGATTAAAAATGTTAGGCAATGTTATGGACTGTGGAGGGTACTTTATCTCATATTAAGGACTGTGGTGGGTCCTACGGGATGTGGTGGTCCTGTTAATCCAACACAAAGGTTTGTGTACTCGGGCTTAATAAAGGGATGTGAGGGTCCCCAATAACTGTGGCGGGTTAATTGGACTGTGGAGGGTCCAGACTTGCGAGAGTTTCACAATTCCTGTTGGGTTATAGCATTAGAACAAAATAAAAATGGTTATTCAAATTGGTTATATGTGTGGTATATGGTCATTCACTAAGCCTTTATAGCTTATACTCCTATAATATTTTGTTTCAGGTATGATTATCATTTGGAGTTCACTGCCAAGTTAGGACCTTAAAACGGGGGAGTGACGGATATCTAATATAGTTTGAATGTCAAGAAGTTTTTTGTGTAAATGTTAAACTAAGGATCTTGGGTATTTAAAGTTGTATGGTACTTATAAGTTACATGTAAAGGTAGTTATGTTTTCATCTACACTTGCCTTTGAAAAAAAAAACTTACTCTATTTTTCATGAGAGATTTAAAGTAAAAAGCATTGTTTAAAGGAAGTTATCTCTAAATAAAATGATGAGTTTAACTTAATTAATCGAGGCACGACAGTCTTGGAAGAAGATCTCCATTCCTGGATTCATCTTCTTGTACACATGATCATACCATAGCTCGAGAAATCCACAAAATGGGAAATCTTCACCTTCTTTAATGAATTGTCCATTAAAGGAATCCCCTGAGATAGTCTTGGTAGTTTCTAGTCTTCTCTTCAACTAAGGTTGGCGGAGCATATGGAGGAAATCCTTTCTTTAGTACTATGAGTTAAGGTATTCCCTGTTGTCGTCTTCCCAGCCCCAGTCCGGGCATAAAGTGCATGTTCTTAAACATCTATATCATATTGACATTGTCGTGAGGGTTATGTTCTGGACAAAATTGGTCTTTAAAACCATCCACTGCTGGGAGTGGAAGTGGTTCGACTCAGAAACCTGATAAAAGCATATCATTTTCCCTATATTGTATGTCTAGTATCGGATTACTGGTGCTTTCCTTGTCAGTATTATCATCATCTCCCAAGATGATGATGACCTGCCCATTGGCAAAAAACTTCAGTTTTGGATAGAGGGAGGAAGCCACACCCTTAATACTATGGAGCCACGGTAATCCGAGCAACAGGTTGAAACAAGTCAAAATGTCGATGACCTGGAATTTAGTAACGATATTTATTGGGCCAACCCCTATTATAAGATTTATGGATCCCATCACTTCCTGATGAGTATTAGCATAAGTGCGAACCACGACAGAAGTTGGAGCAAGGTTTCTTACTTTCAGTCCCAAGCAATTGAGGGATCTCAATGAGAAAAAATTAAGAGATAATTCATTATTGATAATAGAAAGTGGGACGGTCTTTACCATGACTTCGACAGAGATATTGATAGCATAGTTGTGATTTGGTCCAAACATAGGAATTTTTTCTACGAAAAAGGAGAGAATTCTAGTAGAGGTTAGAGATCCGACCAGATTCATTTCTTCTTTTGGCATGGTGGAAGTAGGGATTATGGGCCCTGTAAGTAGTTTTATCAAGGCATTTCGATGTAGCTAGGAAGACATAAAGAGTCCCCATAAAGTGATGTTAGCTTGGGTTTTCTTCAACTGATCATTGATCTTTGTTTCCTCGAGGGTCATTTTTGGTATAGGAAGTTTCTCAACACCTTTTCCCTTATCAATCGCTGATATTACAAGTTCAAAACCTGGTAATGCCTCCCTGAGCTAGTCATATGGTTCACGAAAGAGGAGAAAAATAGAAACCCCGTTTCCTCATCTATCTCGGGTTATTCGTCAACCTCATTAATATCTCCTAGAAACTCCTCAAACGATATCATTCCACATATATTGACTCTTAGGATAGTATTTACTGGGTTTTTATCTTCACCTAAAAATCGAATTCGTCTCCACATTCGGTGGAACGATGTCATATTTCCACAAAAAGTCAAGGCAATCCATAATCTTAACAACCTCTTCATATAGATCCTCCCACTCAATGAGGATATGTAAAAGCTAAGGGACTAGGTGACCTTGTAGTTTCAAAGCATCAAGTAGATCGGATATAATGTAAATTTCACTGATTGGTCGGAATAAGTTCGACATGATCTGGGTAACATTATCTAA
Organism: Sambucus nigra; assembly: GCA_949130495.1. Classification (NCBI taxonomy): domain Eukaryota; kingdom Viridiplantae; phylum Streptophyta; class Magnoliopsida; order Dipsacales; family Adoxaceae; genus Sambucus; species Sambucus nigra. The sequence continues at coordinate 133,236,233 of OX422219.1, read as the reverse complement.
GCTGACTTCATTGGTAGGTACCACCCAATTATCCGACTCTCGAGCTCATTGTTTAGCTTCCAAGAATAGCGTACTGAATCTCTAGAAGTCAATGGTCATCTCTAAGGGTAATTTCAGCCCCAACTCTAAAAGCTAATTTTATTCCAACTCTTTCCCTACAAAATAGGTACGAACATCAATGCATGATCTTGTAAGGAGTGATAGGGCCTGATTGGCAAAACAAGTAGGATGTAGGAGAAAATATGGGCAAACTTTGAGGGGTTTAAGGGAATATATGGGTGTGATGGGCGATTTACTAGGTACACTCTGGGTAGATGGATTAAATTTAAGGACTTCTTTTAGGAAGATAGCATTTGCATGATTTGGGGGTGGATTGTGGGTAGTCTTTGGTTTAGGATTGGCTGGTGGGGGTGAGGATACCCTGGCCAATCAGACCTCTAATTACATTTCAGAGGTGGAAACACTGATCACTGGTATGGTTGGAATTTTGATGAAAATCTCAATGGGCATTAGGTTTGAAATTTTTAGGAAATGGGTTTGATAATGAATGAGGGTACAATGGCTTGATAAGATTTCAACTTAAAAGGACTTGGTAAACTTTGAAGAGTGGAGTGTGAAGCACGATATGTTCCTTTTTGATTGGGGTAGAGCGAATTTTTGGTGCCCATGAAGTGGCAGGCTGAGAGATGTTATTGATGGTTGAAACTGTGATATTGACAGGCTTCTCGTACTTTCTGGGAGTGAACTGTCCAGATACTTTCTTCGGATCAACTTATATCTTGTCAAGACTTTCTTCAATCTCCACTTTTACTTCCCAAAGGGCTAAAAAATGGGGGTAGTATTGTCCTCCCATCATTGCTCGAACATGGGGTAAGAAGTTCTTCTTCACAATACTGACTTGTTCCTCTTCGAAAGGTCTGTTGGTCATGGTGTCTCTTTATCTCTCTACCTTGCTATGAAGTTACTGCTAGATTCCCGGTATTCTATTTAAGAAGTTCTAAATCACGGCGGGTAACCTCTAACTCTTCATTATACTTGTATTGTAACATGAGTTCACAGAAAACATCCACCCAATTACGAATCTTAGACTCCTTGAGAGATAAGAACCAATGAAGAGCATTGTCCTTTAAAGTCTGTTGTAATATTTGGGCCATTATTTCCTTAGAGTAACCTAGGAGGGTCATTGCTCGGTGGTAACTTCTCAATGTTAGGCATCTTGAACTTTTTCGACAACCTTGCTTTAGGATAGGGAGACATATGGGTGTAATCCATGTAGTTCCCGAAGATTTAGACTTGGTCAAACTTCTTGGTCAACATCTTAAGGTCTTCCTTGACCTTGTTTAATTCTTCTTCCTTCAGATCAATGATCACATGCATGTTAGCCAATGGCTAGGCAAGATTCGACATAAGGAACTGAGTTGGTGGTGGCCCATTAGTAGGAGGGGCACGTGGAGCATGTTGATATTCCTCAGGAACTTAAATAGGCTCAGGTGCAGGCGGACCCATAGCACCTGGGAAAAGGACCTCGGGTTCTTCGGGAACAGGGACCCAATTTTGCTGCATCTCATGAACCTCGATTTGAAGGTTATCAATCTTGGAAGTAAGTTGGGCTAGAACCGTCATCAAATCATGTTGTACATTCGGTACTTGGTTAGCATTCTCTATGGAAAGTAGGTGAAGATGGATTCCGAACTCGGAGGAAGTAGCGAGGGAACTGATGGAGCCTCAGGGAAGTTCGACGAAAGGCCAAAGCTAATAGGGAGCCAGGCCAAGGGTCGGGTATGTGATCGACCTGAGAAGGAGAAATGATTCGAATTTATTTTCGAAAGAGAAGAAAGAAAGTCTTTTATTACAGGAGGAATGTTTTTTTTTGAGATTTTTGGAAAAGAGGAAGACAAAATATTTTTGTGTAAAAGGGAGGGAAAATGCTTTTGATTTTTAGGATAAAAGGAAGGAAAATCCTTTTGGTAATTTTTTTTTGATACTATTGGTAAAGAATGAGGAAAAATGAGAGAAGGATCTCAACATGATTATTATTATTATTATTATTATTATTATTATTATTATTATTATTATTATTATTATTATTATTATTATTATTATTATTATTATTATTATGTTCTCACTCCTATTAGGTTTACCTAATTACAGAAAAAAAATCCGGACGGGACTCGATCCTGGGAAAATTGGGTTTAAAAAATATGTAAAACATGGTTGGACTTGTTGCTAGTCTCATGGACAGGGTCCCGTTTTAAAAAAAAGATAAAATCGCACAAAAATTTAGGCGACATGCCAACTCAACATTTTGGTAGAGTTTCGAAAGTAACCGACAAACTAAATATGAGTGCCCTAGGTTTGACGCCTATATGAGGGTATCCAATTTTTGGGTTGATTGGAAGGGTTCCCCCATTTGGAATGACTTCCACGATATATGTCTTACTTTTGAAGGCCATCGGTACGTATGGACAAGCCATTTGATATACCTGAGTGTACGTGAATTGCCTCACTATATACCTCATGGAGACAATACGTATGAGAGAGAATTCGATATAATCGATGTACGTGAACGAGTTCCTTACTATATACCTCCCGTCATGACTTCAATCAGGGTACAATGCATGGGGAACCGTTCGATATACATTGAAAATACTTGGTCAATGGAAGGTGATAGCCATATTACTTAGGCTAACTGTGACATGTCTAACCATCGCTTGACGGGCCAGAGTCCATCACAAAGTGACCCCCCAGTTACAGAACAAAATTTGGTCAATAGCCATACTCTTTGGTGATGTAGTGTGCAAAGTGCATGATTCTTGATTAGATAGATAGGTAGATAGATAGATAAATAGATAGATACAAATTCCAACTGAGTAAATTTATAAGTGTTGGCTTAATTCCTGACAAAACTATTTAAGTCATAGGATAGAAGTTTGTGACCTTTCAAGCCTATGACATTTGAGTTAAAGACGTAGCAGCCAACTCTAACGAAGATCACATCATATGCTGCGTTTCATGCCATGTGTCGTCATCAACTTTCCAAAGATCTCTCTGATATGAATGCATATGTTATATTGAGACTTGGATATTTTTATTGGGTGTCCTTTATCGTGTAAACATAATTTAAAATGACAAATTTATTTTTTGAGAAAAAATAAATTTTCTAAAAAGTCGTTTGAACAAACTCATTCAAACGAGATTCCTAGGTAGTTTGAATGAGGTATCTAACGAGGCTACACTGATATCTCATTTGATTGGTCGTTTGTTTTTGTCGTTTGAACGAACTTTCATTCTTGGAGACATTATCTTCTCGTTCGATTTGGCATTTGAATGACATTATTTTCTTGTTCGAAAGACAAGGTAGGTTTGGCAATTTTCCAACAGTTTTTGTTTAACTTCCCACTACTTCTTTATTTACCTATTTTATTAGTGCGTGAGTAACCATTTTTTGAAGAATTTTTCAAAAGATTCGATAGCATAAACATTTATCCAAAAAGTCCCTTTGTTTGTGTGAATAAAATGAATTAATTTCCAAAAACAAAAATAAGTTTACACCCACATAGTTTATATGATCCAAGTTTTAACATAACATATACTTTGAGATCATTGGTTTGGCACCGGGTTTCATTCTCTACCCAAAAGAAATAGTTTCTTGTTGAGGATTTGTGGTCATGATTATACATATGGTGGACTCCGTGTGTTTGGCAGTAGCTTTGCCCCATCGGTGGATTCCGTGATGTAGGTGGACTCCTATGTTGTCACTAGGCAGAGGTGGAAGGAACGAAGAGCGTCAAGGCTTTTGAGGCCATCGGATCATTGAGTAAGTCTTCTTGTCGTGTCCTTGTATTAAATTCATAGTTAGTGGACTTGTGGTTGGGTCATCCGAGATTTTTCCGATTGTGGGTTTTCCTCGTACATCACGGAGTTATTGTTGTGTGTTTTTATCTTGCAATTTCTCATGTAGATGCATTCTTAGGTTTAATAATATAAAAATGGTTTAATCATAAAACTGATGTTGTTTGGTGCATAATTTAAATTAGGTAATTTTACATTACTTTAATTCAAATCGAAATTATTAATTTGGCAAAATTCATTTTAGTCTTGAATTAAGTTTGTTTTAAGTTAGATTGTGTATATTTGGACATGAATTGAAGTTTTTGTTTTTTAGAAGAAGATAATTTAATTTTGGAAAGAATTTAAAATTTTGGAATATTTTATGAGCCATCCCTTTTGAAATTAGAAATTGGTATTTTTCGGGAGCCCACATTCTCAGATTAGTATCAGAGCCGGAATACTAATTTACTGTGTTAGGTCCTTTAGTTTGAATATGGAAAATTTTCCATTTTCGAGGTTTCCTATTTTTTATGGTTCCAACTATGCATATTGGAAAGCATGTATGAGGTAAGCACTTAAGTCGTTAGATGAATGGGTTTGGATATCAATCATTAAAGAGTAGTCCCCGCAATGTGTCTAGTATGAGAATCTCGTGTTCATAAATCCATGGAAAGATGGAGTGAGGATGAGCTTGAGCTAGCAAATTTTAATTCTCGAGGTTTAAATGCTCTTTTTAGTGCGGTCACACCGGAGGAGTTTCGTTGGATTATGACGTGTGAAACGTTTAAGGAGGCTTGGGACACACTCCAACTCACCCATGAAGGTAATAATGTTGTTAAGGCTTATAAACTCCAAAATCTCACCACTTAATTTGAAACCATTAAGATGTTAGAAATGAGACTTTTGATGAGTTATATACTACATTGTCCGATATTGTGATTTCGTATTTTAATTTGAGAGAAAAGATACCCGACAACCGTGTTATAAAGAAAATTTTGAGGTCATTACCCGATAGGTTTAATCCAAAACTGACAGTTTTAGATTCCATAGGCACTTTAAACTCTACGAAACTTGAAGAGCTTGTAGTTGACTTACAAACTTATGACCTTGACATGTTTACTTCCAAGGATGTGAAGAATAAAGATAAGGGCATAGTTTTGAAAGCCGAGAAGGAGGAAACATCTATTTCGGATGATGAGATTGACATCGACTCTGATGATATGGATATATTTTCTAAAAAGTTGAGAAAATTTCTTAAGATTAATTAAGATAATCTTAAAAATGATTAAAAGAAATTTGAAAAGTCTAAGTATAACAAAGTCGAGAAACTCACTAAAATTCATAATGATGATCTTAATAGGGACGAGTTGAATATGTTGTTTTAATTGTGAGTGTTATGGTCATAGGATAGTCAAGTTTCCCACTAAACTAAAGAAGGAGGGTAAGAAACCTATTTCATATAAGGCCAGCCTTAGTGATACTGAACTGAAAGAGGGATCCGATTCCCCTATTGAGTACAACTTCACCGCATTCTTGGCTAGTCATGTGAGCAATAATAAGGAATCTTACTATGAATATATGTCTTTAGATAACACTTCTGAGGCCATTGTTTATGAATCCCACGTGTTTGATGGTAGAGAGAGTGGAAAAGAGAGTAAGAATGAAAAGGAGGGAAAGGAAAGTGAACTCCTAGTTGCCTTTCGTGAGTTGTATGTAGAATGTTTGAAATTGAAAAAATCTAACTTGAAGTTAGAATCTAGGATGAGATATTGTGCCGTAGAAAATGATGACAGTGTTTTAATTGAAGATCTTAGGGCACGTGAGAGCTCTTCGAGAGAAGATAGAGTATGTTGAAGGTGGCAGGGATAGTCTTCGGGGTTTAATGGAGACTATGAAGAAAGAGGTTCTTGAGATTAAAGAGACTAAGAGTTTAATTGAGTCTAGGATAGTGGATCTTGAAGAGAGATTGAGAGACTCAAGTCGTGTCAAATTTGATTTGGATTGTAGGTCGGAGAAGTTGGATAAAATTTTAGGCACCATCCAAATCAAAGATGACAAGTGTTGTATTGGCTTCGATACTCAAAATGTTTTCGCTAATAAAGTCAAAACCATGATTTTGAGAGAATCGTCTAGGAATGCTAGAAAAGGTGAACCTTTAGGTAATACTTCTCACCGTATTTTTACTTGAACATATTGTGGTAGGAAGGGTCACCTTAGGAGGTTTTGTTTCGATCTTAAAAATGGTCCTAATAAGTCCAACGGTAGAGTCACAAAGGTCAACGAAACCCGAGAGCGTCTTTTTACACCTATGTGGGTTAGGAGATCTGATTTGGAGTCTTTACATGATAGACTTTTTGATTCTCATTTTCTTGCACATGATACTTACCTTGCTAAATCTAAAGGTTGATTGTGTTAGCTTTATTTTCATACACTAGTTGTGTTTCATGATATACTCTTACTAGTTGTATGTTTTTTTTTATCATATTCAAGTCTATGCTTCATCATATACATTTGTATTTTAATTTTTTCATTTATTGGGTCTTATTGAAAAATACAAAAAGACTTTATTTTTCTTTTAAGTTGTCCTTGTTTTATTTTTTTTTTAAATTAAAAACTCAAAAAATTGTGTGTATTTTAGTTTTACACATTTTATGTAGTATATCCTTGTGTTTGAATCCTATATTATTCCCTTCTTCCATGTGGCTAGAACTTTTGGTTATGAATTTTAATTCTTGAATTGTTCTTTATCATTCTTGCATGGAGAAGTTTGAATTTGATTTGCTTAATGGATTCTCTTTGTATATGCCTCCTCACACACATGCACGAGCTCTTTATAATGTTAACTTCACATGTATATTTAAGCTTTATGAGATGTTATCCCATCAATTTTATCATCTACATGTTTTGTGACTATGGAGGATTTATGTATGTAAGAACCGTTGCCCATGAGATTTATTTAAATTATTTAAAAAATTAAATGAGGGTGTACAAAAAGGGCTACGAAAGGAGAAAATCTCCTTTGCGTGAAAGCCACCATTGGCAAGAGCCTAAAAAAATGCGGCATTGTAAAAACTAGCCAAGGACAACATAGTTTAGTTTGATATGATCATTATAAATAAAAGAAAAGAATTATTATTTATGAGGGAGTTTGGAGGGAAATATCAACGGGTTTTCATAATGACAATGAATCCTAGTTACGTTATTTTGTCATGATGCCATTGATTTGTAGAATCATCAAAATTCTAGGCTTGTGTGGATTGTGTTTTTTTGTTCTTTGAGTTCTCTTTATCTTGTCACATGAGGCTAAATCCTAGCTGATAAAGTTTTGCAATCAAATAAAACTCCTTGAACATGCTTAAGTAATTGGGTCATAATTATTTTGTCTCTAGTTCGCACCCCTTCACTCCTTTACCACATGTTTATTTAGATACATTTATGCCATATGAGTGTGGAAAGATTATTATGTTTAGTGTCTTGTTTGGTGTTTATACCTATATATATGTGCTTGTGCTTTATTGATATCTCTTTCACTTTTATATACATAGTATCATTTTTTTATTCTTTGCTTTTACATTTAATCCTTGTATGCTATGTATTCATATCAATAACAATCTTGTTGCGATTTTTTATTGGTATCCCATGCTCATTTTAGTTCATTATAGTTGATACTATTTTGCTATCACATCATAGTTGGTATATATTGTTCCTCACGTGGATTAGTTCGTCTTATGTTTCCATGATTTTTTTTTTGTGCCTCTTGTATCACTATACACCATTGCTTGTTTTTCCATTATGTTTATCCCTTGTTCCATTTAGGGAGAGAATTGAATTAATCGGGGAGAAATGGGTTATTTTATGCATCTTAATCTTTGTTTATTCCTGTACAAAAAGGGGGATAAATAGTATCTAAACCTTATAAATTGAGGAGATCTTACTTAGGAGGAGACATCTTTCTTAGGAAGATAATGTTAGCCAAAGGGGGAGGGTTTAATGTTGTTATATTCCTTATGCGTTTAATGGTGTGTTTAAGTGTGCAGGTTTTCATCCATGCCGCAAAGTTTTTTAATGCAAAGCTTCTCAACATAAGTGTCGGTCAAGCGCCTGCATGCTTTATTTTTGGGTGGAATTGTGTCATTTAGATGAGATTGATGGCCCATAGGTTTTTCATTTTGGTTTTGTTGCGAAATAACCAAATGGGGAGATTTGTAAGGACAAAGTTCCAATTGAGTCAATTTGTGCGTGTTGGCTTAATTCCGGACAAAACTATTTGATTCATAGGATAGAAGTTTGTGACCTTTCAATCATATGACATTTGAGTTGAATACGTAGCGTCCAAATCTAATGAAGATCACATCATATGTCGTTTTTCATGACATGTGTCGTCATCAACATTCCAAAGATTTCTCAGGTATGAATGCATATGTTATATTGAGACTTGAATATTTTTATTGGGTGTACTTTATTGAGTAAACATATTTCAAAATGACTTTTTGATAGAGTTGCTTTTTGTGATTTTGTCGTTGTGTCAATCTCCTCTAATAAAAAGTCTCAAATACCTACAAAATATAATAAACTAAAGTGTGGTAAGTGAGGTATCAATCCAAATCAAGGGAGTGAAACTAGTTGCAAATTCAAATGTGATTCAATTTTATTTTCTTTTTGGACTATTTATTTTTCTATATTTTTTTTACTTTTTATTTAATATTAAAACAATTTTGAGAATGAGGTGAATTTTAAACTAATAAGTAAATATAAAATGTAAATTGAACTAAAGTAAAATGATGAAAAATATAAGTTAATGAGAGAAGAAAATGAGTAAAATGTAACTAAATGAGAGAATGAATCAAGGGATGTATATCCACCCCCAATTCTCACAACTAATTTAGCTTGAACTATTTTAATTTGATTGAATTCTAAAATATTTAATTAATTCAAAGGGTAATTCTCACTACACAAATGAACTAATTGAATATTCTTTTAGAAAAGTAATTTTAATTCACACAAATACTTTTAAAACTATAATTAAAATTAATCAAATGAATCATCTGCTAGGATAGATTCACCCAACTAGTTTTAATTTTGACAAGATGAAATAAAAGTAGGTGAAAATAATATTAACATTTTAAATCAATTTGATAAGCCTATCTCTTGTTTGAATCAAAAGATAAAATGTCAACACAATTTTTAATCCTCTCTCAAGGATTATTTTTCATTTCTCAATGAAAAATTACGAGTAGGAATTAAATTTGCTAATCAAAGGAATTCAATAAAATTAAAACTAACAAACTAAACTAATTGGATTCATGGGGGCTTCAATTTATCCCTTGATTGGGATATTAGCCTTCCATAATCATCATCCAATCAACAATAAGATAATAATGAATTAAAAGCATGAGATGAAAAATTAGAGATAAGATAATCAAACCCAATTTAAGGAGAATGACAATTGATCTTCAATTAATGCAACAATCTTCTCAATTAATTACAATCACTCCAAAAAAACTAAAATGAATTTCTAAAAATAAAATTCTATTTTTCTCTATAATTTTTCCCCTCTCTAAAATTCTCCCTAAAAAGTTTTTTTTTAAGTCTTCTTTCTTCCTTAAATAGTAGGCATGGGGCTAAGGGGTAAATTTGGTAGAGATAAAAAGTGAGCATGGAAATGGTGAGAGGAGCATGGGGTGTGAGACGATATCAAAATCTGATTTGGTTATTTGGAACATGTGGGTTAAGAGGATATTTTGGGTATTGGGAAAAAGAAGTTAGTTGGGGGTTAAAATGGGAAGTGCAGTTAAAGGTGGTTTAAAACACATGTGGGTTTATTTTTTGGTTTTGACTTTAGTTTATTAACAGATACGATAATAAGGGAAATGGATTTGAAATGGGAGATGGGTATCTAGTTTGGGTTTGTATCTCAGTTCTGGTGGGTCTAAGTTTGGTTTGGGCAGTTCACGGGTTGAGTTTCGAAAATGGGTCAACCGGTCGGGTTGGATTGGTTTGGTCACGGGTTTGGAGAGATGGTGGAGCATGAACAAGTATGAGTTCGAGTAAATCTTGGTTGCTACCATGGGCGGAGGCAGGGACAGGTTTCATGTGAATAGCATGTGCTAAGGGAATCAGATAAAGGTTCGTGGGTTACCCAGTTTAAGGTTTGAGAAAAGGTTTGGAGGATTTGTGCGGGTATGGAATGGAACTCGGGTTTAGCTGTTACCCGGATTGTTAGTGGTCGGGCAGCGGGTAAGGTAGGTGTAGCCACGGGTTATGGGGTCAAAAATGGTGTGGAGTGTGTTTATAGTGGCTATGGATATTTGTCTTGGTGTTTAACAGGTGGGAGAGGAAATGGGGGTGGTTAGTGTGATTATGGGGGTTTGAGGGGGGAGAGTGAGAGAGAGATTGATGAAAGTGATGATGAATAGTAAGTGGGGGTTGGTTTTGTGTATTTAGAGAGAAATAGTTGGTGAGAAGAAGATGAATAGTGATGGAGGGTTAGTGTGTGCGATGGTGTAGGGAGGTTAGTGTGAGGGTGAGGGTTTAATTTAGGTGTATTTGTGGTATAGGATAGTGAGATGTATGTGTGTGTGTATAAGTTTGTACCTAATCTAAAAATAAAATTAAAACCCAACTAAAAACATACAAAAATTAAAATCTAATTAAAATTAAAATGCTAATCTAATAAAAACTAAATATTTATAAATCTAAAAAAATAAAATAAATTAAATTAAAATAAAACTAAAGAAAATATAACATCAAAAATTAAATTCCTAATCTAAAAATAAAAGACACAAAGTAACATAATACTAATAAATCTAACTAAACTAATACTAAAAACTAAAATCAAATAAAACTAAAACGCACACCTATAAATAAATATAAAAAATAATAAAAACACATGTGACACACAAATATAAAATTCCGAAAAATATATACATGACTTAATAAAATAAATTCTAAAATTTCAAAAACAACTCAATTAGAAATCTAGAAAAATCTAAAAGGCACAAACTAAACACACATGGGGTTCGGGGTAGGTTTAGGCTCGGGTAAGTTTACGGAACTAAGGAATTATCTCCATAAATCGCACATTTTCCTTGAAATAAGCATTTGAACTCCGCAAATGGCGATCAAGCCAGCATACTAAACATTTACGCATATAAGACACAAATTGACGAGAATTAACAACTAAAATACGTCTATTCGGGGTATAAAATGTACTCTTCTTGGTGCTTATTACTTTTCTATTTTTAGAAGAAAAATAATTTTTCTAAAAAATCGTTTGATAAAGTCATTCTAACGACCTCGTTCGAACGAGATTCCCAGGTCGTTCGAATGAGGTATCTAACAAGGCTACACTGATATCTCGTTTGATTTGTCGTTTGTTTTGTCGTTCGAACAAACTTTCGTTCTTAGATCCACTGTCTTCTCCCTGCATTTGTCGTTCGAATGACAGTGTTTTTTCGTTCGAACGACAAGACAGTTTCAACAGTTTTCCAGCAGGTTTTGTTTAACTTCCCACTACTTATTTTCTTACCTATTTTAGTAGTGCGTGAGTAACCATTTTCTGAAGACTTTTTCAAAAGCTTTGAGAGCGTAAAAATTTATCCAAAAAGTCATTTTGTTTGTGTTAATAAAGAAGAATTAATTTCCAAACAAAAACAATTTTACACCCATATAGTTTACATGTTACGAGTTTCAACAAAACATGTGCTTGGAGATCATTTGTTTTGCACCTAGTTTCTTTCTCTGCCCAAGAGAAATAGTTCTTGTTTAAAATTCCATCATCGATTGTACATACAATGGACTCCATGTGTTTGTCAATAGCTTGGGCCCATCGATGCATTACGAGTCGTAGGTGGACTCCTACGATGTCACTACGACGTAGGTAGATAGATAGATAGATAGATAGATAGATAGATGTTTACGATTACTAACATGTGGTCAAAATATTCCTTTGATTCATATTTTCTTCTTCTTCTTCTTCTTCTTCTTCTTCTTCTTCTTCTTCTTCTTCTTCTTCTTCTTCTTCTTCTTCTTCTTCTTCTGTATAGTAAATAATTACTATCTATATGTGAGGTAAATATTATGTTTTACATGTATGTGTATTAAATATTTACTACATATGTTTATTCTTGTTTGGTATTGGTTAATCAAAATAACAAATGACTCCAAATGGAACGATAGCGACAAAGCGGTTGAATTTAAGGTTGCTCTAGTGAGGAATGAATAGCTCTAATTTATCTTTCTTAATCTTTCTCCTAATATGATGCCAATGGCACTGATATGAAGTGTATTTCAAGAGTCTATACAAACTCACTACTATGGAGGCAACAACAATGGGTGTTGAAGGGTAATATCACGGGTTAGGGTTGTGTGATTGGAAACTAATATATGGAATATGCTTTGTGGCATCCACCATGATAAGCACCCAAAACTGTATATTTTATACCCTGAATAGACATATTTCAGTTGCTAATTCTCAATGATTTGGGTCTTATGCACGTAAATTTCGAGGCAAATGTGAATCAAATGGGGCTAATTCTTTGCCCCGTAATCTCACCCGAGCCTAAACCAGTCCTCAAACCTATCCAGAAGCTCGTGTGTGTTTAGTTTGTGCTTTTTAATATTTTTTTTAGATTTTTAGTTTGAGTCGTTTTTATTTTAGATTTTTTTAGATTTTTCTAAGTTTTATTTTCTATTTTTCTATTTCTTTTTAATTACTGTAATTTTATTTTGATTTTGATTTTTATTAGTTTTTAGTCTTATTTTATGAGGATTAGTTTTGTTAGGAATTCATTTATTTTTAGATTTTACATTTTCTTTTTAGAATTTTAGTTTTAGTTTTAATAGATTTTTATTTTTATTTTTTATTTCTTTTTAGTTTCATTTTTTAATTCAGTCTTTATTTTATTTTTAGAGTAGAATTTTATTTTTAGATTTTTTATTTTTATTAGTTTTATTTTTTAGTGTTATTTGTTTTTTAGGGTCACAACAAACACACACACACCCCCTATGCACTCACACAAATCTATCTTATACTCCCATACACCCAACTAACCCCTCACCCTCATACTCACCCTCACACTCTAATTTCCTACACCTCACACACACCCTATCACACCCCCCCCCCCCCCCCACTTCATCTTCTCTAACAAACCTCCCACCACTCTCTCTCTCCTCATCCTCCATAACCACATAGCTCCATTAACAAGACCCAAATCACTCTTCTCTCTCATCCCTCCATTAACCCAACACCATTTAAAAACCAACAACCAACCCATCTTCGAATCCAACAACCACCTTAACCCATACCGTGAAACTCCCGATCCACCTACTCTGGCCTTCCCGTCTCGGCCAGCTGAAACCCGAAACAACCCATTAGCTCCGGAACCTCCAACAAAACCCTAAAACCCAATTCAACCTGAGACCTCTGCTACCCATTTCGGCGACCCGCGACCCTGCCATACCTGTCGACTGCCAGACCCATCTACCCATGCCCCGACCCGCGACCCTACCTCTCCACCTGTCAAACCCCAATGACCCAAGATCCTCCCAGCAACACCAGCCAAACCTCCATAACCCAAATCCCACATCCCTAAACCGAGACCCATTTTGCCAACCAAAGCCAATCGTGTTTCTCACCTGCCAATATAAACTATAGCCACATATAAAATTATACCCACATGTGTTTAAAACCACATGTCTTTTTAACCCCCTTTTAAACAGTTTACCCATTATAACCCCAACTAACTCTTTTAATCCTTATACCCAAAATACCCCCTTTTCCAAATCATATTTTTATTCCCACACAATCCATAACACACCTCTCCCACATGCTCGCCCAAGTATATTTCCCAATTTAACCCCTTAGCTCCATGTGCATATAAAAGAAGACCTCAAGGCCATTTGAAGTAGATAGACTTGGAGAATAAGAGAGATAGTTTAGTGTAGAAAATAAATTAGGATAAAAAACATTTTTGTAAATAGTTTTATTTTACTTTTTATTATTTTTGTTAGAGATTAATGAGTGAGAAATTCAATTGAGTGTGTTTTTATTATTAAAAATCATTTGGAGGCTCGAATTGAATGGATGATGTGCAAATTCAAGGATTGAAGTTCAATTTCACTCAAGGAGATTTGGTTTAATTGTTCTTTTCTCTACTTTTATTTTTATTAGCATTTGATTATTTGATTATCATGTTTAATATGATGTTAGGCTAAATTCTCTTTCAAGGGGTGCGGTATTTGATGTTATTTTGATATAATTAGTTTGATTAATTGAAAATTTCCTTTGAATGTTAATTTTCATCCCTCGCCCTTAAATTTATGCCTCGAGAGAAGGTAAATTATTTTCGAGAGAAAATAAAAATTCTAGTTATAATACCCATTTTAGATTCGAACTAGAGATAGGGATTTCTTAAGTGTGGTATTATTACTTGAATTTCAACTCTATTTTCATTTTCTAAGATGTACATAAATTTTGATGAATCGATCCTTGTGGGTGATTAATTAAAAGGAGTGTAGATCTATTTTCTAGAGTTGTGGGGGGTTAAACTTAATTTTTTAAAAGATTACTATTAAAATTACACTTGCAATGAGAGTTGGTTTGTAATTTTGATATTAATTTGGGAGAATTCAAATAATTAAATTAATTAGTTAGAATAGCTCAAAATTGTGGTGTAATGTCATTTCTTGATTGTTCTCACATTTACTTCCTCGCTTATTCTCTTATTTTAGTGTTAGACTTAGTTCAATATTTTTAGCCACTTTTTAGTTTGTTCTTTACATCTTTGATTTAGTTAGTGTTATTTCACATCCTCACTTAAATTGTTTTAATATTGAAAAATCTAAAAAAAATAGAAAAAGTAAAAATCCCAAAAAGAAAATAAAATTGAATTAAAATTGAGTTTGTCTCTAGTTTCACACCATTAATGTGGATTGATACCCTTACTTCTACACTTTAGTTGTTAGATATTTTTTTATAGGTAATTGAGATTTTGATTTACTTGGCTTCAACAACGACTACAGCAAAAAGCAAAGTTATCAAACGGCGCCGTTGCCGGGGTCACGTGTGAGAGTGGTCCCGAGCCGTCTCTTTTTGATATTCTTAGTGGTTTCACCTCTCTCACGAGTACCGTTAATATTCTTTCACCGTCTATGCACGCACCTCTTATTCCATCACCCTCGGTGTCAAGTGTCGACGTGTGGCATATTTTGTCGTGCACCCATTATTCTTATGCCGATCACATGTTCCATGAGTGACCTTACTTTTTATATCCTCACGAACCCACCATGGAACAAGTGTATCCATATGACACTGTTTCGGAATCCACCTCGGCCATTGTCATGATATACCCAATCCTGAGTGGTGTGAGTACCCAAGTTATTCTGTCACACCCCAAACCAAACTGCATACTAATAATTTCTCATTATAATAATTAGATCATGATCTTGAGCCCATTGGAAATATAATTCATTTATCAATATTTTTCTATATAATGTGCACAATGAACATACTATTATTCTTATTCCATACCGAAATCAATATCAGAGTCGTAATTAAGCAGGCATACAATAACGTGATTAACGACGATCAACTCAATCCATGATAAATTTATATATACAATATGTGAGTGTATTAAAATCTTTAGTGTGCCAAGGTTAAAATCCCCATATTTAAACCCCAGCTCTTCCAACGGTGCAACTCTCAAAGTCACCGGTCATATAGTATCCTAGCTAGCAGCAGACAAACCTAAAAATGTTAAAATATAAACCGTAAGCATTAAGCTTAGTGAGGTACTTTTCCACTGCAATGGAATAACAATTCTATATCGAATCTGTGGATATAAAATCCGAACAATTTTGCCCATTGGCAATAACGAATCCTGGATCATAAGATCCAAATAATTCTGCCCATTGGCAATAACAAATCCTGGATCATAAGATCCGAATAATTCTGCCCATTGGCAATAACAAATCCTGGATCATAAGATCCAAATAATTCTGCCCATTGGCAATAACAAATCCTGGAACATAAGTTCCAACAAATCATTGGATCTTTGTCCAATTCCAATCCTGGATCATAAGACCCAAAAAAATTCTGGATATTTTAATATCCAAACAAATCCTGAATACCGAAGTATTCAAACAAATCCTCTCTTAGAGCTATATTCAAATCCAACATATCATTTTCATATATATATATATATATATGAAACAATCGTAAGTACACTCACCTTAACAGTTTAACTGGCTTTTCCCTTGCCTTTATCCGGTACTTGTTCAATCAGTTCTTCTTCCCTTCCTATCATTCTTACAATATTAGTGTCATCATAATAATATTAACAATTCAAAGAATAACTTGAACATAACTCAATTCGTAAGCATCATACGATTATATTCAAATCATTTGTCACAGATGAAGTTTCATCCAAATTCATGTTAATATAATTGTCATATCCAAATCATAGACCAAACATACATTCATTTATTCTTTCTAATTCAATAATTATCATATTATTATTCCAATAACACATACGGTACATCATTTCAAGTCTCCTAGAGCAGGATATGCCCATTTCTTTACCACATAGCAAGTCTGCCCTATAGGCTCTTTTATCGTTCATTCAACTTCCAGGAATTTTCATAATTTTTCTACATTTATATAATATTTAAACCAGCATCAGTAAACATATTGAACAATACAAGATTAAAATTTCATAATTTTCAGAGTTCATTTGCTATGTCAAGTAAGACATCAAACATATGGTATGTATACTTTCACCCTTGGAGCAGATTTCATACCCGAACTTCAAACTCTCACTAAAGACTCATTTCTTTGTATTTTCACATGATTTTAGGATATGTCATACATATATGAGGCTAGGTTAATATCCAATTGGAATAAATCAATTTCAGTAAGTATACAGAAATATACGGAAGTTTGAATAAACAAGGTTCCTAAACAAAACAATCTCAAGGGTTTACACATTCAAGTTTGCTTAAACTTGCATCTATCCATAAGTACACATCAAGACATGGGATTTCAGTAAAAAAATGATTATTTCAATCATTTAAATAAGTAATACAAAAAAAAATAAGATTTATGGATGGAAATACCTTAGGGACTTTTACATAATTTTTCTTCAATTTCTCCTCACACTTTCTTCCTAAACTTCAAAACTCTCTTTCCTTAGGTTAAAACTCTTCCATGGCTGAAATATGATGAAGGAAGATCTTAATTCAAGGGTTAGAAGTCATCATAAGGTCACATCCCTTGGTCCAATCAAAATTTAACACGTGGCATTATATAAAACAAAATATCATTTAAGGCTAAATGACTACTTTACCCCCTGTTCGTAAAAAGACAATATCTTCCCACTCGGATGTCTGTTCGATGAACCATTTTTTTTGTTATAAACTTAACTCATATATCTAAAAATATCTATTTTACACCTCAAATTCATTGTTATGTCATAAAGGTCAAAACTAGCCTCCAACAGGAACATTCCTACCAAAAACTTTAAAATTTCACAGTTGTAACTAATTCGATATTTCAAGCTTTATGAAGGTAGGATTAAACTAAACATAATGACTTAACATTATATATATACTAATAACATATTATCCATATCACATAAGCTAATCCTGATTTATCATAATTATATTCGAGTTGTCACAATTCTCCCCCTGTTAGGAAATTTCGTCCCCGAAATTGACATACCTTGGTTGTCCGAATCAAACAAATACGAATAATTAATCTTCGTGGTTTCCTCGCTCTCATATGTTGCCTCTTTCATGGAATGCCTTGTCCACACAACTTTCACAAGTGGGATCACTTTTGATCTCAATATTTGTTCCTTCCTATCCACGATAGCAAGTGGTTCTTCCACATAACTCAAGTCTTCCTTTAACTCAATAGGTTGTTCCACCAACACATGTGAAGGATCCTCTACATACTTTTTAACATAGAAACATGGAAAACATCATGTAACCGATCTAACTCTTGTGGTAACTCTAACTTGTAGGCAACCATCCCGACTTTCTCAAGGATTTCATAAGGTCCAATGTAGCGTGGACTTAATTTCCCTTTCTTTCCAAACCTCATAACTCCTTTCCATGGCGATCCGAAGAAACACATAATCCCCTTTCTGGAATTCCAAATCTTTTCATCGTTTATCCGCATAACTTTTTTGTCTGCTTTGAGTTGTTCTCATTCTATCTTGAATAATCTTCACTTTTTCTGTGGTGACTTCAATCAATTCTGGACCCTCTATCTTCCTTTCACCAACTTCACCCCAACATATCGATGTACGACATCGTCTACCATACAATGCTTCATATGGAGCCATACCAATAGTAGACTGAAAACTATTATTATATGCAAATTCTATCAAAGGCAAATATTCATCCCAATTACCTTTGAAATCAAGCACACAAGCTCTAAGCATATCTTCCAAAATCTGTATTGTCCTTTCAGACTTCCCATCTATCCGGGGATGAAAAGTCGTACTAAACTTTAAGTTGGTACCCGTAGCATACTGCAAACTATCCCAAAATCTGGATGTAAAAGTAGGGTCCCTATCTGAAATAATAGAAACATGTGCTCCATGCAATCGAATAATTTCATTAACATACAATCTAGCATACCTATCAACTCTATATGTAGTCTTGACTGCTAGAAAGTGAGCTGACTTGGTTAACCTCTCTACCACTACCATTTCCACTCCGGTAGTGGCAACGGTTGAAGCAAACCAGCAGGTTTCTGATGCTCCATTTTCATTTGCTGACATATAAGGCACCTAGCAACGAAATCAACTATTTCCTTCTTTATATTACTCCACCAATAATGCTCCTTCAAATCCCTGTACATTTTAGTACTACCAGGATGCATAGTATAAATGGAATTATGAGCCTCATCTAAAATTTCCTCTTTCAATTCACCCACATTAGGCACACCTAACCGTTGCTTGTACAATAAATTACCATCATTAATAGTACAAAAATCATCAGACTTACCATCTCGGACATCTTGCCTTTTTTTATCAAGAAAAGGATCCTGACTTTGCAAATCATGAATACGAGTAGCTAATAAAGGCCTCACGCTTACATGAGCAAAGAATTTGTCCCCATCTGCTAGTTGCAATTTCACTCCCATAAATCTCAACTCCATAATATGAGAAACTCTAGCACACTGAATACAAGATAACCTCCTCGAAGCTTTTCTACTCAAATCATCTACAACTACATTCGCCTTCTCCAGATGGTAGTGAATTATACAATCATAATCTTTAATTAACTCCATCCACCGCCTCTGCCTCAAATTCAACTCCTTTTGAGTAAATAAATACTTAAGACTCTGATGGTCATTAAAAATTTCACATACTTCACCATATAAATAATGACGCCATAATTTGAAAGCAAACACAATAGCAGCATGTTCCAAATCATGTGTAGGATAATTACGTTCATGTCTACGCAACTGCCCAGAAGCATAAGCAATAACTTTACCATACTGCATAAAAACACAACCCAACCCCTGATGTGAAGCATCGGTATAAATAACAAAACCATATCCACCGTGGGGAATAGTAAGAACAGGTGCAGTTACCAACCTCTTCTTCAATTCTTCAAAACCATTTTCACAATCAGAATTCCATTCAAACTTAATATCTTTTTGGGTCAATTTAGTCATTGGCAAGGCAATTGAAGAAAATCCTTTAATAAACCTTCTATAATACCCAGCTAAACCGAGAAAACTTCTTACCTCAGTGACATTATTGGGCCTCTCCCATTTTATAATAGCTTCTACCTTCTTGGGATCAACACATATACCATCTCCAGAAATAACATGGCCTAAAAATACAACTTTTGATAGCCAAAATTCACATTTGCTAAACTTAGCATACAATTGCTTATCTTTCAACCATATCACGTGAATAAATCAGAATATCATCAATACAAACTATCACAAATGAATCAACAAAAGGATGCAGTACCCGGTTCATAAGATCCACAAATACAGCTGGAGCATTAGTCACCCCAAAAGGCATCACCAGAAATTCAAAATGACCATACCGAGTACGAAAAGCAGTTTTAGAATTATCACTCCCCTTCACCCTCAACTGATGATAACCTGATCGCAAGTCTATCTTTGAAAACACTTTAGCACCCTGTAACTGATCAAACAAATCATCTATACGAGATAAAGGATATTTGTTCTTAATTGTAGCTTTATTCAGTTATATATAGTCAATACGCAAACGCATAGTGCCATCTTTCTTTTTCATAAATAAAACTGGTGCACCCCATGGAGATACACTTGGCTGTATGAACCCTCTATCAAGTAGATCATGTAACTTAATCTTGAGTTCTTTTAATTCAACAGGTGCCGTTCTATACGGTGCCATAGAAATAGGGGTTGTCCCCGGTGCTAATTCAATAATAAATTCAACTTCTCTCTCTGGAGGTAATCCAGGCAATTCGCTAGGAAACACTTCTGGAAAATCTCATACTATAGGAACATCAACTAATTGTAAACCCCCTTCGCAGTGTCAAGAACATATGCAATAAAACCCTCACAACCCTTACTCAATAATTTCCTTGCCTGAATAGCATAAATAATGCAACTAGGAATAATTTTCCTTTCCCCCACAAATTTAAATTCAGACTCACCAGGTAATTTAAAAAAAACTTCCTTACGGAAACAATCCATGGATGCATGATATTTGGATAACCAATCCATTCCCAAAATTATGTCAAAATCAGAGATACCCAATGGAAGTAAGTCTATAACTGTATCTCTAACCCCCACAGTCAAAACACAATCACAAAAAACATATTCAACTACAATCATATCCCCCATAGGCATGGAAATACCCAAACCCACCTCTAAATGAGTACATGGTCTATTCAGATATATGGAAAATGCATATGACACAAAAGAATGTGTGGAATCAGCATCAATCAGATCATAAGCACTTCTATTAGTAACAGAAAGTGTACCTGTCACCACATCTGGAGTAATCTGAGCTTCTTTTATTGTAAAAACTCGTCCACCTGGCCTGGAACTACTAGCTTGTCCTCTGCCCATACTTTTCACTGCACTACCTGGAGATAACATTCTTCTTTCTACTTCACTATGTGCTGCTGGAGTCTCTGCTAATTGCGGACAATTCTTCTTAATATGCCCCACTTGATGATAATGGTAGCATTCCAATCCCTTAAGCTTAGGACACTCAGATTTATAATGTCCTTCCTCTTTACAAAATAAATATGTAACACCTCCAATTGGGGCTTCACCTCTCCCTGATTTTCTGGCTGAACCAAAAGATCCTCCACCCCTGGTATCTCTACCAAATCTCCCCTGACCTCTACCACTATCTCCACCACCTCTCTGAAATTTATGAGGTTCTATCTTAACACTTCCACCCTTACCTCCCTTAGAGTGAGATGCGTCGAATCTACTTTTCTTAAAACTCTCTCTACTCGCCACCCCTTGGTTCATTTGCCTTTCTGCTATGGTGTCTTTATTTACCAGAGAAGCATAATCTTCCAAATCATAAGTGGCCACTCTATTTTGAATAAGCCAGATCAGTCCATATTGAAACTTACTACATTTATCTTCTTCATTCTCCACATATTTAGTAGCAAATCTAGACAAAGCAGTAAATTTAACCTCATACTCCCTCACAGCCATTTTACCTTGGGTCAAATTTATAAATTCCCTCAGTTTCTCCCTCCTATAAACTTTAGGGAAATACTTAACATACAAAGTTTTAATAAATTCGACCAAAGTAATAACATCATTACCTTCCATCCTGGGCAGCAAATGGTTGCTGGCTTCCCACCAATATTTCGCCTCTCCTTTCAGCTTAAACACAACTAGATTCACTTTCTGGTTATCTGGAACCTTCATAACTGCAAAGATAGTTTCTAGATCTCTGACCCACACAATCCATGACACACATCTCTCACATCCAAATAAGAATTTTATTCCCACACAATCCATGACACACCTCTCCCACTTGCTCACCCAAGTATATTTCCCAATTTAACCCCTTAGCTCCATGTGCATATAAAAGAAGACCTCAAGGCCATTTGAAGTGGAGAGACTTGGAGAAGAAGATAGCTAGTTTAGTGTAGAAAATAAATTAGGATAAACAACATTTCGTAAATAGTTTTATTTTACTTTTTTATTATTTTTGTTAGATATTAATGAGTGATAAATTAGTGAGAAATTCAATTGAGTGTGTTTTTATTATTAAAAATCATTTGGAGGCTCGAATTGAATGGATAATGTGCAAATTCAAGGATTGAAGTTCAATTTCGCTCAAAGAGATTTGGTTTGATTGTTCTTTTCTCTACTTTTATTTTAATTAGCCTTTGATTATTAGATTATCATGTTTAATATGATTTTAGGCTAAATCCCCTTTTAAGAGGTGGGGCCATATTTGATGTTATTTTGATTAATTGAAAATTTTCCTTGAATGTAATTTTGACCCATCACCCTTAAATTTACGCCTCGAGAGAGGGTAAATGATTTTCGAGAGAAAATCGAAATTCTAGTTATAATACCCATTTTAGATTTGAACTAGAGATAAGGATTTCTTAAGTGTGGTATTATTACTTGAATTTCAACTCTATCTTCATTTTCTAAGATGTATATAAATTTTGATGAATCCATCCTAGCGGGTGATTAATTAAAAGGAGTGTAGATCTATTTTCTAGAGTTGTGGGGAGTTAAACTTAATTTTCTAAAATATTACTATTAAATTTACACTTGCAATGAGAGTTGTTTTGTAATTTTTATATTAATCTGGGAGAATTCAAGTAATTAAATTAATTTGTTAGATTAGCTAAAAATTGTGGTGTAATCCCATTCCTTGATTGTTCTCACATTTACTTCCTTACTTATTCGCTTATTTTAGCGTTAGACTTAGTTCATTATTTTTAGTCACTTTTTAGTTTGTTCTTTACATCTTTGTTTTATTTAGTGTTGTTTCACATCCTCACCCAAATTGTTTTAATATTGAAAAAGCTAAAAAAAATAGAAAAAGTAAAAATCCCAAAAAGAAAAAATAATTGAATTACAATTGTATTTGTATCTAGTTTCACCCCCTTGATGAGGATTGATACCCTTACTTACTTCTACACTTTAGTTGTTATATATTTTTGTAGGTAATTGAGGTTTTGATTGACTTGGCTTCAACAACGACTACACACAAAAGCAAAGTTATCACACCATCAGTTGAGTTGATTACATAAAATTAAAAAAAAGGTTAATTATATATTAACCCTGAATTTTACCTCTATTTTCACTTCACGACATGAACTTTTATTTTCAGTATTTAACTCCTTGAACTTTCAAAACAGATTAAATAGAGCGCGCGCGCGCGCGAGAGAGAGAGAGGTAAATTCGCATACACACATATTTACTCGAAGGTTTGTGGGTTTGTTGGAATGTATATTCGATTTCTCTCTCGTAGATTTTTTGTGGGTTTGATGAGAAGGGAAATGGATTTTTGAATCTTGTCTTTTATGAAATAGGAGGCGATGAGGGTAATATATTTTGGATTTGAAGGAGAAAGTACTGAAGAAGGTAGTTTTTTGTTATTTTTTTGAGATATTCATATTTTTTGTCATATTCTTTACAAATTCTTTTAGATTTTTTAAATGCAATTCACTTAATGATGTTTAAAAAGTATTCAAATTTTCAAGATTTTTAAACAATGTAGCAAAAATCAAAGTTTTCAAAAAACTTACTGGAGCTTATTTCCATATTTTTCATATTATCTTAGATTATTTGAGTTTTATTCAACATTATAAATATAATTTCTATTATTTCCATATTTTTGCAAAAAAAAATTAATATTCATTAAAATTTTGAAAACTCTCTTGAAATTTTTGAAAAAGTTATTTTAATATTTTTTCGGTTAAATTTTAATGTTGACAATTTTTTTTTCACTTTTAGATCTTTTAGAAGTTTTATCAAATTTTGTACTTTTTTAATAGTTTTAGTATTTTTAAGTGTTTTATATAATTTTCAATACTTTGAAATATATTTTATGTCAACTGTTTTAAATATGTTTTGTCATGTTTTTATTTTGAATGATTTTTTATTATTTCCCTAAAAAAATTATATTTTATCTATTCTTTGATTTTTTAATATATATATATATATATATATATATATATATATATATATATATAGAGAGAGAGAGAGAGAGAGAGAAATTCCCAAATATTTTTGTAATTTTTACATTTTTAAAATATTTTCGTTAATGTTTTAAATGTTTTTTGGCAATTTTTAAAAGATTAAGAAGAATTTTTTGTTAGGACAAAAATTCCCTAATGTGCCATGCACATGATCCATTTT
The DNA here is from genome assembly GCA_949130495.1 of Sambucus nigra. Lineage (NCBI taxonomy): Eukaryota > Viridiplantae > Streptophyta > Magnoliopsida > Dipsacales > Adoxaceae > Sambucus > Sambucus nigra. The sequence continues at coordinate 133,212,031 of OX422219.1, read as the reverse complement.
TCGTTCAAAAATTAATGATATTTGTGTTAGGCGTTTACTTGAAGTCATTTTAAAAGTTCAAGGATTAAATCCACAAAATGAAAGTTAGGGTGGTGAAGTAAAATTATGGTTAAAAATTAGGAGCGAAAGTGTAATTAATCCTAAAAAATTAATGTTGATGATGAATAGTAGTTATGCGGAGGGATATTATGTTCATCCCTTTTTCCTTATTTGGGACCAATAGTATTTATTTAATGATTGACTAATGAATGTTATTTATATAATGAAATCCTAATCAAACGAGAATTTTATGCAAAGCTCCCATATTATTATCTAGCAGGAAGGTTAGGGTTTAATAATTTTTATTTTTTTACTTTATCGCTGATATAATGTTGTATTCAGAGATACCCTCTTATATAGTCAATAATTAATAACCCCATATGCATATGGTATAAGCGGGATGATACACATGCAGAGGGTTAAGTCTAATTATTTTTAAAAGTGGGGGTTTATATCTAAGATATTATCTCCGAGGTAAAGTAAAAAAAACTCTAATTTCCATTTTTCCTAGGAGCACTATATAATATTTGGAATAAAGGAGGGAAAAGTTTGCCATAACTCTTCTGAAATAATTTCTATACAAGAAACATGCATTGTTATATGGAGTTTTTTAGAGTTCAAATTTGTCGACCTTTTTAATCAAGGTTAGTATAACTCTCTAATGTGATGGGCTAAATATGTACAACTCACTAAAAATTGTGGGCTCCATTGGAATCATTTGTATTTTAACCAATCACATTGCAAGGTCACTTCACACCTCAGAACGCATTGTTCTTATAGAGAGAAAGGCGCTTTCACATCTTTTTAACCCAAAATGGTTGGGGAGAGGAAAGGTTCATGTTTTTAGGGTACTCCCGGGAACAGATCCAGTGGAGACAGAGTGGGGACTGTAGCTCATAGGATTAGAGCAGGTGTCTAGAACCACAGTGTCGGGGTTTGAATCCCTCCTTTAATCCTGATTTGGTAGGGTCAAACAAATTGTACTCATTTTCTTATATGAAATTTAATATGAGGGGATTTACAAGTTCATTTTTTTGGCACTTTAACTTACTATCAATTTTTAAAAATTATGATATTCTTCTAATAAGTTAAATTGACAAATTCATGTTTTCATTAATTTATTATTTATTAAAAATCACTCTTAAAATAAATCAAGTAAGTCTTGTTTGCTAATATGTAATTGAATATGTCATAAGGTTATTTTTAGGGGTTTTCAACTATGCCCCTAATATAATGTCAGAATTAGACATAGCCCTTGACATGTGCATCATTCTTCTTGTACCTTATGCATTGACATACTTATACATAACGCATATGGGTAAGTCTAATTATTGAATTTCTAAGAGGGTATTTCTAAATACAATATTATTTTAGGGGGAAAAGTAAAAAGAAACTATGTTTTTCTGCAATGAAACCCTAAACAGTGGGGTGCAACATACTGATATGTCACGCCCGTATTGGCTCGTGTTCGGACTTCACTAATGTTGGGTCTTGACATGAATCAATGTAGATGTGACACGTAGCTGTGTCGCAATTCTGAGTCGGAATTAGACACAATTTTTACCTGGCCACTTTTTTTCTTTCTTAGCTGTTGATTGGTGTTAAAGAGGCTATCATTGTATTTTGGAATGCATGGATTATAACCAATGTCTACACACACACTTTGAAAATATAGCTTGAGGTTGCAAACACCCTTTTTCAGGGTGTGGCTTCGCCCCCTCTTGCATATGAGATCATAATATAATGAGACAACTACACACACACACACACATACACACACACATATATATATATAATCAAGAAAATTAATAAATTATTCATTTGTCATGGTGTTATAAGATCCATCGAATTTTGATTCCTCGATATGACTGTCTCATTCGAAAATTAATTATAATGTGGATTGATGGAAATTTAAAATTAGTGTAAGGTATTATGATTGAAGAAGGTTGCATGTCAACTTGATAGATACACGTCAACTTCCCTTCTCGTAAATCGTATAACTAAATACGATGAAACTTCGGCACTATATAACCCATAATAAACTTAAGATCATATTAAAATAATTGTTATTAGTTTACTTAATACCCTTATAATGACCCTATAATCATTTGGAAGAAATAAATACCCTAAGATCGAGTGTTACTTTAATCTTCTAAGATTGAGTATTCCTTTGATCTCACATTTGTAGCTTATCTATGTGACATACTCATGAATAGTGGCAGGCCTAAAAATGTAGAATGTTAGTCAAAATACATTTTAATTTATTTGAGAGGTGGGGGATGATGGCTTGATATTGGGTATGGTAGTTTTAAGTAAGGTGAATTATCCCAAATGATGTAATCTATTTTCTTTATTTAAATAAAATATATCTTTGACTTATTTATAATTATAAAAAGAGGGGTTGGATTGATTAATGCAAATATCAAATTTTAAATCCATGGGAGAAGAGATTTTTTACTTTGGGTTATTTGGGTTTTGTCTCCCTATTAGTTATACTCGTTTAGGTTTGGCCCCCAATTAAAAACTTGTAACAACCCCCATTTTCTCATGTAAAGGCTGTCCAGGCTCAGTATGCCGAACATGGGGCGTATCAAGAATTTATACCAGTTTTAACACTAAAGAAAATATAAGTTTCTTTATTTTATATCAAAATTCATAATGAATACAAATATCTATATAAAATTGATTTAATACAAGAATAATAAAACTAATTTATCATACAATGTCCATAATGTAAAGCCAAGTACAAATGATATAAATAAACTCCTGGGCTTATTCCCATACAAATCCCAGTGTGACATAAAATGATAAAATGCTGAAGTTCAACCTCTACTAGAATCAATGGAGCAAAATCCACTACGTCCAATGCAACAGCAAGCCTGATCCATCGTCAATCCTACTATCCCTGTCATTAAGAATACCTGGGGGGGGGGGGGGGGAGGGGACATTTACAATTTGGGTCAGAGCCCTGGAGATGCAAGTGTTTTTCACCAGTATATATGCAAATCTGTACTAACTCATACTTCATGTCTCTCCATCGATGCTCACATGTAATGAGTACCTCACCTCTCATCTAGAAGCAGTCCTACTCGTATCTTCAAACTAAATGCCAATTGTAACTTCCATTATTTAATCTGACATGTAAAGTATAAGCCATCTGGCTATGCATTAACTAAAAGTGGTTACTTTTGTCTAACACCCCAATCCCCGAATGGATTTCATAATGTTGACTACACATTTTATATAAACTTGCTGAATATTCTTATGTTATATGATATTCCATAACCCTTGTCTATCTCTTCAGACTATTCAATGATTTAATTCATACTCCTCGTCATCTGCCCCATTAGACTATAAGTTTCATTCTCTTAGATTACCAATTTATTTTTCTTATTAATAATTGGTTATTCCATTATTCATTCTCTTTAATTGTTGTCTACATTCTTAGACTACCCAATTATTAATCTCATTAATAATTATCAACCCCATTATTCATTCTCTTTAATTATTGTCTACATTCTTAGACTTCTCAATTATTATTCTCATTAATAATTGTCTACCACATTATTCATTAGGACTCATCTTTGTCCTTAATTATCCACATCATTTTATTAACCCGATTTTATTAACATTGAGCATTTTCTACATCTATAGACTAAGAGACTGCCCAATTATTATTCTCATTAATAATTGTCTACCACATTATTCATTAGGATTCATCTTCGTCCTTAATTATCCACATCATTTTATTAACCTGACTTTATTATCATTAAGCATTGTCTACATCAATAGACTAAGAGGGCACATTTCCATATAAGGCACACCACAATGAGTAAATAGATAAATAAATATATGATTTTATTAACCCAGATTTATTATCATTAATCATTAACTACATCTATAGACTAAGAGGGCACATTCCCATATACGGCACATCACAATGAGTAAATAATACCCACCCATTATGGTACTCATTGTGGTGTGTCGTATATGGGAATATGCCCTTTTAGTCTATAGATGTAAGAAATGTTTAATGATAATAAAGTCGGGTTAATAAAATGATATATATACATATATACGACACACAAAGGCATCTACTGTTGGTATCTCGTTCATGCTCTATCGGCAAGAGAGCAAGTTCGGAGGAATCTCTTATCCAAAGAGGACACGACAAATCACACATAAGTTGGGGGGGATCCCTACGCAGTATACCAGTTTGGCCCATACCCTGTGGTGACAAAGGCTACTAGCTTCAACACCTACCTCTTGTAGATGGCGCTCCTACATAGTACCTAAATGACCTACACATCGTTCAACCCACATATGTTATGCAGTCCGAACGCACGAAACCCCAAGCCGATAGGACGATCCATGAAACCAGGTATGTCCACAAAAAATAATAGAATATATATTATCATCCAATATGTATAAGTAGTTACTCTATAACTACTTTTATCCTAGAATTTCCTATCCATATAATTATAGCCTTCTTAGCTTAATTATATCATTTCAAATAGTTTTTTACATAACTCATATTAAGTCGTCATCCTATAACTACTTCCCAATTAAAAATTTACTTCTTATATATTGCCTCCTAGACTAAACAATCATATTTATTTCATCATTTATTTCTCCCGAAATGCCTAGGTATAGTTATCCCAAACTAACCTTCCCAAAGACGTCAAAGGTATAGTTATCCCCAAACTAACTTTACCACTATAATCATAGGTATAGTTATCCACAAACTAATCCTACCAATATAATTATGGGTATAGTTATTCCCAAAACCCCTTCCTCGGCATTTAATGATTTTAGCTTATTTTCCTCTTGACATAGACTTAAATCATTTCAGATTAACAACAATTATTCACTTCTTGATACCTTTTCAATATGGTTTATATGTACATATGTAAGGAGTCAACTAACGTGAAAGGGGATATATGTACATATATATATAAGAAATCCTCTAATATAGATAAGTAGTGTCACCCAAACTACAATCGCAACTGACATTAACATGTTTAGACTTAGCCCACTATGCTTAGGATACATTACTACTTAATCTCGTTATACGGTAATAACTTGAGGAAATTAATCATTAATTATAACCTCACGTATGACTTATCTCTAGTAAGTACTTCTTTTTGTTTTAATTCACCTCGAATAAATCGTAATACTATCATCGTATCTTTTAGGGTCTTATCCTCTATGACCCTACCAAAATTACACAATCATTTAGGCACATCTCTGCCTTTTAATACATTTATTCCGTATAACTTAACCCAAGTATTCTACATAACTCATTTTCTTTGTATAGTTAACTTGTATCTCAAGTCACTACGCATGCACTGTTATATCACGAACCCATCCCGGATTAGATACATATATAAGTCCATAGTAATACTCCCACCATGTATTAATAACCATTACCCCTCACTTGGATCAATGCCCAAAGCCTAAACCATTGAAATAAACTGTGTTCTTGGGCAAAACTGAATCGATACGCCTTTCAGCCAAATCGATTCGCTAAGTAGTCGAATCGATTCGCCTGGCGGCCGAATTTATTCGGACCTCGGCAGAAGCCCAGATCTGCTACAAATACTGAATACGGGATTTTTCTTCCCAAAACCTCCTTCATCAACTATCATTGAAATGGTTCAAAAACCTAAAGAATGGTAAGGATGTAGTCTTTAAAACATCATATGATCTTTATACACATGATTAAACTTCAAATTCAACCCTAGATTTGTCATAAAATTATCAAGATTATGTCAAGAACTTATTAACATGAAATTTCCCGATCTTATCTTACATTACCCCAATGATTTCTAGATTAGTTTAAAGGGTTCCATTATATGTTTTGTACAAGGATTCTTCAATTTAAACTTCATGAATATAAATTTAATACAAGGAGTTACGGATTTAAATATGGATCACACAATTATCATCAATTTTTGCACTAATCAAAAGATCTATAAAGATGCAGTCTCAAAACATGATTCAATATTGGTCTAAGCATGGAATCAATATTAATACAAAAAAATACAATTTGAATAAGAATGCAAGAGAATACTTGCCTGAAAATAGTGGAGAACCCCCTCTTTCTCGTCCTAGGGTGTTCCTTCCTCCTCTTCTTGGGTGGTGTTCTTAGGGTTCTTGGATGTGATATCCTAATGAGGGATTTAACTCTTAATAAATAGCATTACTTCTTCAAATCCCAAGTTGGTCCTTAGGCCACAACTTTGGACCCCCAAATGAGTCCAAATATATTATTTAAATAGCCCGATAATTACCTAACTCATATATATATATACCCCGGGACCATTCCTAAGGGTCTAAAATGCCCAAACGAGCCCGAAATACCTCTCAAAGTGTGTCCCGAATATTATTGTCCAAAAATATATTTTAATTGTGATGTGACACACGCCAATACTTTTTACTCAATAAAAACTCCTTTTTAGATTTATCCCAAATTATTAAAGTCCAACTCTAACATTTATAAATAGTATTGAGTCCAATTACATACAACCTCGATTGATTAATTTCACCGAATTAAATTAATCCTTATTAAATTTTATTTTATTCCCAAAAAATATATTACATTCTCCCCCCACTTATAATGGAATTCTGTCCTCGGAATTCAAAGTAGCATAAAGTCACATTTCATTTTTCACCATTAACTTATGTTTATACCCAACTAATCCATACTCATATCCCACGAGATAAATGAAAAGGCTCATCCATGCCTATCATAACATCACTAAGGTGCCCATATATTCCACCTTATATATACACACGTATCATTAACAAGTATGAATGACACATATACATATAATATGTACCATTTATACCAAGCATATCCATATAACAAATATACCTCCACATACGTACATGTAAAAAGAAAGAACCATATTAGTATTCGACTTCCCTCAACTCCCAACTTTTATCAATTTCGTGCGTGGGACATCTAGCCAAGGGAAGATGTTATTCAATCAAATATGAGGGTGGATTAGGCATAGTAGGATATTGATTTTACAGGCGAGGAGGACCCAAAAAGTGCGCAGTTGGGAGAAAATGCGTGGGTCACGATTTTGGAAGTACCCTATGAAAGAGCATAAGATGTACCACATGACATGGGATATTGATCTTATGTATCGATATAAATTGAGACATGGTGAAATAGTCTCCAGGTGCACTACTTGTTGATGGGAACTGATTGGTCCGAAGCGATCCACTAGATTTTTTCAATAATTGGTGACTCTAGTGAAGAAATAGATGAGAAGACTGATGAAATTCATTATTGGGTTACCAACATCGTGAATAGGTCAAGATTCCATTTGGGTTTGTGGGATTGGTTGATCGTGATGGAATAATTATTGATAATTGGGGCGAGTTGAATTATCGGGTAACGTACCCAATATTTCATTTGGGAGCAAAAATCAACTGATACAAGAGGTCTCCTAACAATTATTGTGACTGGGGATGAGACCCTTAAGTCCTACCTCATATTGGTAGTATTAGAATGCGGTGGGAACGAAGTGCATTTTTAATGAGACATATTACTCTTAGACCGAGGAGTAAACGAAAAAAGTTACTAGGATGTTAAAGGATTAGAGATACGTGAATTCTAGACTTTTAGGTAGTTGGGAGGAGTAAATACCATTAGTAGAGTTGCGTGTAATGACTCGTACCATCTAGAAAGATGCTTTTTGAGGCTTGAGATGGGAGGCTTTGTCGTCCACCCTATGGTTGAGTGGGAAATAATACGTTTTGCAGGTCGAACATGATTTAGATTCGGTCGACATATATTAAAAAAATTGAAGTTATTTTCGTATAGTTTCGAAACGTCGTAAGAGTTACGTCATAATAAACTGAAAAGTTAAAGACTGGCGTTGTTGTGGGTATCTCTCATGAAGGGAGTTATGTGATTTGGGTAAGAATGGAAGTTGTCACCTAGGGAAGTGGGGCCTTTTCTAATAATGACGTGATAGATCCAGAGGAGCATAGGCTCGTCTTATTGGAGAATTATTAGTGGCTCATGGTAATTTTGCATATCATTGTATATGTGAGACCTTATAAATAATAAAGTATAACAATATGAAAATATTTGAATAGACTTTTTACTAATCTTGGGTCGTAGTGAGTAGGCCTTTAGACAGGATGATACCACTAGCAGCTTAATAGTGGATGCACCAAAATGTTATCACGAGTTGATTATGAGTACGTTCGGATGCCATGTGGGTAAGGATCCGATGTTTTAGTACCAGGCTTACCCGAAATTTAGGGACAAAATTCCTTTTCAGGGGGGAAGTATGTAATACCTCGTAGTTTTATATATATTTATTTAGACATTTAAATTATGAGTGTGACACATAATTTAATTTGTAAGAGGGGAGTTTAATACGGGGAAATATCAGATTTTGTGCGTGTTTGACTTGAACAACTTCAGTTGCGCCTACGTATCCGTCATAGTCGGAATCAAAGTCAACGTAGTTCGTGGGTTCATACTATTCGTCGAAAAACTCTTTGTGGTGGTTTCTCGAAGAGGTGGGAGTGGTAAAACACTTCTAAAAAATAACTCTAAAAACTAATTTTAACACAACCATTAAAACTCTTCTCAACATAACTCTTAAAACTCTTCTTCAAAACTCTTTTGTAAAACTCTCTCTAAAAACTCATAAGACAAGAAATAACACTTCTTTTCCCAAGAATATCTTTATCAAATGTAAGGAAATGAAGTCTATTTATAATAAAAACCAACCCAAGTGGGCTGCCACGTGTCAAATATATTATGGATACATGTGTCAAATAACCTATGGAAACATATGTCCTATTTTAGATGGCTTTTTTCCCATAACATATGTTACACCATCAATACTAGAATTTTGTCTAGTTAATGTATTATTTATACATAAATACATGATATGATGGACATGCATAATAATAACTCAGTCGCATAAACACATGGACTTTTATCAATATTAATCATCTATAATATCATTTAATAATTAAATGAGAGGCTTATCATTAATCCCCTCCTACATTTGCCTTCTCGTACATATGGTTGATGTATTGATGCATGTCTGAAATATATCAACTGTATGTACGAAACACCTTTAGTCGGTCTTGATATGTTCGATAAACCTATGGATCGTGGGTAATAATCTCATATCTCATTTTAATTTGATGATATACTTCAATCTTAAATATCATATCTCATATCTTAAATATCATATCTCATATCTTATATCTTATCTTGAGTTTATGGGTTGTTCTAATGGACCTCTTGGTCATGATTTTCTATGTAACTGATATGCTTTGAGTTTGTCTGGTTTCCCCCTATTTTGGTTTGGAGGATTATCTAACGGTTTTCCCCCGTTCATCTTTAAATGAACATCCATCAACAATTTTATTGTGGTTGTTCGTAACTCTACTTTGCTAAAAAGTATTATCGTGGTCACATAATAACTATTTCATCATTCTCTTTCATTTTTCTCAACAAAGCTAGGGTGAAAGTATTATTATGGTTTACATATTAACTACTTCATAGTTCTCTTTTATGATTCTAAACCAAGCTTGGTGAAAGTATTATTATGGTTTACATAATAACTACTTCACTGTCCTTGATTAATCTTTTAGTGTATGAACATGTTTTTGACTCGTCTAAATCACGATGAGATTTGTTTTTATTCATGAGTCTGTTATTTGATTTGTCCAAATCACGACGAGGGTTCTTGTGCATGCACATACTATTGACTCGCTCAAGTCACGACAAGGTTTCTTATGCATACACGTATTATTGAATCGCCCATAGGGTTGTTGAAGTTACTAATCCTTCTCCTGCTATTGAGGTAACTTCTGTCTTCTCATTTTTTTTTGCATAAGTCTTGTCCTTATGCCCGTTAGAACAAATATTTTAAAATTAAAATATGACTCCTTAACAATGAAAACCACTTGTTAATGTTTTTCGCAAACTCACACCTACGAGGTGACTTAATAATGAAAACACAATATTTAAGATTTTTCGCAAACTCCACCTATTAGGTGACTTAACAATGAAAATACACTTGTTAAGATTTTTTTCAAACTCCACCGATGAGGTGACTTAACAATGAAAACACACTTGTTAAGATTTTTCGCAAACTTCACCTATGAGTTGACTTAATAATGAAAACACACTTGCTAAGATTTTTCGCAAACTCGTTATTTGTATCCCTTTTTGGATCATGAGGGAGCCCACACCTTCCGAAGGACAAACTAAGTGTGGTCCTTCGCCTGTTGTCTCCACGCCTCAAGGACCGATTTCTCTGAACGAATCAAGTCACATCGACTTTGGTTCAACCATTGAAATATTTGATAAAGTTTTTTAGAACATAATACACCTCTTAAGAAGACTTACTAAACTACTCATAAAGTTTCCGTAATATGATGTCATATCTGAAGGATGGCTATGACTTTGTGTTGTCAATTTCTGAGTGACAACTAATTAACTCGTCAGAACTCTTTGCGAAAGAAACTGAATAAGCTTTTGTAATGGCCTGCTTGGACATTACTATACTCTAAAGGTTCATCAATCGAAGATGTCGAATAAGATTTAAACTACAAGCTAAATTATATCGTAATATACATTTACCCCATTTATTTTATTTTATCTTAAGATAAAATAAAATGAATTACATATATCATTTACAGTGCCCGCCCGAAAAAATGAAAGTAACGTAATCATTACGTTTCATGGAGTGTATCTCAAACTATCATATTTTTTAACAGTGACTTGATATTTGTGTCGCTCAATATCTACTTATTCAGAAGCCTTTGCAAAATTATATAATTTTTCTGACACAATAATATAGCATTTCAAATGGTTAGTAAAACTCAGAAAATATCCAAGTACAATTCTCATCATTCCCCCTTTATTTTATTTTATTTTATTTGATGTAATAAAATAAAAATTAAATAAAGTTCGAGGATATTTGTGTAATTAATTATAACCACCCATAATCGCAGGTGCATCGTGCACGATTTAATGTCATTTAAGTACACGCTCTATCAAATTCAAGAGTGTGTAAAATATCAAGATAAAATATGAATTGTGAAATCTACTTAAATTGTTTCGTAATATTTTAGTCATGTTTCAACATGGTCTCTAACTATAAAATAACATTTACTAAATGTTTTATAAAAACTCAGTATTTAGATGAAGATTCATTACACTCACTCTAACTCATTTTTTGCTTTATATTATAACATAGTTCATAGATATATCATGATATTAATTCTGTAGCAAACCCCAATACTTTTATCTCTTAGGAAACTCTAATAATTATATCTAATAGCGAACCAGAATTGTTGTATCTCAGGTGGTGTGGTTCATCACCTACACATGCTTCAAGTGTATCGTAAATTAATTCAAGAATGATGAATCATGTTAACACGATTTAAAGCCCTAAATTAAAGTTTGTAAATATTTATAAGAGTTGCCATAAAATATTCAAATGAATAATTCATTATGTTTCACCTTTATTTTGACGTTTGAACAAACTCAAATCAAAGCAAAAAAAATATAAAAAATCATAAGGTGATTATAGTAGGTGTACCATGCACACACTAAAAAAATCCATTTAGTCACTCGTCATTTTAATTCAATGGAATTAAAAAAAATACTCATATCACGATTTATCATAAAAGAAGCTCAAATACCCTCATCAGTGTTACACACGATAATATGGACCGACTAAACTTCATATCACAATTTAACATAACTTTAT